>CM031604.1:21704332-21706832 GCA_018398815.1 Conus ventricosus
CATCTGCTTTTTTATAAAATAGGCTTTACCTTGCTTCTTCAGTAAAACGTATTTTGGATGCCTAACGGGAACTGCACGTGCTGTTCCCAGAAAAATAGCACTCATTTCAAGTCCATTCAGAGCCACTGATTTCAAGCATATATACTTCGTTATTCAAAGTCAACAACATGTCCAAGAGCTGATCAAGCACAGGGTTCAATTTAGTTCATGTTCTTTACAGCCCAGCCGACTGCGAGGGGCCGTATCAGGGCTGTCATGTCGTCACAGTCGCTTTCCACACAGATGACATACAATCAAACAATAACAACATACACACACGTCATTAAAACAGATTTTTCCATGAACAAAAAAAAAGTTTCCTGAAATCACTTTTAAATCTTTCTTCCATGAAATACAACATCAGATGAAAAATGCGTCCATGAAATACAACATGAGATGAAAAATGCGTCCATGAAATACAACATGAGATGAAAAACGCGTCCATGAAATACAACATCAGATGAAGAATACGTGTTTCTTTTAGGACCCCCCCAAAAAACATTCACACCAGGAGGGCATTCTGAACAAGATTTTCATGGAGCCTGGTGTAAAGCGTTTATGTCTGGCATCATGTAAATCCCAACATTCGGTAAGAACACATTTTATACAGAGTGGTGCATCACACCAACATGAAGATGTATGGAAGCAAGCAGGACAGGAACCAGTGGCCAAGCAAATTCTGTGGAAGAAGTGGGACTGGATTGGATACACTCTCAGGAAGCCAGCGTCCAGCACCACATGCCAAGCCCTGACATGGAACCCGCAGGGGAAAAGGAAGAGAGGCCGACCTCGCAGCAGCTGAGGCGAGACACTGAGGCAGAGATAAAGAGGCAGGGGACCAACTGGACAGGCATTCAGCGAGCGGCCCAGAACCGAGTGCGATGGCGGAGTGTTGTCGATGGCCTATGCTCACCGTTGAGCTATGGCCTAAGTAAGTAAGTAAGGTACATCACATGGAATGCACAGTGATGCTTCTTCGCCTTTTAAGATATACGACTGAGTGTAAAAGCAATGGCCTGTGTGCATTCTGCACAAACCTTTTTCTTCTCTTCACGGTTCCTAGTGGCGCATGGTAATTATGGTGTGGACGGACTTGAAAGAATTCGTTACCGGTCTGTGCACGCAATGCTGTATTGGGTTTACTTAAGTGGTTCCAAGTAAACTATAATTATTTGAATCAATCCCAGACATTGAAAAACCAAATGAAAAGGAACAGAATCATTCCAAACGTAAAACCGTTAACCCGTAAATTGAAACTGAAACAGACTGCAGTTCTGTTGATTTTAAATTTTAAAAAAAGAAAAGAAAACCCAACACACACACACACACACACACACACACACACACACACACACACCACACACACACACAGTGTAATGTAACGTTTTTAGCAGGCAAGTGAATTATCGCTAGGTATGACTTCGTTACCTATCACAAACAATATACGTACAACACTCAACAGCACAAAACAACACTGTCCATAACGCGGTCAGCTTGAGAATGGCGATCTTTGTAACGTGTGACGAAGGACACTGTTGTTGAAATTTCATTTGTCTGTTTTGCATTATATGCGTTACTTCGCACTCTGCATTTGTATTCATTTGTATTTTGGCCGGAGCTCGAAAACAAATGTGCTCAAGTCATTCAAAACAAAATTTTCCCATGTACAAGGAGAATGGCAAATGCAGTTTTTCTTCATAGCAAAACTGCACCTGTTTCATCCACCTGATATCTGAATGCCCCCCCCCCCCCCCCCAACATGGCTTTTAGGGACAGCAAGCTGCAGTACATAGAGTCAGTTATCTGGCAGACTTGAAAGCTGGCAGACTTGAAAGCTGGCAGACTTGGGTACGGTCTGTGTCAGCGTTGGGAAGGGGGTACCCTGGGAGTCAATTCCCTCTGGCAGAAGCCTGGTAATGTTCGTTCGTATGTAGTCAATGTTGTCCTAGTCGTCACAGACGTTGTCTGGGAATGATGGTGTCTTGCCTCGTTGCCCTCCCACCAAGGCCGTCGTCAGGACTACCAGGCGGCCGTATCACACCGAGTGGCGACGGTCCTATGATGCGTCAGTTCGACTAAAGAAACAGGCCGGACAGAAGTCAGCAAGCCGCTGCGAAGATCCACGTCCACCCTGCGCCCATGAAGGACGTTCCCCGCCACTTCCTCCCCTAAGGGAAGGGCCCTTCTGGTCATGCAGGCCATGGTGAAGTCCCAGAATGGTGGCACCTCATCGCCGAACTGCCCCACTGTCTCAAGAGACGTCTCCGGGTACACAAAGAAGGTAGGCTGCCCCGCCTTTCACCTATCTGCCATTTAGGCACCTTCTGCTGGTGATGCCAACTCCCAGCGGGCATGCTACAATTTTCATCCAGTCATGCCAAGCTGTTTATAGCCCAGCCGACTGTTGTGGCCGTACCAGGGCTGTCCCTGTTTTAAAAACTTCAGCAATTCTCTCACATCT
>CM031604.1:21716832-21726128 GCA_018398815.1 Conus ventricosus
TGAACAGCCCATCAGGGTTCTGTCTGGCCAGTGAGCCGCTGAATGGTTTGGCTCATTTTGCTCGGGAAAATTGGTTCTCCATCTGCCATCGTTCTGCAAAATTAAACGATGCATCATGTTACTGATAATCACCAACACTAGCTGCATCTAATACATCCAGTGCTTCTCTCTCTCTCTCTCTCTCTCTTCTCTCTCTCTCTCTCTCTCTCTCTCTCTCACCCCCACATAGTAACAGAGACATACATCTATGCATTCTCACAAACGTGTACAGATGCATGCAAGAATACTTGATGGCACCGAATCATATCATCCTAGAAATTAAAGAAAACACAAAACAAAACCAAAAAACTTTACACCATTTTCACCCTAAGTTTATCTTTAGCTCAGACCAAAGGGTCTCAGTTTGACTTCTGTTTAGTCATACAAGATTAAACAAACGTCTGTTTAGTCATACAAGATTAAACAAACTTCTGTTTAGTCATAAAGATTAAACAAACTTCTGTTTAGTCATACAAGATTAAACAAACTTCTGTTTAGTCATACAAGATTAAACAAACTTACGCAATTACTATGGAATTGTAGAAAATGGGGTTTTCTTTTTAGGTAATTGCTGTAATGAACTATAAAGGAACAATCATTATTGTTGGTTTTTTCACATCTTCTGTATCATTATTCTTGCTTGCTCTTAAGTGGCTCTAGTCACCAATTGATAGCAAACCAGAGCCACCAAAATTTCAATAATGATGATACTTCAAACACATCAGGTCAATCTATTTGTTATCAAATTTCCGTGACTGTTTTGCAAAAGGTGGAAGAAAAATACACTCATTTTAGTGTTCAGAGACTACATGCTGACTGGTCTGTCATCGATTTGTGAAAGTCTTTCGCTGCAGTTATAATCCACCTCACTTTGTTTAGAAAACTCACTGGTGTTAGTTTCTTTGCCAATGAATGCTTATGTCACTGCTGCCAATGCTGGCTCAGACAACAAGCTTACAAATGTGACCGACAGAAATTTGGTAAATGATATGAAGAACTGGTGCCTACTACTCAATCATAAGTACAGTACAATGCATTAAACTAATGCTGATGAATATAATTTCCCTCTGAAAATTAACCTACTGCTGTGCAATAATTTGCATGTAGTTTCTTTATGTCAACTATTCTGGTCATTCATGTTATCTTCTATCTCACACTGTCAGTTAAGAGATAAGATAATGTTGCTTATAGCCCAGCCGACCGCAAAGGGCCCACTGTCAGTTGACTGGATGTCCAATACATGAGAAGATAGTGCTAGAGGTCATTACAAGCAATGATTTTGTCCAAATGCAAGCTCAGCAGATGTATGAAACTGAGTAAGAAAACGCTGGAACAGAGAAAAGCTACTGTTTAAAAACAATCATCAAAATCTGGGTGGCCCCCTGCAGGAATACACCTCACCCCTGGACCTCCCGCCCTCCGCGCCATCGGACTGCAAACCCTCCTGAGCAGTGTACATATATAGCAATGCCAAGTAGGCCCAAGCACTGTGTGTAGTTGCCAGTGCCATGTTTGGTGTATCATTTGTTTGACTTAGTCTTCATTCTTTCATTTCTTTATCTTTACTTTTTGAAAACTGTGTGTAGCTGGCAGCAACAGGTCAAGTTTATAAATTTGTTGTTCTATTACTTTGCTTGGTTATGTTTATCTTTTTTCAGTTTTAAGAAGAATCTGCTCTTTGTGTCAGTGTTTATGAGAGAGTGAGTGAATGAGTGGGTGAGTGTGTGTTGTGTGTGTGTGTGTGTGTGTGTGTGTGTGTGTGTGTGTGTGTGTGTGTGTGTATGCACACGCATGTCCATATGCTTCTGATGTAGTCCTCTCTCCAGAGCTTCAGATTTTTTTCAATCACCATGGGACACATGTCCCCTGCAGCTTAATTTAAAGTGAGGGGGCAAAAAGCAAAGATATGGGCAAACTGAAGTCAGTACCTGGAGCCCTCATGCGAGTTAACCAGTCTTTAACAAATCTTAAAAAGTGTTTGAAACAACTCATCAAACAACATGGACAAACGAATCACAAAACAAAATATGAAGCTTTTCGACCTCTTTGGTCTTCTTTGGGCAAGATAAATAATACTCAGGACAATGAAAACGAAGAATGAACAATCGTTTATCTGGTCAAATTAAGTGCAAGATGGGCATTAAATGGATGAATGAATGAATTCAACGCCCATCTTACGACGAACTGGTCAAGATGTGTGATTGCTTGTTCTTCGTTTCTGTTGTCCTGAGTGTTGTTTATCTTGCCTGAAGAAGACCTAAGAGGCAAAACATTGTTTTTTTGTCTTTTATTTGTTTGTTCATGTTGTTTGGCAGAGTTATTTCACACATTCTTATTAAGATTTTTTACATTTCTGCCTGCAGTCACTTTGCAACTAACAGTCATTAACAGCTAGCACTGTGAGTTAACTCTGACTCTACTGATCACCTTGAGGGAACTTGGGTGAAGAGTCTGTCAATGTGTGTGTGTGTGTGGCTGTGGCCAGTGGTTCATATGTGTTGTGTGTGTGTGTGTGTGTGTGTGTGTGTGGTGTGTGTGTGTGTGTGGTGTTGTGTATATCGAATGTTTGTCGTGCATGCTTCTTGGAACTGCGACGTATTGCTTCTATCCGGTCTTACCTCTCCACACAGGCAACAATCAGACTCATCACCGCCATGGTAATGACCCGAGTAGACTACTGTAACTCTGTGTTAGCAGGACTTCCTTCAGAACAGCTTGCACGATTACAAAGGGTGCAGAACTGTGCAGCTCGGCTTGTGCTCAAAAAGCGTAAAAACGAGCATATTACACCTTTGTTGCGTGAACTCCACTGGCTTCCCATCAAATATCGATGGCAGTTCAAAATTGCAGTCTTTGCCTATCGTTACTTTGATGGGACACTCCCACAGTATCTTTCTGCTTCTCTGTCCACCTATCAAACTTCTCGTGTCTCTTCGATCATCTTCTCAAAAACTTCTGAAAATTCCTAGGCGCTCGTTTGAAGACAGTCGCTGAGAGAGCATTTAGCTTTAGTGCGCCCACTCTTTGGAATTCTCTTCTGACAGCTTACGTGACCTGCCTACATTATCTAAATTCAAGTCAGAGTTAAAAACATACTTCTTTAGGAAAGCCTTCTTCAACCATTAATGCTGTGTCTATTATTCTGACCTGACTTTATATGTACTGCATGCAAAACTGTATTGTTTATGCTTGAACCGATGAACTTGATAAGTGCGCCTGTGTCGGTAGGTGTGTGTGTGTGTGTGTGTGTGTGTGTGTGTGTGTGTGAACACATGTTAGTGTGATGTTTGAGTGTGTGTTGAGCGCAATGAGTTGATCCCAAGAATTGCGCTATATAAAATCTATACATTATTATTATTATTATTATTGCGTGTGTGTGTGTGTGTGTGTGTGTGTGTGTGTGTGTGTGTGTGTGCGCCATGTGTACTTTATGATAGTGCTCTGTGTGTGTGTGTGTGTGTGTGTGTGTGTGTGTGTGTGTGTGTGTGTGTGTGTGTGTGTGGTGTGTGGTACTGTGTGTGTGTGTGTGTGTGTGTGTGTGTGTGTGTGTGTGTGTGTGTGTGTATGCCTGGCTGTTTGTGTGTTTGTCATTCTGCATTTGAAGAGTGATGGAAGAAAAAAACTCAAAATGTATAACTGGATGTCTTCGTGTTTGTCATTATGCGTGTGTGTGTGTGTGTGTGTTGTTGTTATGTAACCACAGTATGTCCTCGCAAGAATGTATGTGTCGGAGAGAGAGAGAGAGAGAGAGAGAGAGAGAGAGAGAGAGAGAGAGAGATAAGATAAGATAATGTTGCTTATAGCCCAGCCGACCGCAAAGGGCCACATCAGGGCTGAGAGAGAGAGAGAGAGAATTGATATTACATTTGAATGAAAGTTTATCATCAGGTGTTGAAAAAGTGTAATTTTTGATTCACTTTAAAAAATCTTGTTCAAGCTCTTTTGCACATTTTGTGATCTTATCAGTTTCCGCTTCGTTTTCTGTAGCATTTTTTTTTCTTTCTTTCTGCCGAGTGCACCCTAGCAACTGAACGCAGCATGCAGGGAGCTGACATTTGAGGTAAATGGCAAAGGGGTGCTACTCCATTCTTTCCAAGGTCGTGTGGAGACAAATCTGGCTTTTTCTTTGATTTTAAATCTAGTTGCAAGTGAAGTGACTGCAGGCAGAAATCTGAACAAATTTTAAATGTAATTAATAGCGAACCACCAAGAAAACGTAGACAAACGAATCACAAGACAAAACGCAACATGTATCGACCTCTTAGATCTCTGTCGCTCGTTCATTTTTGTTGTCCCGAGTGTTTTGTATCTTGCCTTAAGAAGACCTAAGAGGTCGAAATACGTCATGTTTTGTCTTGTGATTCGTTTGTCTATGTTTCCTTACTGGTTTGCTTTTCATTACATTTAAATCTGTTTTGATTTTAAATCGATTGAAAGCTGATCATTCACATCTCGGAATCTACTTTGGTGGTGTTGAGTGACAATAGACAGACACGATTTGTCAACTTTTGCTGTTCACCTAATCAAGTGAGAGAGAGAAGGACTGAGTACAACCTTGGTACCACAAAAATGGGCATCCGACAACCTGGTGCATGAGTATTAACTGTTATGCGCCATTTCAAAATTTCATACAAAAAAAAAAATACATGTGAAAATGCCATGGACTCTGACAATCAAAATCCGTGTTTCACTGTTTAAGTTTTTCTAATTTCATATGGTTAATACAGATTCATCAGGCAATGCACTAGAAACTCAAAAATCATAAAAATGTGTTCAAGAAAATGAATATTATAACATACTTTGATAGATCTCATGGAGAAAAATTGGCTGGTTGAACACTCTGCAATATAAATGACAGACATGAGTTTATCTCATATGCTCCAAAGCATGCAAGGCAATCTGACCGTTTCATTCATGTGTTATTATTAAATAAGCTTGGCAGCACACCCTGCATGCATGCATGTTTTAATCATGCATGTTTTAATCATTAATTTGAGTAGTATAAATGTAGAAACACTCATACACAAACGTGCACAAATGTGCCTTTATATTTTACCCGTTTTTCTGATTAAAACCCCAGTTTTTTGGACAGACGGTGACTGTGACAATCATTTCAAAATCCTACAGAGAACACTGTCGTTTTTGTTTGTTTGTTTTGTTCAATGTTCTACGAACGGCCGAAGGCTGAGCTCGCTTGTCAGCAGTTGTTAAAGCCTTCGACTCTGTACCGCACAAAAGACTATTGATTAAGTTACAGAATTATGGAATTCATGGATCTCTTCTTGACTGCATTACTGACTTCCTGACTGACAGAAGACAAAGAGTGAGGGTGGGTCAGTATACTCTTCAGACAAACCAGTTTTGAGTGGTATTCCACAGGGGAGCATCTTGGGCCCGGTCCTTTTTACAATATTCATAAACGACTTACCGGATGTCATAACAAATACATGTAAGATTTTGCCGATGATACAAAGATTTACGGGGATTCAAGCAATCACTCTGTCATTCAAAGGACCTTAACAATGTGCAGGATTGGTCTCACAAATGGAACCTGTATTTCAATGTTCAAAAATGTAAAGTGCTGCACATTGGTAAGAAGAACCCTCAAAATGATTACATAATGAAAATGGGCGATTCAAATCAAAGATTCAAAAATGTGTAGAGAAAAGGACCTTGGAGTTACATTTGACTGTGATCTTAGCTTTGACCCTCATATACAGAAAGCTATTAGTAAAGCTAACCAAATGATTGGGTTGATAAGACGATCTTTCTCGTTCATTGATAAAGATAAGTTTATAAAGCTATACAAATCACTCATCCGACCACATGTGGAATACGGTAATGTCATCTGGTACCCTTTACTTAAAAGACAATCCTCATCAATAGAAAAGGTTCAAAGAAGAGCGACCAAAATACTGCCAGAATGCAAAAATATGCCTTATGGTGAAAGACTTAGATATTTAGGATTAACATCCCTGAAGGCCAGGAGGGTGAGGGTGACCTGATTCAAACTTACAAGATATTCCACCATGTTGATGACATTGATTTCAACTCACTATTCCAGTTAAGCAAATCTAACATCACAAGAGGCAATACTGGCAAATTATTTGTTTAATATTCTTGCACTAACCTGAGGAGAAATTCATTTGCTAATAGAGTAGTTGCAGGTGGAATTCTCTTCCGAGTTACATCAAACTAACTAATAATATCAACAGTTTTAAGAGCCTCCTTGATGTAGATGCAAATTTTAAAGATATAGAATATGATTTTGATGACTGAAATTGTTCTCATCCAATTTATATAAAATTATATGCAACTGTAATCACGCTGCGCTAAACACCGGAAAAGTACTGTCATTTCAATTGATGGAGCACATGAAAGCCGCGAGGCTATAATAGCTCACTACCTACCTACCTACCTACCTTAACATCAGCAAGACTTCAACTTCGTGCAATTTACGGTCACATAGTTTGAACTGACAGGAAAACGCACAGGAAAACTTTGTGATTGTTGAAAGATATTTAGCTATATACCATGTGACTTACATGAAAACTTCTGTCGTTTTGCCTTTATGATTAAACAATGTTTTGGAAAACGAAAGTGCAGCTTCCAGTTGTCGCATCAAAACTACCACAACGCTTGCGTAAGTAAGGGAGGTAATAACCACACAGTCGCTATGCCTTCTCTCCCCATCTCGACGCATGAGCAAAACCCAGTTTTATGTCGGCTTCCGTTGAGTGCACCGAAGTAGCATCATGCCTGTTGAAAATTTTAGAAGAGGAAGGTTCCCTAAAAACCCTAACTTGAGCTTGCTCAGCTCAAATTTCGTCTCGAATGTACGAAACACAAGGATGATGAAGCTGCGAAATCAAAACTACTGGAAGCGATCAAGGGAGACAGTAAGATTGTGTGTTTTCTAGTCTAGTGTTGAATGAATGCTCATTGTTGTCGAATTTGATTTGTCACTGTGCGTGCAGACAGATTTCTGTTGAACTGTTGTGCCTCTACTCAAAACTCGTGAGCTGCTTCCCTTAAGCATATTCGATTAAATAATGTCCGTAGCATTATCAGTCATGGTCATGCCAGTTCACAAGGAAACTCCATGAGAAGAGTGAAAAACGCCTAGCTTCATTTCCAATTTAGCCAAGCTTTAGTTTTAGGCAAGTTCAGAAGGAAACTTCATGAGAATAGTGTATTTTGATATCAGATTGACGTCTTTCATTGTACACAAAAGCAGATAGTGGAGTTATATTTTTTAGACTGGCAAATATGGCATGTTCAGGGATTGCATTCGTTGATGATCATCAGTGTGTTATGTACTTTTTTTTCTTCTTCTTCTTCCAGATGGGATGTTTAACCTGCCCCGTGCCCACAGTCTTCAAGTAGACTATTCTGGCACACAGGTTGCATGCATTGAGTATTTTTGTGTAGCCGGTACTCACCCGTCTTAGGACATGAGCATCGGGATCTTTAGAGTCTGTGTATGGTCTTTAGTGCATGTGACACAGACTAGACCCCGGTTTATAGTCCCATCCGAACGACTGTAGGATTTTATTTCTTTCCATCTTATCTTCTGATCCCCTCACCAACAGCATTGGTATTATTTGTTTACCATTCTTTGCAGAACCCCCCAAATATAGCTACGTTCGGATGTCCTGTCACAGTTTAGGCATTGCAGTGCACAGAAAGCAGTGAAGCAACACAAATACCTCCAGTGTCCAGTGGGAATGGAACCCATGACCACCAGCTTGCAAGCTTTGATTCAGATTATGGCAGGTGTGCGTTTGATACTGCAGTGTAAAAGGATAAATGATAAGAGAAAAAAAAACAAGACCCCACCCGTTCTCTATCTCATTCTTTTAATTTTTCTCGTAATGTTTGTTATGGTTTTTATTTACAAGGTTAGGAGTTAAATTTTATCAAACACAGTGTATCTTTTTTTATATTACAAATTAGTCATCAATAATTATTTGGTCATATTACTTGCAGACATGGCTCCTTTCTATGAGGAGGTGTGTCGGACCTTGGCTGGAAAGTGGAGGAGAAGCTGTTGACTTTGATGAAGACGGCCAATGAGGAGAAACTGAAGAAGCTGGATGAAGCCGTTGAGGATGCTGAGAAAACCTGGAGAGACTGAGATCCGTGATGCCATGCTGGCTAAAAGCCGAATTCCTCAGCAAGATTGGTGATAAGGTGTGCATTAAAAGTGGGGGGCTTTAGGGAAAAAAACAAACTAAGAACAGTATTAATTGTTCTCTTCTTATAGAGCTGCAAGTCTTGCATGTATTTATTTTTGAAGAATGTTTATTTTTTTTCAGTTATATGGCTATTAGGCAGCATTATTGTGTATTCAGCCAATTTCAGGTGATGCATGGTCCGTGTTTCTGGTAGGTACATAAGCTTACTGGAAATAATAAAAACAAACACAAGTACTTTATCACAGCCAGAACGTTATGGGCAGGATATAATTTAATGTGCAAAGCTGTTCTTATCCAATGCATTAAAAAAAATTTTTTTTTTTTTTAGACAAAGTGTCTATTTAGTTTATATACTATGTGATGTGAAGTGGACTGAGCTGCATGGTATAACTAACAGTTCGTGAAACCTTAAACACACTTCCTTTGCTTCCAAAATCAAAGTTGCAAAAATACATTTCTTTGGTTTCAAAATTAAAGTTGCAAAGGATTTGGTTTTAAAGTTTTATCAGAAACAATAGAGTGATTGAATTACAGTGAAGGAGAGATCTGTACAAGAGTTTAGGAAGAGTGATTACAGCCATCATCCATCTGTATATGGAAACAAGATCTCACTCTCTGTGAACAAGCATGTGAATGTATCCATTGTTTTATGTTGAACTGAATTCCATCAATGTGTATTCTCAGGCTGGAGCTTTGACCCAGTTCCGTCAGACCTATGACAAGACGGTTGCCCTTGGTTACCGGCTGGACTTGGTGTTTCATCTGATCCGCCTGGGACTGTTCTACATGGATCATGACCTCATCAACAAGAACCTGGAGAAAGCTCAGACGTATGTCTGTAGTGTGTTTTTATGTGGTTTTGCTTGTTTATTAGTCAGTCCAACCAACCATTAACCCTCTGCCTACCGCATGACTTTGTGCTATATGACTAATGAGAATACCATGGCAAGAGAGGTAAACTCCGCAACACATACACACTGCCATAAGAACCTCAATAGAAATTTGTTTTTAACTTATCTATTCGTAAAAGTAATGAAAAAATTTAAAGACTCACCCCCC
>CM031604.1:21731228-21828728 GCA_018398815.1 Conus ventricosus
CACATGTCCCCTGGCAGCTTAATTTAAAGTGAGGGGACAAAAAGCAAAGATATGGGGCAAACTGAAGTCAGTACCTGGGAGCCCTCATGCGATGTTAACCAGTCTTTAACAAATCTTAAAAAGTGTTTGAAACAACTCATCAAACAACATGGACAAACGAATCACAAAACAAAATATGAAGCTTTTCGACCTCTTTGGTCTTCTTTGGGCAAGATAAATAATACTCAGGACAATGAAAACGAAGAATGAACAATCGTTTATCTGGTCAAATTAAGTGCAAGATGGGCATTAAATGGATGAATGAATGAATTCAACGCCCATCTTACGACGAACTGGTCAAGATGTGTGATTGCTTGTTCTTCGTTTCTGTTGTCCTGAGTGTTGTTTATCTTGCCTGAAGAAGACCTAAGAGGCAAAACATTGTGTTTTGTCTTTTATTTGTTTGTTCATGTTGTTTGGCAGAGTTATTTCACACATTCTTATTAAGATTTGTTTACATTTCTGCCTGCAGTCACTTTGCAACTAACAGTCATTAACAGCTAGCACTGTGAGTTAACTCTGACTCTACTGATCACCTTGAGGGAACTTGGGGTGAAGAGTCTGTCAATGTGTGTGTGTGTGTGCTGTGGCCAGTGGTTCATATGTGTGTGTGTGTGTGTGTGTGTGTGTGTGTGTGTGTGTGTGTGTGTGGTGTGTGTGTGTGTTGTGTATATCGAATGTTTGTCGTGCATGCTTCTTGGAACTGCGACGTATTGCTTCTATCCGGTCTTACCTCTCCACACAGGCAACAATCAGACTCATCACCGCCATGGTAATGTCCGAGTAGACTACTGTAACTCTGTGTTAGCAGGACTTCCTTCAGAACAGCTTGCACGATTACAAAGGGTGCAGAACTGTGCAGCTCGGCTTGTGCTCAAAAAGCGTAAAAAACGAGCATATTACACCTTTGTTGCGTGAACTCCACTGGCTTCCCATCAAATATCGATGGCAGTTCAAAATTGCAGTCTTTGCCTATCGTTACTTTGATGGGACACTCCCACAGTATCTTTCTGCTTCTCTGTCCACCTATCAAACTTCTCGGTCTCTTCGATCATCTCTCAAAAACTTCTGAAAATTCCTAGGCGCTCGTTGAAGACAGTCGCTGAGAGAGCATTTAGCTTTAGTGCGCCCACTCTTTGGAATTCTCTTCCTGACAGCTTACGTGACCTGCCTACATTATCTAAATTCAAGTCAGAGTTAAAAACATACTTCTTTAGGAAAGCCTTCTTCAACCATTAATGCTGTGTCTATTATTCTGACCTGACTTTATATGTACTGCATGCAAAACTGTATTGTTTATGCTTGAACCGATGAACTTGATAAGTGCGCCTGTGTCGGTAGGTGTGTGTGTGTGTGTGTGTGTGTGTGTGTGTGTGTGTGAACACATGTTAGTGTGAGTGTTTGAGTGTGTGTTGAGCGCAATGAGTTGATCCCAAGAATTGCGCTATATAAAATCTATACATTATTATTATTATTATTATTGCGTGTGTGTGTGTGTGTGTGTGTGTGTGTGTGTGTGTGTGTGTGTGCGCCATGTGTACTTTTATGATAGTGCTCTGTGTGTGTGTGTGTGGTGTGTGTGTGTGTGTGTGTGTGTGTGTGGTGTGTGTGTGTGTGTGTGTGTGGTACTGTGTGTGTGTGTGTGTGTGTGTGTGTGTGTGTGTGTGTGTGTGTGTGTGTGTGTATGCCTGGCTGTTTGTGTGTTTGTCATTCTGCATTTGAAGAGTGATGGAAGAAAAAACTCAAAATGTATAACTGGATGTCTTCGTGTTTGTCATTATGCGTGTGTGTGTGTGTGTGTGTTGTTGTTATGTAACCACAGTATGTCCTCGCAAGAATGTATGTGTCGGAGAGAGAGAGAGAGAGAGAGAGAGAGAGAGAGAGAGAGAGAGAGAGAGAGATAAGATAAGATAATGTTGCTTATAGCCCAGCCGACCGCAAAGGGCCACATCAGGGCTGAGAGAGAGAGAGAGAGAATTGATATTACATTTGAATGAAAGTTTATCATCAGGTGTTGAAAAAGTGTAATTTTTGATTCACTTTAAAAAATCTTGTTCAAGCTCTTTTGCACATTTTGTGATCTTATCAGTTTCCGCTTCGTTTTCTGTAGCATTTTTTTTTCTTTCTTTCTGCCGAGTGCACCCTAGCAACTGAACGCAGCATGCAGGGAGCTGACATTTGAGGTAAATGGCAAAGGGGTGCTACTCCATTCTTTCCAAGGTCGTGTGGAGACAAATCTGGCTTTTTCTTTTGATTTTAAATCTAGTTGCAAAGTGAAGTGACTGCAGGCAGAAATCTGAACAAATTTTAAATGTAATTAATAGCGAACCACCAAGAAAACGTAGACAAACGAATCACAAGACAAAACGCAACATGTATCGACCTCTTAGATCTCTGTCGCTCGTTCATTTTTGTTGTCCCGAGTGTTTTGTATCTTGCCTTAAGAAGACCTAAGAGGTCGAAATACGTCATGTTTTGTCTTGTGATTCGTTTGTCTATGTTTCCTTACTGGTTTGCTTTTCATTACATTTAAATCTGTTTTGATTTTAAATCGATTGAAAGCTGATCATTCACATCTCGGAATCTACTTTGGTGGTGTTGAGTGACAATAGACAGACACGATTTGTCAACTTTTGCTGTTCACCTAATCAAGTGAGAGAGAGAAGGACTGAGTACAACCTTGGTACCACAAAAATGGGCATCCGACAACCTGGTGCATGAGTATTAACTGTTATGCGCCATTTCAAAATTTCATACAAAAAAAAAATACATGTGAAAATGCCATGGGACTCTGACAATCAAAATCCGTGTTTCACTGTTTTAAGTTTTCTAATTTCATATGGTTAATACAGATTCATCAGGCAATGCACTAGAAACTCAAAAAATCATAAAATGTGTTCAAGAAAATGAATATTATAACATACTTTGATAGATCTCATGGAGAAAAATTGGCTGGTTGAACACTCTGCAATATAAATGACAGACATGAGTTTATCTCATATGCTCCAAAGCATGCAAGGCAATCTGACCGTTTCATTCATGTGTTATTATTAAATAAGCTTGGCAGCACACCCTGCATGCATGCATGTTTTAATCATGCATGTTTTAATCATTAATTTGAGTAGTTAAATGTAGAAACACTCATACACAAACGTGCACAAATGTGCCTTTATATTTTACCCGTTTTCTGATTTAAACCCCAGTTTTTTGGACAGACGGTGACTGTGACAATCATTTCAAAATCCTACAGAGAACACTGTCGTTTTTGTTTGTTTGTTTTGTTCAATGTTCTACGAACGGCCGAAGGCTGAGCTCGCTTGTCAGCAGTTGTTAAAGCCTTCGACTCTGTACCGCACAAAAGACTATTGATTAAGTTACAGAATTATGGAATTCATGGATCTCTTCTTGACTGCATTACTGACTTCCTGACTGACAGAAGACAAAGAGTGAGGGTGGGGTCAGTATACTCTTCAGACAAACCAGTTTTGAGTGGTATTCCACAGGGGAGCATCTTGGGCCCGGTCCTTTTTACAATATTCATAAACGACTTACCGGATGTCATAACAAATACATGTAAGATTTTTGCCGATGATACAAAGATTTACGGGATTCAAGCAATCACTCTGTCATTCAAAGGGACCTTAACAATGTGCAGGATTGGTCTCACAAATGGAACCTGTATTTCAATGTTCAAAAATGTAAAGTGCTGCACATTGGTAAGAAGAACCCTCAAAATGATTACATAATGAAAATGGGCGATTCAAATCAAAAGATTCAAAAATGTGTAGAGGAAAAGGACCTTGGAGTTACATTTGACTGTGATCTTAGCTTTGACCCTCATATACAGAAAGCTATTAGTAAAGCTAACCAAATGATTGGGTTGATAAGACGATCTTTCTCGTTCATTGATAAAGATATGTTTATAAAGCTATACAAATCACTCATCCGACCACATGTGGAATACGGTAATGTCATCTGGTACCCTTTACTTAAAAGACAATCCTCATCAATAGAAAAGGTTCAAAGAAGAGCGACCAAAATACTGCCAGAATGCAAAAATATGCCTTATGGTGAAAGACTTAGATATTTAGGATTAACATCCCTGAAGGCCAGGAGGGTGAGGGGTGACCTGATTCAAACTTACAAGATATTCCACCATGTTGATGACATTGATTTCAACTCACTATTCCAGTTAAGCAAATCTAACATCACAAGAGGCAATACTGGCAAATTATTTGTTTAATATTCTTGCACTAACCTGAGGAGAAATTCATTTGCTAATAGAGTAGTTGGCAGGTGGAATTCTCTTCCGAGTTACATCAAACTAACTAATAATATCAACAGTTTTAAGAGCCTCCTTGATGTAGATGCAAATTTTAAAGATATAGAATATGATTTTGATGACTGAAATTGTTCTCATCCCAATTTATATAAAATTATATGCAACTGTAATCACGCTGCGCTAAACACCGGGAAAAGTACTGTCATTTCAATTGATGGAGCACATGAAAGCCGCGAGGCTATAATAGCTCACTACCTACCTACCTACCTACCTTAACATCAGCAAGACTTCAACTTCGTGCAATTTACGGTCACATAGTTTGAACTGACAGAAAAACGCACAGGAAAACTTTGTGATTGTTGAAAGATATTTAGCTATATACCATGTGACTTACATGAAAACTTCTGTCGTTTTGCCTTTATGATTAAACAATGTTTTGGAAAACGAAAGTGCAGCTTCCAGTTGTCGCATCAAAACTACCACAACGCTTGCGTAAGTAAGGGAGGTAATAACCACACAGTCGCTATGCCTTCTCTCCCCATCTCGACGCATGAGCAAAACCCAGTTTTATGTCGGCTTCCGTTGAGTGCACCGAAGTAGCATCATGCCTGTTGAAAATTTAGAAGAGGAAGGTCTCCCTAAAAACCCTAACTTAGAGCTTGCTCAGCTCAAATTTCGTCTCGAATGTACGAAACACAAGGATGATGAAGCTGCGAAATCAAAAACTACTGGAAGCGATCAAGGGAGACAGTAAGATTGTGGTTTCTAGTCTAGTGTTGAATGAATGCTCATTGTTGTCGAATTTGATTTGTCACTGTGCAGTGCAGACAGATTTCTGTTGAAACTGTTGTGCCTCTACTCAAAACTCGTGAGCTGCTTCCCTTAAGCATATTCGATTAAATAATGTCCGTAGCATTATCAGTCATGTCATGCCATTTCACAAGGAAACTCCATGAGAAGAGTGAAAAACGCCTAGCTTCATTTCCAATTTAGCCAAGCTTTTAGTTTTAGGCAAGTTCAGAAGGAAACTTCATGAGAATAGTGTATTTTTGATATCAGATTGACGTCTTTCATTGTACACAAAAGCAGATAGTGGAGTTATATTTTTTTAGACTTGGCAAATATGGCATGTTCAGGGATTGCATTCGTTGATGATCATCAGTGTGTTATGTACTTTTTTTTCTTCTTCTTCTTCCAGATGGGGATGTTTAACCTGCCCCGTGCCACAGTCTTCAAGTAGACTATTCTGGCACACAGGTTGCATGCATTGAGTATTTTTGTGTAGCCGGTACTCACCCGTCTTAGGACATGAGCATCGGGATCTTTAGAGTCTGTGTATGGTCTTTAGTGCATGTGACACAGACTAGACCTCGGTTTATAGTCCCATCCGAACGACTGTAGGATTTTATTTCTTTCCATCTTATCTTCTGATTCCCCTCACCAACGCATTGGTATTATTTGTTTACCATTCTTTGCAGAACCCCCCAAATATAGCTACGTTCGGATGTCCTGTCACAGTTTAGGCATTGCAGTGCTCGAAAGCAGTGAAGCAACACAAATACCTCCAGTGTCCAGTGGGAATGGAACCCATGACCACCAGCTTGCAAGCTTTTGATTCAGATTATGGCAGGTGGTGCGTTTGATACTGCAGTGTAAAAGGATAAATGATAAGAGAAAAAAAACAAAAGACCCCACCCGTTCTCTATCTCATTCTTTTAATTTTTCTCGTAATGTTTGTTATGGTTTTTATTTACAAGGTTAGGAGTTAAATTTTTATTCAAACACAGTGTATCTTTTTTAATATTATCAAATTAGTCATCAATAATTATTTGGTCATATTACCTTGCAGACATGGCTCCTTTCTATGAGGAGGTGTGTCGGACCTTGGCTGGAAAGTGGAGGAGAAGCTGTTGACTTTGATGAAGACGGCCAATGAGGAGAAACTGAAGAAGCTGGATGAAGCCGTTGAGGATGCTGAGAAAAACCTGGGAGAGACTGAGATCCGTGATGCCATGCTGGCTAAAGCCGAATTCCTCAGCAAGATTGGTGATAAGGTGTGCATTAAAAGTGGGGGGCTTTAGGGGAAAAAAACAAACTAAGAACAGTATTAATTGTTCTCTTCTTTATAGAGCTGCAAGTCTTGCATGTATTTATTTTTGAAGAATGTTTTATTTTTTTCAGTTATATGGCTATTTAGGCAGCATTATTGTGTATTCAGCCAATTTCAGGGGTGGATGCATGGTCCGTGTTTCTGGTAGGTCATAAGCTTACTGGAAATAATAAAAACAAACACAAGTACTTTATCACAGCCAGAACGTTATGGGCAGGATATAATTTAATGTGCAAAGCTGTTCTTATCCAATGCATTAAAAAAATTTTTTTTTTTTTTAGACAAAGTGTCTATTTTAGTTTATATACTATGTTGATGTGAAGTGGACTGAGCTGCATGGTATAACTACAGTTCGTGAAACCTTAAACACACTTCTTTGCTTCCAAAATCAAAGTTGCAAAAATACATTTCTTTGGTTTCAAAATTAAAGTTGCAAAGGATTTGGTTTTAAAGTTTTATCAGAAACAATAGAGTGATTGAATTACAGTGAAGGAGAGATCTGTACAAGAGTTTAGGGAAGAGTGATTACAGCCATCATCCAGTCTGTATTATGGAAACAAGATTCTCACTCTCTGTGAACAAGCATGTGAATGTATCCATTGTTTTATGTTGAACTGAATTCCATCAATGTGTATTCTCAGGCTGGAGCTTTGACCCAGTTCCGTCAGACCTATGACAAGACGGTTGCCCTTGGTTACCGGCTGGACTTGGTGTTTCATCTGATCCGCCTGGGACTGTTCTACATGGATCATGACCTCATCAACAAGAACCTGGAGAAAGCTCAGACGTATGTCTGTAGTGTGTTTTTATGTGGTTTTGCTTGTTTATTAGTCAGTCCAACCAACCATTAACCCTCTGCCTACCGCATGACTTTGTGCTATATGACTATGAGAATACCATGGCAAGAGAGGTAACTCCGCAACACATACACACTTGCCATAAAGAAACCTCAATAGAAAATTTGTTTTTTAACTTATCTATTCTGTAAAAGTAATGAAAAAAATTCAAAGACCTCACTCCATCCAAAACAGCCATTTTCCCCCACATATAGTGAACTGGTACACGAGGAAAAAAAAACAAACGAACAGACTAACTGTACTTCGGTATTCTCAGTGCTAAAACAATTTTCCCTAAATTCACTGTACCCACAGAACATCATCGATTAGGAGCACAGAGTAATTTTCCAAGTCTAAACAAAGTACTGAAACCTCCAGGAACAAAATAAAGTCATTCTGTATGGTATGCACACAAAATAATCAACTTTTGTTGTGAAGCAAAAAACAACAACCCAAACTTCAACAATTTTGTTAAACTGAAGGCATCACATACAAGAAGATTTGTCTTCCAACTACTGAGGGGAAAAAATAACAAGAACAGATTACTGAATACTGGGCTTTAGATTGTGATGGAATTCAACAAAAATGTGCTTTTGCACAAGTGCACTGAGCAACACCCCCCCCCCCCCCCCCCCCCCCAACACACACTGTGGTGATGATGTACCTCTTGTCCGGCTCCTCTTTGCTTTTTGATAAACAGGCAGTTTTTATTTCAGGCCAGAGTTTATGTTCATCCTTTTCTGCTTGCTTTTGTACAGCAAATAAATTTGTTTCTCGTTAAAAGTCTGCCAAAATTCTTCTGAAATCAAAAGGCTAAAGGTGATGTGCCCACAGGCAAATCATGGGACACACCCTCTGACTGACCCGTTTTCCTGGCTATCAAAAAAAGGGAAACTTTTGGGGGCTTCACTTCTTGTAGCCAACCACTCCAGTCAACAATTAAAGAATCTCTAGCAAGTTTTTTTTTTCCCAAATTTTCTTTTTTGGGGGGTCGGGGCCCAGCAGCAATGGGCTATTCGACGTCGTCATTATCATCGCCTGAATCATTATTGATTCCGGCCTCAAAACCCAGTCAGCAGTCGATCTTTATTCATAACTAGGTCAAGATTGACGTCCGAATCGTCTTGCTTCAAATCTTCTTCAAGATGTAGCCCGCAAATCGCTCTCTTCACCCAATATCACTTCAGAAAATGAATTCTGCAAGTTGCATAGTTACTTTGATCCGCCATTTTCCCAGAAATCTTCGCGAAAAAAAGCCGAACTTTGAAAATTCACACAGCGAAACTACTCCCCAAAACTCATGCAACAAAAACCAAAATGGCGTCCAGAAACGGAAGTACCGGAAGTCTCTTCTGTCGCAATTGCATTCTGGGATATGCGATGGGAAAGCGGAAAGTCGTTGACCGAGTATTCAAGCGGTCGATCTCGGTCGATCCGGTATTCAGAAAGAGGAAATCTCGCGGTCGATCTCGGTCGATCCGGTAGGGATTGGGTTTAATTTGTCAATAAATGGTGTTAGTCACCAGTGTCTTGTGTAATGGTTTGTACAGTTTGAATTTTTTTGAAGTTTGGAAATTCTGAAAATATCTTTAATATGTGGAAATTTTGAAAGTGACTGTTCAAAAAAGGAAAAGTAAAAGATTGTTGTATTATTGAATTGGAGACTTGCTTAGTCTAATGGTTAAGGTACTGGACTTTGTCCCAGGTTTGGGGTTTGATTTCCCACTCAAGACAGTCAGATCAGAAGTGATGTCTCTTCAAAGTTAACATCTGTGCAAAGTCCAGTTCATCCTTAGAATGAGACTTTAAACTGAGGTCCTTAATGGCGGGATAAAAAACGGTCATACACACAAACCTCCACTCCCTCTGTTGGGTAAATGGGATTAATCCTTGCCAGTCTATACAGAAGTGTCCGCAGGAGTATCATCAGCCTGCGTACGCGGAAAAAGAAAAGAAAAATACAAAAACTCTGAGGTCCTGTGCATGACTTACATGCATGCAGAAAGAAATCTAGTACATACATTAAATCCATTCCAGTTCCCACCTTTGTAAAAAGTAGGTCATCATGTACCAGTGGAATAGCATAGCAAAATCTTCAACCTCATGAAATTTGCCTTAAAAATAGAAGCCCTTCCTGGTTTTTGTTTTGTGTTTGTCCCATCATGTACTTGCGGAAGTATGAACATGCTTTCCCTTTGTAAAGAACCTAAATATCATTTAGACTTTTTCTGTTTCAGTAAGTTTTGGTCACTTGAAAAATAATTGCTTCAAGTTCAACTGATAAAGTTGTGTCCTTGCTCTTTAGTGTTAACAACCTTGTTTCAGCCTAATCGACGAAGGAGGGGACTGGGACCGACGCAACAGGCTGAAGGTGTACCGAGGGGTGTACTGCATGTCCATCCGGCAGTTCAAGGAGCAGCCAGCCTCTTCTGGACACCATCGCCACCTTCACCTCCTATGAGCTGATGGACTAACCCCCAGTTTGTCACCTATACTGTACTGTGCAGTGTCATCGCCCTGGAGAGACCCAAACTCAGAGAGAAGTGGGGAGAGCAAGGGGTGTTTGAGAGGGCAGGAGGGGGATTTGGCTGAATGTAAGATTAGAAGTGTTTGTTTTGCATCTTTGTATAGAAATTAAATCACAATGCACCTAGTTGCAGATGAAAGTGCATAGACAATGGTATAAGGTGAGTAATAGGAACCAATGATTTGTGTGGACAGACTACAAGTATTGAAGTATTATGCATTCTGTGAATGAATCACTGACCGTCTTTGTGTGCACATCATATCTGCACTATGGAATGTGTGTGTATGACCAGGTGACCAAAGGATCAGAAATTCTGGAGGTGTTGCATGGACTACCCAAGATCAAACGCTACCTCTTCTCTCTCTATGACTGCCACTACAGCGATTTCTTCCTCTCCTTAGGTATGCACAGTCAAAGAACAGGGCTACTCTTGTCTGTGTATTCCCTTCTACATATTTGATAGAAAAAAATGAAGAGAGAAACAGAAATTTCCATGTTTTCATATGATAGATGTTTTCATGCATGTATTGTGGACGATTGTGAGAAGTTTTAATTTGCTCTGTTAGCCTTGACTTTGTGAACAGAGAATGCGTAGATATGCGGGCAAATGTCTTCATTCATGTGACCATTCTTGAGTGTGGGTAATTACCCATTTGTAGGAATGCGAGTACATGTATGTATATTTGAATGATTCCTTGTTTTTGACTCTCCAATATACACAGGTGCTAAGCTTTTAAACCAGCAGATGACATAGATAGCTCAGAGTGTCACCTCTAATTATGTTAAGGAGTAACTGTATTCACCATTGTCTTCAAGAAATTAAAATCATTGCAAAATTCCACAACGATGCTGTATGCTTTAGTTAAATAAGAATTAAACATATTTGAAGCATTTTGTAATTTACTTATAATGTGTGAATGTGTGTTCAGCGGAGGTGGAAGAAATGATGCAGACCGACCGTTTGATGGCGGCCCACTACCGTTACTATGTGCGCGAGATGAGGATCATGGCCTATGCCCAGCTCCTGGAGTCCTACCGCAGTCTGACCCTGGACTACATGGCTCAGGCCTTTGGGGTCACTGTTGACTTCATCGACCAGTCAGTGGGCTTTCTTCTTTTCACCTACCTGGTTGACAGGGGAAATGGCTAGCTATTGTGGTTATGTAGAGAAATGTTCATTTTACACATATTCATCCAACACATAAATGTGATCATTTTTAGAAGTTGTTATGTAGGGGGATTTTTGTGCCAATGCCATGTTGAAATGAAAGTGCACATCAGGTTGTAATAGAGTACATGTGATCTTTGAACCCAGATTAGGTAGACTTGAAGTATGAACGCTCTGCAAACTAGAGAAGTAGTCTTCACTGACTGGTCAGCTATTGAACTACAGCAGACACCACTGGTGATAACACAGGGCCAAGAAGCCAGCACCTGCTGGGCATGGTTATGGTACAGGCTGTACATGCTAGCTCTCTCCATGGTCAACCAGCCCCCATATTGGTGCAGCACAGTTGAACCAGTATATGCATGTGCGAGTTGTGTGAGAGGATAAGATGGGTTAGTATAAGTGGGAAGGAGAGGGAGGTAGAGCAAGGAGGGGAAAGGGAGACGGTCGTTTTAACATGGAAGCGAACTTGTATAGTCTTAGTTTGGAGTGATAGGAAGGTGATAATGCTACTGTTCCAAGAGAGAGATATGAGAGGGAAGAAGGGAGGAATAGAGGGGTTTACGAACTGGTCGAAGCTGTGTAAAAATGGTGGTTGTGCATATGTACAACTTTCTTCTTCACACCTCAAATGATGACTTGCAGTACAGCGCACATTATCTTCTTGAAGAAGTTGGTCTTTAAAAAATTCATTTGAGCATTAAAATCGGGCAAGAAGAGAGTTCCTAGTAAGCACGGCAAAGCTGACAAAATGATCCAAGACATGTATTGTTATTCAAGCGAGTGTGGCCGTGGATAACAGTTGTGTGGTGCCTTTTGCCAGGGAGTTGGCGCGGTTCATTGCGGCGGGTCGTCTGCACTGTAAGATTGACAAGGTGGGAGGCATTGTGGAGACCAACCGACCAGACAGCAAGAACTGGCAGTATCAGGTCAGCTCCTCTTCCTCTGTGTCTCCTTCAGCTGCTGCTGCTCTTCTGTGCCTTCTTCATCTGCTCCTCTTCCTCTTGTCTTTTCAGTTGCTCCTTGTGTCGTCTTCTCATGCTCCTCTTCTTCTGTGTCTTCTTCATCTGCTCCCTCTTCCTCTGCGTTTTCATCGTTTGCTCTTCTTCATCTGCTCCTCTTCCTCTTGTCTTTTCAATTGCTCCTCTTCTTTTGCGTCTTCTTCTCAAGCTCCACTTCTTCTGTGTCTTCTTCATCTGCTCCTCTTCCTCTGCGTTTTAATCATTTGCTCCTCTTCTTTTGTATCTTCTTCATTTAGTTTTCCTCTGCATCTTATTCACTGAACTCCATGTGTCACGAGTCTTTCTTTGCACATGTTCTTTAAACATCGACCATTTCCAGATAGTAGTTTATGTATCTGTGTTTATGTGCATCTTTTTAGTATTGGTTATTCACCAGATAGTATAAAAACTTCAAAGGGAACTTGTTCCACCAAGTTATGTTTAAAATATAACATCCTTAACATGAGTCGCATTTAAATGAAATGTCTTTTTTTTTTTACTATTTTGCTATAAAAAAAAAATTTCTTCATCAATATAGAGTATTTTACTAAATGAAATGAAGTATGACATTTGCTTGTTGTGAGAAAAATGAATAACCATCGACCTTTTCTGTATGCATTTTAAGAGGGAGGAGGGAGAGAGGCAAAGATAAGTTAGTTAATCCTTAACATGATCTTCATAGAAGATCTATTCAGTGTAGTCGGAATAAGGAGATGAGCTTTTTTAACGAGAGTGCTGTTGTCTTGTGTTTCCAGTCGACCATCAAACATGGAGATATACTTCTGAACAGAGTACAGAAACTGAGTCGAGTCATCAACATCTAGCATGCTGCAGCAATCTCATTGGCTGGTCAGATCCATGTAGGTGAATCATACTTCGTCATCAACTGCTGTGACTTCTCATCTGGACAGACTCCTCCATGTCCCATTTTTCTCCATCCAGTTATTTTGTTTCGAGACCTGTCGCTGTCATGAGAATAGACATGACATAGAAAATTCTATGTATAAAAAGGTATGAAGTGAGATGCTGTCATACTTTGTTGAGATACGTGAACGTTACGAAAGTAGAAGCAGGCTTTGGCAACAGTTCTCATGTTCAACAGAAATGAAAAGAATGCCACACGTGAATAACAAATGCCACAAATGGACTGCTAGGTGAAAGGCAAGGACTAGGCCTTTGCCACAAGCAGAATATTTCTAGAACTTAACCCTATTTATGGCATGTGAAATGACCTAATTGGCAGACTAATTTTTAGAATAATGGGTGTGTTCAGAAATGGTGTTGTTTTCACATAAGCAATGGTCAAAACCTATGAGTGTTATATATTTTCTTGAAGCTTAGTGGAAGAACTATCGATGTTATATATTACCGGATGTTTATGCTAATGTGGTGGTCATGTGATCCAAAATGGCCGCCAATTACGAAAAAAAAATCACAAAGTATGTGAGACCACCTCATTTCCTGATAGACGAAACTGATTACAGACAAAGTAAATGTGCCTAAACTTAGAATAATATGTCATCTTTCAGAGGGAGAAAATTTGAGTTTGAAATTGCATTGGTTTTGTCATAAATAAAAAAATAAAAGAAATACCCGTGAAATTTTACGTTTCATTTATTAGCTGTATGACTCATTTCATCCTTTCTATCATACCACACTGCATTACACCACTCATTCTTGCTATACCTGTAAATTCCACTGATGGACACACGTCTCCCATGTGACTGGTCTTAGTGTGCATCACCTCGATCATCAGTCTTGCGGCTGAGGTCGCCGACCACGCCGTGCCACCCGCCTGTAGTGCTCCAGCTGCGGCTCACATCTTTCATGACATCCAACCTCACAGCCAGCACACCAGTGCCTGATCTCCTCCTGATGCCCCCCCTACCATGTCTGTCACTGCACACAAAAACAGTCCCTCTCTCTTCTGCCTGGTAGAGAACGAGTCCCATGGAGTGGAGCAGGCGGCCTCTGAGGATCTGGCTGAATCTGCTGTTCACGGGCACCGCATAGGCTTTCCACAATGCACACCCCCAAAGTCATGTCTGTTCATCCTATTTCTGTCAGTGTTCATGACATAGACCTCATATGCATGAGCACAGCAATGTCCATCAGGTTTCTGAAGATCTTGATCCAGTAGCGGTGTGTTGGTCTCTCCCCAGCAATGTGACACAAACCCTTTTTGTCGCTCAGGTCAACCCCACCCATATGAGTATTGTAATCAAACACCATCAAGGCTTTGTTTTTCTTCTACCTCTAACTTTCTCTCTCCTCATTTCTTGCACTGTGGTAAGTGCTCAGAAGTAGAACTGGATTTCTCTGGCTTCTCTTTTCCCTGAAAGCCACACACAGCTTTTGTCCCTGCCTTTCATACACTGTCCCCCCAACACCTGGCCTGACTCGTTTCATGTGATCACTCAAAAACCCCCTTTAATTTGATCTTACAGTGCCTGTTTAGTAGAGTGTCCTGCGAAACAGTGTGTCTGCAAGCCTGGGTTGGTGTAGAAGTTGTCTGTGTAAAGGTGGTAGCCTCTATTCAGCAAATTGCATGCCTGCAACAGCCGCATCACGACAGCTGTGCCTGTCCTTCTTCATGCCTGACATCGAAGTCTCTACCCCCATACAGTTCAACATGACAGACATAACCATGTGACTGTCACACAACTGGAATTTCTTTATCCCAAACCTAGCATGGCGTTTATTTTGGGATGTATTGGATGTAGCAACACCGATTTTTCATGCCGATCATGCTCTCGTCTACGGAAATTTCACGAGAAGGTACGTATAGAACTGTTTCCAAACTCTGTTCATGTGATCAAGAATTGGACGCACTTGTGCCAAGGTCAAACCCTTCTTTTCCCCTAGCTGGCTGGTGTACATCATTGACATGAAACATTCTGGTCATGAGCAAGAACAATCCTCTGGGGCATTGTGGCATTGAAAAAGGGCGTTTGTTGTGACGTTTTGTTCGACCAGTAGCTCGCAAGCTCCTTCTTTCTTATCAGTCCCATATTGAGACTCAGGCCAATGAATTTTTTCATATTGGCCACAGTAACACCATTTTGAGGCCAATGCCTAAATCTGGAATTTGGATGTTGTTCTAGCCACTGAACAAGTTCAGGAGTGGCAAGGAATGAACGTGCATACTCGTTTGTTTGCCTAACTAAGTGCAAAAACATTGCCACGTCAAAAAACAAACTAAAGTAGTCTATGGGGTCTGCGTTCTCTGGGCATTTCTAGGTCCTGTATTCGAACTCTAAACTCTGGAACGTCCCTATCTTGGATTTCGGGGGGTTCTATAACGTTCCATCCATCAACTACAGGGTTAGCAGGGCCTGCATTGTTCCTATCACGAAAATCATCGTGCTCCTCTCCCTCACCCACCCCCTCCGACACCACTGCTATCATCGTCACTTCCCTGACTATCCTCTGAATCCGCTTCAGCTCCCACATCAAAATCACTATCACTACCTGATGTTTCTTGATCTTTGCATCTACCTCTTCCTGTCTAACGGCAATTTCTTCTTCATTATTAGCTCCAAAAACATCGAACAACCCAGGACGAACACCACCTGCCGCCATCTTGCCAATGACTCAAAGTCACCTGAACAAACAATTTTCAGAACGATTTTTCTCATTGGACCCCAAACTGAAAGTACACAGTGAAAGACTAACCCTCCAACCAATGATAGGCAACGTTTCAAAGAGTAAAGGGAAGTTACTGTGTCAGAACTAACCTCTTACGAATTGGCCGATGAGATCGGCCCTAGCAAGCTGGCTGCAGTAAAAGGCCGATTTAATCGGCCAATGCCATAATTAGGGTTAACCTCAAGAAGGGAGCATGGTTGGGAGAGGGGGCAAGGAAGATAATGGATACGAGGGTGGAGTTGTAGAAGGTGATTGGTGTGGGGGGAGGGGAGCTATGTCTTTGGTTTTTGTATGCATGTGTGATGTTTTGTTGTCACTGAATAAATGTACAGACAATAAAATGTGAGGTGGAAAGCGTACGTGTTCACAAAGTGTGGTGTTCAGGTAACAGTTGTGCTGCTACCACCCATCCTTGCTTGTTCTCATTTCAGAAAAACATTTTTCTTTGTCTGCCGTTGTCTGTAACCTTGCTGTGGGGTGTTTGAACCTTCGCTCTTTTTAGATCAAAAACCCAAATAAGCAAATGACCAAGACATAATACCACCTGCAAAGTCTAAACTGCGCCGTCCGTATGTCCTCCTAAAATTTTGCACACCAAATGTAGTGGGTCTCCAGAACCCATGCCTGTATAAAAGCCTTGCTGGACGTGTGTCCAGGTACCCATGCTCTGTAAAAGTCTTGCTGGACATGTGTCCTGGTACCCATGCTCTGTGTAAAAGCCTTGGTGGACATGTGTCCCGGTACCCATGCTCTGTGTAAAAGCCTTGCTGGACATGTGTCCCGGTACCCATGCTCTGTGTAAAAGCCTTGCTGGACGCGTGTCCAGGTACCCACGCTCTGTGTAAAAGTGTTGCTGGCATGTGTCCCGGTACCCACGCTCTGTGTAAAAGCGTTGCTGGACATGTGTCCCGGTACCCACGCTCTGTGTAAAAGTGTTTGCTGGACATGTGTCCCGGTACCCACGCTCTGTGTAAAAGTGTTGCTGGACATGTGTCCCAGTACCCACGTTCTGTGTAAAAGTGTTGCTGGACATGTGTCCTGTACCCACGCTCTGTGTAAAAGTGTTGGACATGTGTCCCGGTAACCCACGCTCTGTGTAAAAGTGTTGCTGGACATGTGTCCAGGTACCCCACGCTTTGTGTAAAAGCGTTGCTGGACATGTGTCCCTGGTACCCATGCTCTGTGTAAAAGCCTTGCTGGACATGTGTCCAGGTACCCATGCTCTGTGTAAAAGCCTTGGTGGACATGTCCCGTACCCATGCTCTGTGTAAAAGCCTTGCTGGACATGTGTCCAGGTACCCATGCTCCGTGTAAAAGCCTTGCTGACATGTGTCCCGGTACCCATGCTCTGTGTAAAAGCCTTGCTGTACGTCATGTCTCCAGGACTCATACTTTCTCTAAAGAAATAAGTCATGGTGTGCATGTGGTTTTTTTTGTTTTTTGTTTAATCCTTTATTTGTTGTGAAACATTTCTTGGTACAGATACCCGACCATGCTTACTGTGGAGCTAGCTTAAAAACTAAGTACTGATACATACTGATATTGTCTTCGATCATTTAATGTCAGCACTTTCCTCCATTTTTTTCACTTGGATTGAATTACAAGATTTGTGAGGTATCTTTATTACAGTTCCAGTGTTGATTCTAGAGCGCGCCCTTGCGGGATTCCCGCAATATTTTTCTGAAGGCCGCAAAAAATCGCGAAAAGACGCGCCCAAAAGCCGCAAAAAAAAGAGAACGAACGCGTTTTTTGCACAACCAGCGCGGCTTCGCCGCTGCCGTGTGTATAGCCTCCTGAGCAATTCCTTTAGCCGAACGCGCGTTCTACCAAATTTTTTCATTGGCCGAGAAGCAGCAGTGAGCCAATCAGCGCACTGGCAGTTCAACAGTCCTCATGTCGCTTCAACGATGAAGCGCGCGAAGCCAAACACTCTGTTTTCTTTCGCCTTCACGAAGAAAAAACGCACTGATATATCTAAAGATCATCAGCTGGAAGCCGATAATGAGTCTACAGCCACCGTTACGGCTACTCAGTCAAGCGATAGCGTGTCTCAGCCGATCGACGCCGGAGGCGAAACGGTTGAAAGTGCCAGTGAACCCGAAGATCAGCAAGATAATGAAGATGGTGAAAACGAAGCCGACTGCCGACTGTGAGCGTGGTTTCAGTGCCCAAAATGCCATCAAGACAGCCAGGAGAAACAGGCTGAAAGAAGACAGCCTCAATGTGCTGATGACCATCAAATGTGAAGGTCCTCCCATCAATGACCATGACTTCACAGCTGCTGCAGCAGAGTGGAAGCAACAGAAGGATAGGAGGATCTACAAGAAATGAATGGAGTTCTGTGGGCTGTACATATGTATTTAAAGCTTTTCAGTTGTGTATGGTGAAGGTGTACACAGTGACTTTTCACAGTTAAAGGGTTTTCTTAAGGTGATACTGATGGTATATAAATCTTGACAATAGTGATGGTCACTTCATATAAAGAGACTGAATTAGCCTAATTGTGGGGTAGGCTTAGAGTTGCTGGATTCTATGATGAGGTGACAACAGACTTGCTCACTTGCTGTATGACTGCCAAGAAGGGAGCTCAGCTGAGTACATGCACCACCAGAAAAAGACAAGTCTTCTAAGGTGTGTCAGAATGTGTGTGTACTCTGTGTGTGTGTGTGTGTGTGCGTTTCTGTAATAAAATGTAACTCGTTTCTTGTTTCTTTTTGTTGTTTTAGTTTACTTTGGCCATAATGTAATCATTGTGATTAAGCTTTAAAATCTGAATTTTCACACGTTTTGAGGGCCTCCCATTTTCACCCTATGGGCCCCCTTTTTTTATGTGAGGGGGCCCTTGGGCCCCCTTTTTTGAAATCCTAGAATCAACACTGCAGTTCTGTCACACAGCAGACATTCTGTGACGAAACCCGAAATTTTTATGTTCGACATTCGTACCGACAAAGAATACCCATATTTGGTAAAGAAAAACTTGCAAATTTATGAATGTTTCAGACATTAGGGCTGTAAATCTCGTGTCAAAAAAAGAACAAAAATTGGTGTACCTTTTTTCACAGTTGGGCAGATCTGATGGAAGATGGGACGTTTTAACTCAAAGAATTTGTACATAAGTTCATGACAAGCTATGGAAGAATCTGAATTGAATCTAAGGTTAATTCTTTCGTGACGTGTGCATTCGTGTGCTCTGCACATGCTTACAACTGTTGCAGACGCGCAATTTTCTCACTTTAATTTATTTTATGTCCCCAAATATAAACCTAACAAGCAATTGTGGTAAAATGCAAACTTTGCAATGACCATAGACTTGAATATATTTTGGGTAAAATAGCAATGCTACAGTTACGGAAACAACATAAATAAAACATAGCAGAACACAATCTTGTTTACATTCGTTTGGCTAGTATGGCAACAGCAAATGAAGAGGCATAAAATTTCACTCTTTGAATTGATGCAGAGAAAGTCTCCGGTATTCAGTATGTGTAATCCAAGTGAAAAAAATATTTAAAATGAAATTCACTGCACACACTTTTCACCGTTTTGGCTTCAAACGATTCAACGTATAAAACTGTTAAATACATAGAACAAAATAAATCAAGCTCACTTTCTTTTTGATGAACTTGTATATCTTTAACCCCCCCCCCCCCCCCCCCCCCCCCATCCTCGGAACCACTTTGCTGAACCAATTCTAACACCTCAAGTAATGCCATGTTCTTTCTTCTGCCCGACATGTTGGCAAGGCAGGAAATTCCACGCATGCCTTTTGCAGACATTCCCAGTACCAGACGGGTCTTTTCTTCTGATTACTCTGGGGTCACAAAGGTCATCGCTAGTACATGCAAACTTACTCTTTCCAGAGGCTTGAACCCTATTCTAAATATTTATAGGGCAGCTGCATCCCCTAGACTGTAGACGATAGAACACAGGATTTTTTTATTTTTTATAGTTGTGATGGAACGGAGGCACGGCTTGTCCAGGGTGTACAGCAGCGTTGCTGTAACCATGGAACGACTTGTGAACAGGTCGACTGAGTTGCCGTAACTACTGCATGGCGCCTCGTGAATAGGTTAAAAGAAATATCCAAGACGAAAACAAAAAAAAAGCAGTCAGTGCTGCAAGACCTTCAGGAAATATATCATAAATAGTAACCATGTTCACAAGAAGGACAGTATGGAAAAAACTTTGGTTTTGTGCGCAATCTATTAGCGCAAATTCTTTATCAGTCATAGTGGCCTTGTGCAGACATGTACATCTGCACAGGATCACAGCTGTAAGAATATGTTCCAGAAAATTCTTGAAAATTGCTGTTTGTTCCCGATTTTTATATCATATCCTGATGGAATCATTTTGGTTTAGGCATGTCTGAAGTTCCTTACTGGAGTAAGCAGAAAGATGGCTATGTTCCGTTCTGACAACTGTGTCACTGGTATACTCACGATTCAAATCTACATTGATACAATGATAGATTGCTTTTGACATGAGAAATGCACGTTAATATTTGTTTGCTGATATCAAATGTTCTAAACAAGGAGGTGCCTTTCTTTACATTCAAAGAGGTCCTAATTTCTAACACAGAAGATTCATTTAAATCTTTATAAAATGAAGGTTTCTTATCTTAAATATTTGGGTGGTAAATGCTGATCATTCCCTAATAGCACTGCATTAATGAGAGAAATATTGGGTTGGGAGTGAGGGGGGGGGGGGGGTGGGGGGGGGGGGGGGGGGGGGGGGGGGGGGGGGGGGGGGGGGGGGGGGGGGGGGGGGGGGGGGGGGGGCAAAAACCTTATTTCACAAAAGAGTCGTACACATAAAAAGTCATACAAATGCATAAAGTAAACGCAGAACATAACATGTACACACAATTGTTGCTAACTTTATTCAACCATCTTGTATTCAGTCATCTTGTCCATTTGATTCACATTTAAAAGACGGTAATCAACAGTTGATGATCTGTACCTTGGTACACATTTCCACTTTGTTGCCTACTGGGCATAATTATTCACAGGCATGTGTGAGATGAAGCACATCAACAAACTGATTGCCTTCTCTTTCCCTCACTGTCTCCCACACTTTACGGACAAACATGTACAGATGTGAGCGCTTTCGATCAATGATGAGAAGGAAAACAGAAGTGGATTATAATGATGAAAAGGAAATCTGTATGTGATTGTGACCTATCACCACAAAAGATACATGAAGTGTCCAACTGACCAATAATGTGAGCAAAAACTTCAACAAATTCTCTTTCCTGTAGTGTAAGAACCTTGACCGTAGATTTCTTCACAACAAAGTTATACACGGCTGAAGTCTATTGGTTAATAATCGACCATGCTGAGAAATCGTTGCTCAAAAATTAGATGACTGTACACTGAACATTTTTAGTACGCATTCAACCCGTTCCTTTTTAACTGGTTAAGCCTTGCCAGTCTGCTTCCTCGACATTGAATGTTTAAATTCCAAGTCATGCCCTCTGAACTTTTGTGTCACTACTGTTTCAGCAATCACAACTTTACCCTGATCAGATTCTGCACATTTTCCTAAAGGTTTGGAATAACAAAGAAATTCACCTACATCTTGATATAGGAGATATTTTCGTGCACGACTATCGTTTTACTATCACAAAACTGCTATAACCCAGTTCTGTTGAAGAATTGGCACCCAAATGTCTAAACTGGCAAAACATAAGCAGTTGATGTAATGAAAGCAGTATTTGGAAAACAGAAACATCACAAAGTTGATAAAAATGAGGTCAGTGACTTTTTTTTGCATGTTAGTGAAATTATCTATGTGATTCATGTATATTTTGTTGAGATGGATCACTTTATATGACAGAAAAACAACACTTGTTGGATTCTGCATTGTGTGATTAAAATCATCAGCAAGCTAAAATCCTATGTACATAAATCAACTGTAGCTAAAAACAATGTACACTTAATTGTAGAAGTAAAGACCTTAGAAGGGTAAAAGGAGAAAAAAAAAACAAGGATATGTATAGTCATAAACATATGTATGAAGTACTAGAGCCAACACCAATTAACTCGGAAGGTTACAGGAGTAGGGGCACAAAAAAACAAAGGTCTATCATTCTCATTTGTGATCTGTTTATGCCGGAAATAAAAATGTACATGAATCAAAACATTCATTTCACTTGCTGGGTTCTTTCAAACACACACACACACACACAGGTGCAACTCCTTTCTGTTTGAGATATAAATCCATCTTTTTGGAATTGCCAAAACCTGAAGCTTGTCTTTAGAAAAACAATAACAATCACGACCAACCAACCAACCAAACAAGAGAGAGAGAACACTGGAACAAAGCACCATTTGTTGTCAAACATCAGCATGCTGTTGCGTTTCTCAGCGAGGCGGTAGACAGAAAGCAGCTGCCCCTGAACCCAGCCAGGGGCCTTTTAGGTTCATGAACCCCACCTTCATTTTTTGTTAATTTTTCAGCAGTTGCACACACACACACACACAATCATTCAGAAGCAGCATATACAGCAAGATCTGTTGAAATCCACACACACACTTGAGTGTATGCAAGACTCTATTATAACATTCAGTGAATATGAAAAGAGAGTGTATGCAAGACTCTATTATAACATTCAGTGAATATGAAAAGAGAGTGTATGCAAGACTCTATTATAACATTCAGTGAATATGAAAAGAAAGGCAAAACTTAGGATTCAATACCGAGGAATAAAATTCCGAGTTTAGAAATCAATGGTGAAAGAACACCGACCAGTTTACAAATGCCACTTAAATACATGCTGATGATGCCAAACAATGTATATTTTGTGCACACACTACCCTGAAATAAAAACAGATGAGGACATCATATCACACTATGTCGAATCAGGTTAACATTACAATAATAAAAATTCACGTTTTGGGGGGAATTTACATACTTAGTTTGCAGACTTACAGCCCTGTCCTGTGGAAGTGCTGGTGTGTGGTGTATGAAAAACCTTCTTCCTTGCGCTGAACCCTAAGCGATCAAAGCTAAGTGAATTTTCGTTGTTTTATTCGTTTATGCATCACCCGACGAAGACCTAAGAGGTCGAAACGCGTTGTGTTTTGTCTTGTGACTCGTTTGTCCACATTCTCTGGGCGGTTCGCTAACATTTATTTAAGAGGGCACAGTGTTTAAAATTGTTTAATTTTGCCATCACTGTAATGAGACCAATATGAACTTGCCAATGATTTTCCTTACACTAAACGAACCATTGCATGATAACAGAATATTCTTCACAAAGACAAAAATTTCAATGTTTTTTAGATTGTTGATATTACAACTTCCATAACACAAACCACTGATTATACACTTTTACAGGGTCACATAAACCATTTTTACTTTAAAAATATAAAATGAACAGAGTGGTTCTACAGATTTTGACATGTAGAACCAAATTCCATAACAGCTCCGAGTGCTTAACATTGACAGCTGGGTTATTTCTCATCAAAGGCTTAAGAGTATTTTCCAGAAAACTGGGATATTCTGGAATTTTATTCGTATTAGCTTCCAGTCAAAAGCTGAAGTCTTTCCTGTAGATGCTGATGTTTACTTTGCCATGATTACAGCATGACAATATAGAAACCTTCAGTGATAAATCACATCTTTGTTGAACTTGCCTTGAAGCCTGTCTTTCATGTTATAAATTAAAAAAAATAATTAATAAAGATGAACCAATTATCATCTGAATGGTAAGAACACTCGACACTATTTTTACTAGGTATTTTGCAAGTGTAGAAAACCCAGAGTAAGTGAAATTAGGTAAAAAAAAAAAGAATACTTCAAGGGTGTATGAATACACAGATATCATCTTGGCATATCTATGGAGTTTGTCATCGAGATACACATGAAATTCCTGATAACATTTTATAAAAATACCCTTTCTCAACAAGTGGAAGAACAGTCAAGACATGTTTAGGAAAATAATAAAATTACTCAATATCTGCTCACGCACGATCAATTGTGTCTTCCATCTTTGTAGGTCAGTGAAACGGATCAGTGTCAATGTATTCAGCACTTGTCTTTTCTTCACCGAGGATTCAAGTTATCATATAAAAATATACTATGCACACACAATCAGTAAGCAATTAGGAATTCCTTAAGGCAGAAAACAGCACAACCACCACTGCAAAATGCATCTAAAACTCACCAAAAAACAAAAATCGCATGGTTCCTCTCAAGCGTATGTCTTCTTTCCAATTTCTCATCATTTCCCAACAACCAAATACACCCCCCCCCCCCCCCCCCCCCCCTCTTATATCACATTTCTTTTACCATGATCAATGGAAGAACTGCCCCAACCTCCTCTTCTTTTTTGACCAGAAATCATCCACCTGACTAAAAGACACCGGATAAAAGTGCATTCTTAAAACGCACCCTAGAGTTGGACTCTACATGCCCGAGGCATTATGCAAACACACGCACCTCGTTTTGCTCAGCTTAATGATAACATAAAAGACAAACACATTGTGCACGTTACCATGGGAATGAACTTCACGACCTGTGCGCTTTAAAAACTCAATCCTTTACACTGCTAGGAATTTTCACTCATACCTTTTGTCCTTTCACTGATACATGCACTTGAACGTGTACACATACATACCCATGCCCACTGCACTATCTTCTTCCTTGTAATTAACACACAACTGCAAGTATCCAATTCGCTTTCAAACCCTCCTTTTCAAAGTGATGTACTGCTACACTGTAATGTCAAATGTCTCCAGGACCTTTCTTTATATATCTGAAACAAGAAAAAAGAAATGGTTTCAATATACAACAGAACAGAAAACATTGTCTGTAACATGCTCTATAACTTCAGCGTGCTGAAGAGCCTTCCTAAATCATGACCAAACAAGACACGAGACAAAGACAGACCCCTTGGACCCAGAATCAACAGACCACACATTTTCCAGGTTCTCAAAATCATTCAGACCTGAACATCACTGTTCTGCTTTCAGATAAGCCCCAGCAGAAGATGTTTCAAAACTGAACTGCCTACATACAAACGTACTGGCATGCAAGCATGTACTTCTCTCAAACGTTTATTTGTCAAAACAACGATATTAACACTAATTACCTTCTGTTGAGGGAGATCTTCTACTTCTTTACCATATGGGTTATCTGGTAGGCTTTGAGTGTTAAGATGCACTGTTTGAGGACAACATTTGCAGAAGTATCACCATGTGCAAAGGTTTTTGATTCAACTCCTAAATGACAGTTTCTGACCTTCAATATTAGTTTGCTGCCTGCCCTTGGCAAGTTACATGAAAACTCCTGGTGGTTCAGGAGTTAACTAACCTTTGATACCACTTACTCCATTGCTCCCTCACACACAATACACTGTTTTGTACTGAACAAGTCGCACAACAAAGCCAGATGGGACGCAACTCACCACATTAACAGAAGCTTCTAATTGTACTCCACCGTGACTGACTTGGTTTTCAGGTACTCCAGTAACGCTTCCTGACCTGCACACACAATGAATGTTCTTCACCCTTATATTCACTGCACCCCAACTGAACGGCCACAGGAACAACACATGTGTTCACCTTTGCTACATAATGATGCTCACTTTGCAATAACAACCACATACACACCAACCCAGGAGACAGCCGCAAAATACATGCATTTACACCTCTGGTTCTCATGGAAAGCAGAATGGGAAAAGTGAGGATAAGATTGGAAGAGGTCGAAGGAGTTAAGACAGAAAGAGAAAGGACCAAAACGAAAGAACAGTGGGCCAGAACTGAGGAAGAGGGAGGACAAGAGGAGGAACAAGAAGACCACGGGTTAAAGAGGAGAGTACCGCATCTGGGCAACCACAGGATCTGGAATGAGAAAAGCCAGGATCTGGAATGGATGAAGGAAATAGGATCAGGAATGGAAGAAGAGAACATAGAAATGGAAAAAGAGAGGACCAGGAATGGAAGAAGAGAACATAGAAATGGAAAAAGAGAGGACCAGGAATGGAAGAAGAGAACATAGAAACGGAAAAAGAGAGGACAGGAATGGAAGAAGAGAACATAGAAACAGAAAAAGAGAGGACCAGGAATGGAAGAAGAAAGAAAAAAAAAATGGAAGAAAAGGAAATCTGGTACAGACAAAGGGGGCAACAAGAACAAAAAGAGACATTCAGGAATGGAACAAGTGACCACCAGGAATGGAACAAGTGACCACCAGGAATGGAAAAAGAGACAGGACCAGAAAAAGAAAAAAGAGTTAGACTCTGGAAAGGACAAGGAGACATGACCAGAAACAGAAAAAAAGAGTCATACTCTGGAAAGGACAAGGAGACATGACCAGAAATAGAAGTTAGACTCTGGAAAGGACAAGGAGACATGACCAGAAATAGAAGTTAGACTCTGGAAAGGACAAGGAGACATGACCAGAAATAGAAGTTAGACTCTGGAAAGGACAAGGAGACATGACCAGAAATAGAAGTTAGACTCTGGAAAGGGCAAGGAGACATGACCAGAAATAGAAGTTAGACTCTGGAAAGGACAAGGAGACATGACCAGAAATAGAAAAAAAAGAGTCATACTCTGGAAAGGAAAAGGAGACATGACAGGACTGGAGGATGAGAAAGGACCAGAACTGAGGGAAAGACATGACTAGGAATGGAAAAAGAGACAGGGCATGGGAAGAAAGAACAGATGTAACCAGGGATCAATGGAGAGGACAAAGAATGGAATCAGACAGCACAAAGAACTGAAGAACAGACAGGACCACAGATACAAAGATATGTGAAAATAGAAAACGACCTGACACAGAGTGGGAGTAAAAAAACAGAACCTGAAAGGAAACATGAGTGACCTGGTATCTCCCTGTCAACTGTTTTCACAAGAATTGCGAAAAAAAATGTACACAGAGATATGACTGTGAACGGCAAAAATGAGAATGAGTGGCCTGAGAGTTATTCCTAAGAAATCACAGAAAATGAAATGGCCCCCCATCCCAAACACCCCCTTTCCCCTAAATGAGCACAATCCCTGATTCAATCCCCGTCTTACCCAGATCTTTGCCGAAGCCGGACTGTTTGAATCCACCGAAGGGAGCGGCCACGTCCGTCTTGTTGTAGGTGTTGATGAAGACTGTACCAGCCTGCAGGGAGTCTGCCACATGCAGCGCTTTGTTGATGTCCTTGGAGAACACGCCCGACGCCAAGCCAAACTCCGTGTTTTGGCACGACGAAGCACCCCTTCCACATCCCTGAGCACAGATGATCAGTGTTTGCAAACGCGTTGCCTGTCTGACAGTTCATTTGTGAACATTTGAACCGATATCGGTAAACTGTGCGCTTACCACTGTAAGATTTCTAACACATTCCTTCCTTTACAGCAGATACTGCATTGTCTGTTAATTTTTACACATTAGGTACTGCATTATCTACATTGTTTTCTTTAACCTTTTCTTTTGCGGAGGGGGGGGGGGGGGGGGGGAGTCAGTTTTGTTCTTTTTGTTTTTCTATCCACCTTCTTTGTGTTTCTTAAAAAGACAGTTATTAAAGAACAACTCTCAAAGTGCCAGTCATTCAAAGGAAAAAAAAACTCTGACGAACAAAGATGTTAACCATCCTTCTCAAATTCACTCATCCCTATCAATAACGCATTTGTATTGTCGTTACACGGGGAGAAAAAACAGCAGCCTCTGACATCCCTTCGACTTGCTGTCCTATCATCAACACTGACACAGTTGTGAAAACCTGCAGGTGCCCGCCCCCTCCACCCGTCGGCAAACTTGGAGATGATCATGACGGGACCAAAGGACTCCTCCTGGGCGATCATCATGTGGTCCTCCACGTCCGTGAACACCGTGGGGGCAAAGAACAGACCTGCACAACCAACGTGACGTGTTGGGTCACCACTCTGGGTGAAAAAATAACACCTGCTCATCAGTGGGCGGCAGGACTCAAGTTGTGTGTAACATTAACATCCAGTTTATAAAGCATTACAATGTGTCGCAAGAGACTGTTACAGTGACATCCAGTTTATAAAGCATTACAATGTGTTGCAAGAGACTCAAACTGTGTTACAGTGATAACCAGTTATAAAGCATTACAATGTGTTACAAGAGACTCAAACTGTGTTACAGTGATATCCAGTTTATAAAGCACTGCAATGTGTTACAAGAGACTCAAACTGTGCGTTACAGTGATATCCAGTTTATAAAGCACTGCAATGTGTTACAAGAGACTCAAACTGTGCGTTACAGTAATAACCAGTTTATAAAGCACTGCAATGTGTTACAAGAGACTCAAACTGTGCGTTACAGTGATATCCAGTTTATAAAGCACTGCAATGTGTTACAAGAGACTCAAACTGTGCGTTACAGTAATAACCAGTTTATAAAAGCACTGCAATGTGTTACAAGAGACTCAAACTGTGCGTTACAGTGATATCCAGTTTATAAAGCACTGCAATGTGTTACAAGAGACTCAAACTGTGTGTTACAGTAATAACCAGTTTATAAAGCACTGCAATGTGTTACAAGAGACTCAAACTGTGTTACAGTGATAACCAGTTTATAAAGCACTGCAATGTGTTACAAGAGACTCAAACTGTGTTACAGTGATAACCAGTTTATAAAGCACTGCAATGTGTTACAAGAGACTCAAACTGTGTTACAGTGATAACCATTTATAAAGCACTGCAATGTGTTACAAGAGACTCAAACTGTGTGTTACAGTAATATCCAGTTTATAACGCATCTCAATGTGTTACTTTCTTCTTTTTTCTTTTTTTTTTTACCCAGATCTGGATTTGACACCTCTTTAGCATTCAAAGACCTGGAAAATTATTTTGCAATCTGGTGTGAAATGTATTCATAAACTCGTTTCATCATTTTGATCTTGCCTTTCTCTTTAATTCACTTTATCATGAATGAAATTTACAAAGACTTCAGCCATAAAGAACTCACTTCAAACACAGTTCCAAAGGACATTCGACTTTCCCAAAAGACAGACTTCAGGTTCATGGCACTTGAGCATCCTCACCTGGTCTGTCCACCTGTTTGCCGCCGGTGACCAAGTGGCGCCCTCCTTGACGCCGATGTCACAATATTCCACCAGCTTTTCCATGTGAGCACGGGGTTCTGAGGGCCGTGGTCAGTGGAACGGTCCCAGGGGGTCGCCCACCTTCATCTTGCTGATCTCCGCCAGCTGTGCGACAGTACCACTCGAGAACATGTAGCGTTACTAAAGTCCTGTCAGCTACACATGACCCTTCCAGGGTCGACTGTATTTTACACAATCATGAACACTGACAATTTGCTCCTAAAAAAAAATTACATCTTCTTTATTGACTTTTGCTGATTTTACCTACTGCTTTTTTTTTTTTTATTAATTCACTTTTATTTATCTTCCATAGTTCCTTACTTCTTTTAAAATGTGAAAATATATCATACATGCATTGTATGTAAAAAAAAAATTTCCACATCTCTCTCATCTTTTTGCAAGTTTATAATTTAAAACCGTTTGATATAATTTTTGTCATTAAAAAAATGCACAAATTCCAGATTACTGAACCATGTCAGATAAATGAAATGAATTCCATCATTTTCAAAAACATCACTGAGGGAATGCACAGAAATTTATAGCCCCGTGTAGCCTAGATAAGATAAGAGATAATGTTGCTTATAGCCCAGCCGACCGCAAAGGGCCATATCAGGGCTGTCACCACGTTAAAATCAACTCACCAGTCATAAAAAAAAATTAAAAAAAAAAAAAAAAAAAACACTTTCATACATCTCATTAAATGACATCGTCTACAAACGCACCAGAAACTCTGTTAAAAATCTTTCTTCCGTAAAATCTTAAATCAGATGAAAAATGTTAATCTCTCTCAAAAACTCAAGGATCACATCAGGCGGGACATCCCTGAACAGGATCTTCATGGACTCCGCTGTAAAATGTTTGTGTCTCCACATCGTGCAAGTCCCAACACTCTAAAAGAACATGTTTCATGGTGAGTGGCGCATGACATGGAATGCACCACGGAGCTTCTTCACTCTTTAAAAGGTAAGCATGGGTAAAAATACGAATGGCCGGTGTGCAGCCGGCACAGAACCGTTTCTTCTTTACGACCTCCCGACGTGGATGGGAGGAAGTCCTTAAGGTTTGGACGGATCTGAAAGAGTTTGTTACTCGTCTGTGTGTTCCAATCCTCCTGCCAGAGGTCTCTCACATAATCGTTAATTTGGGTTTCACATCTGAACAGGGGATATAAATGTTGGACAGTTTCTCTCTTGTGGCGTTCTTGGCTAAACGATCAACCATTTCGTTCCCCCGCCGATGCCAACATGACCAGGAACCCAAGCAAGAGTAATGTTGTAACTGTCCGCTTTCAACTTGCTAAAAAGTTCAAAGAAATGCAAAAGTTCTGGATGCTGAAGGTTGCGGCCAGCTATGGCTTCCAAAGCTGACAGCGAATAAAGGAAAAAAAAAATTAAAAGGGAGAACAATCACATGCACACATACAAACACACATGCACACACTAGCCCAATATAACATTCAGTACAATTTCTGCCACCCCCCCCCCCCCCCCCCCCCACCCCACAACAACTTAATATCGATGTTCTTTTTTACTCTTCGCTGAATCTCTATTCCTAATACACCTAAACACACTTACCACTCTCTCCAGAAACTCGTCATGAATGGACTCTTCCACAAACAACCGACCAGCGGCGATGCAGTTCTCCCCCTTGTTGAAGAAGACGGAGCTCATACCCTGTGGCCACAATGACAAGCACACACCTTTGTCAGGTTAACTCCATGAAATTAAGGTAAAACTTAGGATTCCCTCCCTCCCTCCCTTACAGTACATCTACAGGATCCAATTTTCACAGCCCCTCACCTCGCAGTGTCTTACTGATGCACCACTTCAGATCATGACGTCATTTTGCCTCCAGCCAGGCAGACAAGCTGCTGCCTGCCAGCTATGAAGAGGAAATCTATATGAGCTAACATGTTGAAAAAAGCAACCAGCGCTCAGCAAATTCCACTGACCCTTTTCTTTTCCTCTGGGCTTTTATCATTTAAAATTTGTTGCCTGCCATTTCTCGTGTTTACATTTGTCTAAAATCCACAAATCTGCAGTAATGTGGAAGCCCTACATTTTACAGTTCAAAGAAAAGGTCAGTGTCTGTTGACAATGTATCTATGACTCATAGTTCTCTCTCTCTCACACACATTAGGGGCTGGTCACAGTGTCTGTTGACTATGTATCTATGACTCGTAGTTCTCTCTCTCTCTCTCTCTCTCTCTCATGCATCAGGGGTTTGTCACAGTGTCTGTTGACAATGTATATATGACTTGTAGTTCTCTCTCTCTCTCTCTCTCATGCATCAGGGGTTTGTCACAGTGTCTGTTGACAATGTATAATGACTTGTAGTTCTCTCTCTCTCTCTCTCTCTCTCTTCTCTCCTCTCTCTCTCTCTCTCTCTCTCTCTCACACGCATCAGGGGCTAGTCACAGTGTCTCCCCAACTGGGACACGGCACTGAACATTCTGATGGCCTTCTCCAAGGTGATGAAAAGACACCCCCCTCCACCCCCACTCTCACCAACCTGCCCCACAGGCAGAGATCATCAACAAATCTGATAATTTCTTCAGTTCAACGTTCCTAAGGTCACGACCCGACCTTTCATCTGAATTCCACTCCTCCACCCCTCTCACCAGCCATCCCTTCAAAGGCCGGCGACAGTGCACACCTACCATTCTGACGGCCTTCTCCAGGTCACAGTCGCTGAAGATGATGAGTGGAGACTTCCCCCCCAGCTCCAGGGACACTTTCTTCAGGTTGGCCTTGGCACAGCTGTAGACAGCAACACCGCTGTGTCACAGCACCCACTCTCTTTCCTCTGTGACACCCCACTCTCTTTCTCTCTGCGCCACCTCAGAGGCAGTGCACCCACGTCGCTCATTTCCAACACCCCGTCCACAGCCACAGCCCGGTCGGCCCCGCCGCAGCCCCGGCACCGGCAATCCACAGGGAGCAGTCAATGTCAAGTCGTCAAGAGGCAACCCACCGGAGGAGACACTGCACTGCTGCCGAGTCACTTCGGTGGTGTTCAGTGGCGCCTGTTCTGATCTAACATACGCAGGACACCACCTACTAAGCCCCCTACTGACGACAATAATTGCTTAGTCGCGGAGCCGGCGTGAGTGAGCTCTCCCTCCGGAGGGCGCCACCACGTCCGTCCAACGACAGCCCCATGGACTCGCCGATACCGGTGACCTTGACGGAACCAAACCAAGGCCACAGACGTGGAGAGGACATCGAAATTGAGGTCACCATGAGAGCAGGGCATGAAGGGCCACAGAATTTGAGACATTTTTTTTTATGCTGATCGATGATAATGAGGATGATTAAGATGATGCTACAGATTTCCGTTTCGGTCTGAGACTACATGACAGGGCTGTACTCTACGCTTCCTTTCGTAATATATCCCGGCGTCAACCAGGCCCGAGAGATACAGGCACCTGCAGTGTTGGTCAGGAAATTTGAGCAACACTCTCAGAAACGCATCCATTAAGTGGATGAAACTCGACTGTGTGGTCCCAGTCTTCCCAACTGAGTCCGCAGCAACTCAACTCTGGGTAGGAGCTGGTCGGGCAGAAAAAACCCACATGACTTCTGATGGGATTCGAACCCACGACCTCCCAGCCGGGAGTCCGCGACGCTAACCACTTCGCCACGGCGGCTGGTGGGTCATGCTTTTCTGCTCTGACGTAATGCATGGCTCTCTTCGCATCCATGTGTGCGCATGCACATGGATCTGAATGCAGTGTGTCCGGGTGTAGATATGGGTGTACAGATGTGGGCATCTCTTGGTATGGATGCGAGTGTGCGGGAACGTAGGTGTGTGTATGGCGATGGTTGTGTTACCGTAAGAACACCAGTTTCTTTTTCAAAACAGAACTGCATTCCTCTTTGGAACACCTCTCTGTATGTGAATAATCGATGTCCCTGAATATCATAATTAAATAAAAAAAATTTAAAAAGACATGTTCATAATAACTGAAGATGTGAGTACCCACCCCCCCCCCCCCCCCCCCCCCCCCGAACTCTTAATTATTTCAGATAAAGAAACATTACACTAATCTTCAACCATTCACTCCATCTCCCTCATAACCAACCCACCCACCCCCATCCCTCCCTTCACCCACCTCTCCATGATGGTTTTGCCGATGGGGTGGATCCAGTGAAGCCCAGCTTACGGATGTCTGGATGCTCTGAGAACGCCTGCCCCACCACAGACCCTGCACACCAAGGTCATCGACCATGACGGGTAATGTCAAACACCTGAACTGACAGCGCATGGTGACTTCAGGCTTGAGATTTTCACTTTTTTTGTACCCCCCCCCCCCCCCCCCCCCCCCCCCCAAAGGTTTTATCCACAACACATGGATTTTGAATCCTAATAGTGCCTGGAGGGTCATGGGTATTTTCCTTCATTTATAAATTTTCTCAGGCTTGCAGAACAACACTTCTGCATGAATGTCTGAATCCCATGTACGTGCCTATGCATGCAGCCGATCCAAATGTCTTTAAGATATCAGAGTCTGCGTCAGCATTAGAAATGAGATAATTACCAAGCACGCTCCATCCTGAAAATAAAAATACAGTTTAAACAGTCATGCAAAAACACACAAAAAAGACAAAGGGCCATACCCCAAGGAGCCGTCAAGGAATGTGGGCATACAGACACTTTGACTGCAGACCCCAAACACGCAAAACAAACTCATAGTCATTCCTCAAAGTCTGCTAAAGATATACTGAAAACAAAATAACCTGTGTAAAAAAGTGGTTTTTAACAGGAGGCCAACGATGCACAGCATGCTTCTGGTCATTACTGAGTCCTACTGTGACAGGAACATGCACAAAGACCTTTATTTCCATCTTTAATGCATTCTTCCGCATGCATTCACCATTCTTTTTGAGACGCAGCAAAAATAATCCTTTGCAGATTCTGAAAGTTCTCTATCTTAAGCATAGCGATTAAACTACCAACCACAGCACTGAACTGGCAAACATCATCATGATGTTTATAGGTTGTCAATTTTTTCTACAGACCAATGCAAGGTTCCCAGTTGGTACAAAATTAAAGAGATAGGAAAAGAATCTTCAAACTAAAGCTAGTAGTAAGGTATGCTGCTATTAGGTAATAACATACAAGTTTTGTGTACACCCAAGTGCCAACACCACTTTGAGCATAAAGTACTGGAAAGAAAGAACAAATAGGGATGAGGAAGATGGGACCAACAGCATGTAGCCAGCTGATCATACTCATGACTCATACACCATCACAAGTCACAGATACTGGCCAACCATTCTTTTCCTCTGTCCATGGCTTGTCTGGTCACCTTGAACTTCATGGGTGACCTTGACACAAACAGAGTGACAAGAAGGGATGCAAGCGTGTGTGTGTGTGCGCGTTTTTGTGCGTGTGTGTGTGTGTGTGTGTTTGTGTGTGTGTGTGTGTGCGCGTGTTTGTGTGTGTGTGTGTGTGTGTGTGTGTGTGTGTGTGTGTGTGTGTGTGTGTGTGTGTGCGTGAGTGAGTGTGCGTGTATGTGCGCATTTTTTTTCCCCTGGATATATGAGAGTGGTGTGATGTGCTTGTGAAGGACTACTGTGTGTGCATCCACACAAGCACCCATGTCAGACCACCCACACATTTCCAAATGTCACCCAGCATCCGAGAGAAGGGCTCTACCCCTGCATGCTTGAACTCTGCCCATCATCCAGTGAAAATGCCCCTGCTATTCAGGTACAGGTCACAGATGGTGGACAGAGTGGGAGGATCCAAGGGACCCCCCCCCCCCCCCCCCCTCACCTTAAAAGGTACAAAAATACGACTGAAAACACCTAAACCAGGAAATTCTTGGAGAGAAACAAACATCAGAGACTGAGGAAAACGTTACTGACAATATGTAAACCATGTATTGACCATCCTCCTCCCCCTTCTTATAAACGTTCGGACAAGCCTATTTTATTCGCTAAATGATGATTAGCAAACCACCCCCTCCTTTCTCAAACTTTTCAGCAAATATACTTCAATTCCTACATGAGAGTAGACTAGTGACTCCCCTCCCCATTCCCTCTTCTCCAGATTTTTAGCCACCGTGAACTTCCAGAAGTTTGACACCCTCTTGGACAAAGACATCCACCCCTCAAATTGGTCGCTACAGACATAATTCATTAAATGTGTTAGTTTTTCAGCTATCAATCTCCAAATTCAATCGTAGCTCTGTCCACCAGGTCTTTATACAGTTGAGAGAATTTTCTATCAGGGATCAGAAAATTCTCCAGAAAACACGCCCATTTTGGCCGTTTGGAAAATACTTAAGCTGAAGGCTTTCTCTTTGGTCTGCAGACTGTCACCGAAATAAGAATTCATCTTGTTACCAGCCGCCGTGGCGAAGTGGTTAGCGTCGCGGACTCCCGGCTGGGAGGTCGTGGGTTCGAATCCCATCAGAGTCATGTGGGTTTTTTCTGCCCCGACCGGCTCCTACCCAGAGTTGAGTTTGCTGCGGACTCAGTTGGGAAGACTGGGACCACACAGTCGAGTTTCATCCACTTAATGGATGCGTTTCTGAGAGTGTTGCTCAAATTTCTTGACCAACACTGCAGGTGCCCGTATCTCTCGGGCCTGGTTGACGCCGGGATATATTACGAAAGGAAGCGTAGAGTACAGCCCTGTCATGTAGTCTCAGACCGAAATGGAAATCCGTAGCATCATCTTAATCATCCTCATTCTCATCGGTCAGCATAAAAAAAAAGTCTCAAATTCTGTGGCCCTTCATGCCCTGCTCTCATGGTGACCTCAGTTTCGATGTCCTCTCCACGTCTGTGGCCTTGGTTTGGTTCCGTCAGGGTCACCGGTATCGGCGAGTCCATGGGGGCTGTCGTTGGACGGACGTGGTGGCGCCCTCCGGAGGGAGAGCTCACTCGCGCCGGCTCCGCGACTAAGCAATTATTGTCGTCAGTAGGGGGCTTAGTAGGTGGTGTCCTGCGTATGTTAGATCAGAACAGGCGCCACTGAACACCACCGAAGTGACTCGGCAGCAGTGCAGTGTCTTCTCCGGTGGGATGCCTCTTGACGACTCGACATTGCCTGCCCCTTGTGGATTGCCGGTGCCTGGGCTGCGGCGGGGCCGACCGGGCTGTGGCTGTGGACGGGGTGTCGGAATGAGCGGTGTGGGTGCACTGCCTCTGAGGTGGCGCAGAAGTTGGGACAGCAAAAAAAAAAAAAAAAAAAAAAAAAAAAAGAATTCATCTTGTTGATCCAATGCGAGAGAACCCCGTTTCTCATACCAAACATAAAAACAAAAAAGAGACTGTTACATCACCTGTAAATACAGCACCTAACACTTTCAGCTGTTTTTCCCTTCACTCAACAGGACCATGACGCTGTCTGGGCTTGGGCTGACAAGAACACTGGATAAACAACACATGACGATCAAGAAGACAGTTGTACAGTGAGCAGGGAGGAGAAATGCTTTTGAGAAAGAAAGAATTGCAAACCGCATCAAAAGCGAACGTTGATACGCCTGATCAGTGCTTGTCAGTACTGCTCTGAAGGGGTCAGTATAAACCCCTGAACAACAGGGAAGGCTTGCTAGTACTGCTCTGAAGGGGTCAGCATAAACCACTGAACAACAGGGAAGGCTTGCTAGTACTGCTCTGAAGGGGTCAGCATAAACCACTGAACAACAGGGAAGGCTTGCTAGTACTGCTCTGAAGGGGTCAGGATAAACCCCTGAACAACAGGGAAGGCTTGCTAGTACTGCTCTGAAGGGGTCAGTATGAACCGCTGAACAACAGGGAAGGCTTGCTAGTACTGCTCTGAAGGGGTCAGTATGAACCGCTGAACAACAGGGAAGGCTTGCTAGTACTGCTCTGAAGGGTCAGTATAAACCACAGAACAACAGGGAAGGCTTGCTAGTACTGCTCTGAAGGGGTCAGCACAAACCACTGAACAACAGGGAAGGCTTGCTGTACTGCTCTGAAGGGGTCAGTATAAACCCCTGAACAACAGGGAAGGCTTGCTTGTACTGCTCTGAAGGGGTCAGTATAAACCCCTGAATAACAGGGAAGGCTTGCTTGTACTGCTCTGAAGGGGTCAGTATGAACCCCTGAATAACAGGGAAGGCTTGCTAGTACTGCTCTGAAGGGGTCAGTATAAACCACTGAACAACAGGGAAGGCTTGCTAGTACTGCTCTGAAGGGGTCAGTATAAACCACTTAACAACAGGGAAGGTTTGCTAGTACTGCTCTGAAGGGGTCAGTATAAACCACTGAACAACAGGGAAGGTTTGCTAGTACTGCTCTGAAGGGGTCAGTATAAACCACTGAACAACAGGGAAGGCTTGCTAGTACTGCTCTGAAGGGGTCAGCATAAACCACTGAACAACAGGGAAGGCTTGCTAGTACTGCTCTGAAGGGGTTTAATAGGGAAGGCTTGCTAGTACTGCTCTGAAGGGGTCAGTATAAACCCCTGAACAACAGGGAAGGCTTGCTAGTACTGCTCTGAAGGGTCAGTATAAACCACTGAACAACAGGAAGGCTTGCTAGTACTGCTCTGAAGGGGTCAGTATAAACCCCTGAACAACAGGGAAGGCTTGCTAGTACTGCTCTGAAGGGGTCAGTATAAACCCCTGAACAGGGAAGGCTTGCTAGTACTGCTCTGAAGTGGTCAGTAAGAACCCCTGAACAACAGGGAAGGCTTGCTAGTACTGCTCTGAAGGGGTCAGTATAAACCACTGAACAACAGGAAAGGCTTGCTAGTACTGCTCTGAAGGGGTCAGTATAAACCACTGAACAACAGGGAAGGTTTGCTAGTACTGCTCTGAAGGGGTCAGTATAAACCACTGAACAACAGGGAAGGCTTGCTAGTACTGCTCTGAAGGGGTCAGCATAAACCACTGAACAACAGGGAAGGCTTGCTAGTACTGCTCTGAAGGGTTTAATAGGGAAGGCTTGCTAGTACTGCTCTGAAGGGTCAGTATAAACCCCTGAACAACAGGGAAGGCTTGCTAGTACTGCTCTGAAGGGGTCAGTATAAACCCCTGAACAACAGGGAAGGCTTGCTAGTACTGCTCTGAAGGGGTCAGTATAAACCCCTGAACAACAGGGAAGGCTTGCTAGTACTGCTCTGAAGGGGTCAGTATAAACCAATTAACAGGGAAGGCTTGCTAGTACTGCTCTGAAGGGGTCAGTATAAACCACTGAACAACAGGGAAGGCTTGCTAGTACTGCTCTGAAGGGGTCAGTATAAACCCCTGAACAACAGGGAAGGCTTGCTAGTACTGCTCTGAAGGGGTCAGTATAAACCACTGAACAACAGGAAGGCTTGCTAGTACTGCTCTGCAGGGTCAGTATAAACCCCTGAATAACAGGGAAGGCTTGCTAGTACTGCTCTGAAGGGGTCAGTATAAACCACTGAATAACAGGGAAGGCTTGCTAGTACTGCTCTGAAGGGGTCAGTATAAACCACTGAACAACAGGGAAGGCTTGCTAGTACTGCTCTGAAGGGGTCAGTATGAACCACTGAATAACAGGGAAGGCTTGCTAGCACTGCTCTGAAGGGTCAGTATAAACCACTGAACAGGAGAGAAGGAGCCACTTTGCAATGAAACACCTACACCTGGACAGGCCAGACAGAGCACACACCTGACGAGATCATCATGTTCAGACACAGCACACACCTGATGAGATTGTCATGTTCAGACACAGCACACACCTGATGAGATTGTCATGTCTGTCAGACAGAGCACACACCTGATGAGATTGTCATGTTCAGACAGACCACACACCTGATGAGATTGTCATGTTCAGACAGAGCACACACCTGATAAGATTGTCATGTTCAGACAGAGCACACACCTGATAAGATCGTCATGTTCAGACAGAGCACACACCTGATGAGATTGTCATGTTCAGACAGAGCACACACCTGATAAGATCGTCATGTTCAGACAGAGCACACACCTGATGAGATTGTCATGTCTGTCAGACAGAGCACACACCTGATGAGATTGTCATGTTCAGACAGAGCACACACCTGATAAGATCGTCATGTTCAGACAGAGCACACACCTGATGAGATTGTCATGTTCAGACAGAGCACACACCTGATGAATTGTCATGTCTGTCAGACAGAGCACACACCTGATGAGATTGTCATGTCTGTCAGACAGAGCACACATCTGATGAGATTGTCATGTTCAGACAGAGCACACACCTGATGAGATTGTCATGTTCAGACAGAGCACACAACTGACAAGATCGTCATGTTCAGACAGAGCATACACCTGATGAGATTGTCATGTTCAGACAGAGCACACAACTGACAAGATCGTCATGTTCAGACAGAGCATACACCTGATGAGATTGTCATGTTCAGACAGAGCACACAACTGACAAGATTGTCATGTTCAGACAGAGCACACAACTGACAAGATTGTCATGTTCAGACAGAGCACACAACTGACAAGATCGTCATGTTCAGAGTTTAGTTACAGGAAAGAAAGGAAGCAGTAGGCTGGAAGGGAGAGAGACAGTCTGCAGGGTGTCTGCTACCCGGTACCCCATTAGCCATGAAAACTTGATCTTACAGAGCTGGCAATGTATTGCTGGTGGTTGATTTACAACATCTGTCAAAAGTGAAGGGATACAAAACTCTTGTTTCTTTTTGGATACTGATCCTGCAAACAGCATTCTAAACGTGGATGTCTGCAGAGGGCCATGCTGACAAACACGCTTAATAATCGTGCTGGTAATTTCAAAACCCAGTATGGCAAACTAAGCAAAGGCAAATGGATCCCACAAAACTGTAGCATGGTCATTACAATCCCCAAAATCAAATGCTATGAATGCAATGGCCCACTTTCCCCACTGCCAACATCCAAAGCAAAATGAAACATGGATCCAATTTTAGTTGGTGATATTCTCTTAGTATTTCATCAGCTAAACTGATAGCAATGACTGGTAAACGCAAACCCTGGCACTGAGACCAGGTTAAACCCCACACCCTACTTCACAGGCTGCATGAGAATAAACCACTGTGTCCAGATCACCGAGCCTGAGCCACACCGAAAACCAGTGACGCAGGATTACACAAAATGGACCTCGGTTTCTTTCCCTCCCCTGGCATGACCTTGATGCAGGTGACCTTGACCCTGTCCAAAGCCAGAGCGGGAGGTCAGGAATCAAAGTGTAGCCGGTACACACTACCTGCAGAGGACATCCCAGCAGGCCTAGCGTCAACCGGCCGATCATTTTTGTTCCTCCCATCCCAAGCTGTGCAGGTCAACTTCAACCTCACAAACCCGCTAGGAGGACTTCTGTAGACAAATGCTGATACCTAGTAGTTTTTTTTTTTTTTTTTTATACAAGACTGGTATAGATGATCTTTTCTCAAGGTAACATAGACTTAAAAGTCTGCTTTGCTGGTACACAATAGATCCTTCTTGCATAAAATCAATACACCTTTTTATATAAAAGAACATTACACTGGAGCTTTCTTTGAATTCAGTACCATTTCTGTCTACCTTCTGTCTCCTGACTAACAATGTTTTGAGTGCTGATTACTGTTTGTTTTATTCAGAAAGGTTGACATCGATTCAGCATTGCTGTTTAAAAAAAAACAAAAAAAACCCCACCATCTGATTTGCCTGTAAGCTAAGATAAGATAATGTTGCTTATAGCCCAGCCGACCGCAAAGGGCCACATCAGGGCCGTCACCCCGTTAAAATCAAACATGCGTATTGTTTATTACCATTTTTGAATGCATGTATGTGTTTAGGGCTTTTGTTTACTCAGGCGTTTGACAATATTCTTTTCTTTTTTTTCCGCTCTCTCTCTTTCTTGTTCTTCTTTCAGAAGTCTTGGGATTCACCTCTAGAAAAATGTTTGTGTATGCAGCAGTTCTTCATTAACAACAAAGATAGCCCCTACCTCCTTTTCTTAAGGGATGGTACCTAACCATGACACCAGTTTGCATGTGTTGCTTTTTGTTTTGCCATCCATTCCACCAACACACAATGGCAGAACAGGATTCAATGTGCAAACCAGGTTTTTCCCCCCTTCCTTTTCCCCCTTTTTCTGTGTGTGTGTTCACATAAGATCTTGGTTGGACGCCTCATCCAAACGTCTTGGAGTCTACATAGATGTTGACTCCCATGGGTAAATCTCCAACCTGGCTTTCTCCAGTGGGGGATTGAATGCAGAACCCTAGCATCTACAGAACAGTGCTTTACCCACTGGGCCAGCCAGGCCTACCTCTATCCGACCTTCCCATGAATGTGTGTTCACATGCATGCATGTGTATCCTTTGCGATGTGTATGCGTGTGTATCCACACCCCTCTCTCTCTCACCTGACCCAGGCAGAATGTTGATGACTCCTGGGGGGAAGCCCGCCTCCACTGACAGTTCGGCAAACTTGAGGGCGGTGAGTGGCGTGACCTGGGCTGGTTTCAGCACCACCGTGTTGCCCGCCGCCAGACAGGCTGCCATCTTCCACGCCAACATCATCAGCGGGTAGTTCCAGGGCACCACGATGCCGCAGACACTGGGCACACGATGGGCATGTTTTCCAGGTCTTCCACAGCACTCTCAATACAAAATTACTTCGCCTCACCTTTTTGCTTGGAGTTGTCTCCCATACACTGACGGCATATCCCCCAAATGCTTATCAATCAACAAGGATGGGCATGGTTGCCATCTTGTCCACTCATGATGATGAATCATCGAAGTGCTGATTAAATGTTGAATGGCTTAGCTGATTCAGCCTGATCTTCTCTGTGTTGGTTGGTGTCACATTAGTAATCAAAACTTGTGTCTATTCATCACAGACTGAACCCTAGCCAAAATCATACTTTTATTTACATGGCACAATAAGCTGAGAATCCTTCCTGTAAATCCCAATGGCAATGCTTGCAGAACGGGGTGGTATCTCTAGCAAACCTATCAAAGCACTAGAGTTTACTACCTCTTCTTCTGGAATGTTCTAGATTTTCTACTAAGAGTGTGGTCTGAATTTTCAGAGCAAAGTAAAAACCAAAAAACTTTTCTTGTCCTGAAGTCTTGGAGACGTGTGTGGTTTCTTTAATGTATTTGTAATCTTTTTTCTTTTCTTTCTTAAATACGCTCTTACTTTTAAAACAGAAATAAAACCAAGCCTTTTCCTGCCCCTGAAGGCATATTTGGAGTTTCTTACGCCCTTTTTTTTTAAACAGCCTTCCGTTTTCAAATATGGTTAAGTTTTCAAACTAAACAAACCGAGCTTTTTTCTATCCTGAGCATGATCTTGAAGACCTCTGTGTGTGTGTGTGTATGCTTTTTTCGACACTTTGTTGTCCTTGTTCAGCATATAAACAAATGCCACGATCCCCTGACTACTAGCCTCAAATTTGATATTCCCTCACATTCCAGTGAACATTTGTACGGGGAGTTTACTTTTACAAAAGGCAAGCTACTGTGACCATAGAGGCGACATTCATAAACTAGATACCACTGTGACGTACAAAAAAAAAAACAAGACACAGACAGACACTGAAAGGAATAAACAACCACTTCAAATGCACTGCATGCACCCAACTGTCCCAACACCCAATCTATCACCTACCCCATGGGTTCTCTCTTGGTGTAGGTCAGGTTTTTGCTGGGCCGGGCATGGTTGATGGGAATGGTCAGACCCTGAAAGCACCACCACCATGTCACTACAGCCATGTGGCTCTCACCGCAGAAGTCTCCAACGAGGACAACAAGCAGTGTGTTTCCGAGACATTACAGCCCAACAGACCACACGGGGCCTTTTCAGGATTGTAAAAAGGATGTGACCACACAGAGCAAGGAAAGACTTGTCCCAACAAAAAATCCCACAAACTTAACAGATCTAGGAAGTACGTTCATCAACGAAAAGCATGGTAGCTAAACAATAAGACAATCCATTTTCACCCCCAGATGAAATCAAAAAGTTAAATGTAATCCCCCCCTCTCCCCCCCCCAAAAAAAAAAAATCACAAAAAAAGGTTGTGTATATATACATATCATAAATTTCACTATTTTCTCACCAAATCGCAACAAAAACGCTGTCACGTCATTAATGTCACAGGACAAAAATTGTAAAGATTTCTAGAACAAAGACAGATAATGGGCTGTAAAGACAGGGAAGGACAGTAAATAAGAAACATTTTTCTTTTTTAAAGGCAGAATCAAACATAATAAACGGAAAAGAGAAAATCATTAGCACAGAACTACTAAAGGATGAGGATACAATTCATTACCAAACCCTCCACTTCACCCTCCACAACCCTCCTTTCCCACCTTCATCCACCTCCCCCCCCCCCCACCTCCCCCCCCCCCCCCCCCCCCCCCCCCCCCCCCCCCCCCCCCCCCCCCCCAGCAATCTACAGGGTAGGTTAAAAAAAAAAGCAACAAGCACGAATACCGATATATACATTCACACAGAACAAACGTTTTCAAGCCATATTATGAGCACACATAACACACACATACACACACACACACATAACACACACACACACACACACACCTGTATCTTATCGCACCAGCCAGCAAAGTAGCGGAAGGTCTGGATGGACATGCCCACGTGGGTCTTGAGGGCCAGGTGTAGACGGCGCCGGAGTCGATGGCTTCAATAGTGGCCAGCTCCTCGCATGCTGTTCCATCAGATCAGCCAGCCTGCCCACAAGTCACCACTTCAGCTTCCATGCGGACTGGAAGAAAAGGCATCTCGTGCTGTGTTCATGTAGAGATTTATAATTATACTGGGTTCTTCCGTTTTCTTTCTTTGTCTTTTTTTTGTTTGTTTACAACCTGCCAGGGAAGGTTTGTTTTCACCCCTGTCTGTTTGTCAGCAGGATTTTGCCAAAAACTGCTGAAATAAAATAATTTTGACAAACCTTGGTGAAAAGATGAAATGTGGCCCCACAGCATTCTGGGTACGGATCTGATCCAACATATGATCCAGGAATTTTTTTCACATTTTTTTCAACATTCAATTTTTCCACACTTTCATGTATGCCCCAAGAAACAATGCATGGACTTGAACAGGGGAAAAAATGTGGTATTCAGAATGCACAAACCTCCAACTTGAATGACTTGCAGCAAATCTGGACTACAATCTAAGTCCTGAGAACAACATAACTTTCATGGGGAATACTGTAGGGGAGGTTATTCATTCAGTCTCTGCACAGAGAAAAACCGAGTTAGTAAACCAGGAGCTGCCACTAAACTCACGACCCAGTGAGAATTCAGTCAGGTACCAAAGGTTTTCCGTGTATTTGTACAGTGTTAGAAATATATATCTAGGGGTACGCGATGGATTCACAGGGGTCTGATTCAAGTCAGGTGGACTGTCTAACCTAGGTGGAGGTCAGTGCTTGACCGAGTGTCCTGGTTTTCTCTACCTGGTGAAGACTGTGTTGTTCCCCACAAAGATAGAATGATTTAAATCTTTTCAGCTACCCTTTTCCAGTTGGGATCTTCTTATTCTTGAAGAACGAAAATACGTATTACCAAAACAAATTGGGCTAAACTGACAGCTTAAAACAAGTAACAGAAAACCTAACACCTCTCGAGTGTCGAGATGCATTTTAAGCTATCGAGGAGCGCCACTATCATTTGTTTTTAGTGAGCTTGGAGACGTCATCCCCCAAAAGAGAGAGAAGAAAAACACAGTCAGAATCAGAATCCATTACCTGTACATAAGAGCTCCTCTGTCTCTGGCATTCATCTTGCCCCACTCTCCTTCCTCAAATGCTTCCTACACACACACATGCGCGCACGCACACACACACACACAGTGTTAAACTTAAGACAAACCTCTAGACAAAAAAATGCAACCACGAACATACAGTGTCCAAGTTAATACATAACTCCAGACGAAAATGTGTCCGCACGAAAGCACACACTTTCACATTTGGTGCTTATTAACATACTACAATGTTCTTACATTTGTATGTGTTGACACACACGCACGTAATCACTAAACGTGCACGACATATTAACCTAGACATGATATCACAAACATGCAAGTTCGACAGTATTCACACACACACACATATCACAAACATGCAAGTTTGACAGTATTCACACACACACATATCACAAACATGCAAGTTTGACAGTATTCACACACACACACACATATCACAAACATGCAAGTTTGACAGTATTCTCACACACACACACTCCAATCAAATGTATAACTTCCTTTCCACTTGGGATTAGGAGGATGGGAGGAGAAGGGAAAGGGGCAAACTGGGAGGGAGGGAGGGAGGAGGGAGGGAGGCCTGAGCAGATGGCAGAACTACTTCCATGCCTGTGGCCCTGTCTGGGACATGAGCGACCAACGAGCCCTCTCCAGCCGTCCCAGTTCTGAGCCAGTCACTCCAGTGGTCACCAGGTCCAGCCTGTCCTCCTCATGGCTGGCCTGCAGATCACGATGCAGCCAAATTCCTGGACAGTTTTTCTTCCTTTCCCCCCTGAGTTCTGGGTGAAGGCTTGGCTTGTGGCGTTTGATGCATGCTTGTGGTTTGGCTGATCCATCTCCAGCCTCATTGGAGGACCTGTCCTACACGTCTGTTTTGTGTACTGCCACTGTCTTCAATTGAAGATGTCAGAACAATGCTCATGATAACATCGTCCTTTATTGAAGATGGCAGAACAATGCTCATGATAACATCGTCCTTTATTGAAGATGGCAGAACAATGCTCATGAAACAGCCACAGTACGTGCAAACAGTACCTCACAGATACAGAGGACATCCTTCACCACCGCCCTACAAACCCCCCCCCCCCTCTCCTTCTCTCTCCTCACCTTGGCAGCTTCTACAGCCCTGTTGACATCTTCCACCGTTGCCTTGGAAACCTTACAGATCACCTGTCCATGAACAAAACAGTCATCATCATCAACCATGACCAGGTCAAGCGATTTAGACATGTCTCGATAACAGTATCTAAAACACACAGTCAGTTTTTGCGAATTACTGGTTCAGCGTTGAATGAAGGGGTCCATATCGACCATCCTGTGACAAGACACAATTTAGAGAGACACCTTCAGAATGGTCAGTCTGTCTGCAGACTGCTGTCTTTGCTTGCCACAGTTCACAAGCATATCTGTACAAAAGTTCTTCAGAGTGTATGTGACTCAACCCCACTGGATGTGCATTCAAATTGGTCATTTTTATGTGACAATCTTACATGAAAACTTGAGGAAATTCTTGTTCTAATGGTATAAAAACCATAACGGAGGGCTTCTTCACAACAAAACAGTCTCTTGAAGTCTGTTGGTAGATGACTAACCATGTTGAAAACTTTAGCCGATGATAGACTTTGAACTGTAGCAGTCATTAAATCTGACTCTCTTTCACGTTTCAGTGTTTGAAGACTGCCCTGCAGCTAATGTTTATAGCAGATAAAGTTCACAGAATAGTGTAAAATCCCAAGAACTAAACTGATTTTCCACTCTTCTTTTGACATGCTGTTGTATGACAAAACTGGTCTCGGTAAAACACACACTGGAGTGGTCAGTTTAGACATTTTAGCAGGACATACACCTGTTACTATCATGGAAACAAACCTGTCCAGATTCCAGTAACACAATTGTTCCATATGTCAAGGTAAGTCGTTGCGATTACATGATTACACTGCATCATTTGCGCAACGTTCCCTTCTAGGACGTCAGAGGGGTGAGGGGAAGAAAACTTATGACAGCTGAGATTCAGGGACCATCTGCTTAATCTTTTTTGCAGAAGATAAAATACAGCCTAGCTAGACTAGTCCAGGCTGGCCAACCAGAAGGAAGCGTACAAAAACCCAGCCAAGGGAATGTACTGTGCGTCAACTGCAATTTTTCACACTCTTATGTTGTCACAGTCAATGCTAATCAGAAGCGCAAGCATATGCTCGCGTGTGAGTGCGTTGTGTGTGTGTGTGTGTGTGTGTGTATGTGTGTGTGTGTGTGTGCGTGTGAGAGAGCAAGTCCATATATAAACATGACGTTATACATTTTCTGAGAATTCAAGACATCCCTGCAGTTTTAACAGGCATGGTACTGGAGGAAAATCATTTTTCCCTGAAAATTTTCGGGGGTCCAGGGGGCAACGCCCCCTGGCGGGGTCAAGGGGCAGAGCCCCTTGTGGGGGTCAGGGGGCAACGCCCCCTGAAGCTGAAGGTTTTTCAGCAATTCTAGCCTGTAAAAAAGCCTCTCCTTGAACTAATTTCAGTTCTTCATACTAAGCAATTTCTGCCATAAAATAAGCTCTCCTAGAATCACTTTATCAGTCATTCCTTCAACCCAAAGAAGGTTTTAAACCCAAGTAATCACATAGCAAAAATGAGTACATATCTACAGTGCTTTAGGTGGCATACATTAAATCAAACTGTAAAATATTTACTTACTCTGCTGATAAGTGAGGCAGAGAAAGTCAGAAACAGAATGAGAGAAAGAAAGAGAGAGAGAGAGAGAGAGAGAGAGAGAGAGAGAGAGAGAGAGAGAGAGAGAGAGAGAGAGAGAGAATGAGAGAGGAAGGGAGAGGGGGGGGAATGGGGGGGGGAGGGGGGGGAGAAAGAAAGAGAGAGAATGAGAGCTCTAGAAGAGAGGAAGAGAGAGGGGGAGGAAGGGAGAGGGGGAGGAAGGGGGGGGAAGAAAGAGAGAGAGAGAAAGAAAGAGAGAGAGAGAGAGAGAGGGAGGGAGAGTCTTACCTGGCAGAACGGGATTACTTGCAGCAGTTTTCACTCTCTCTTTGTTTCGTTTCCCTTTGATGTGATCGCTGAGGCTTCTCGCACTGCCAGACCCGTAACAGATTTCAACTTGACACACCACACAGTATGCTTTGCCGCGGATTCTCAACTTTTCCAAGCACGACGAAAACGTTTCATTTTCGTGGCTCCTGTTCAGCCAATCCCATCGCCATTTGTTTGCCACACCAGCATCAATATCTTCTGTCGGAGAATTCCGCGGAACTATGTCTGTACGCTTTGGCATTTTTTTTTTCCTTCTTTTTCTTCAACCTTGTTCAAATTCGATCACGTCGACCCAGAGCGGAAAGCAGTGGCGAATGTCACGAAAGCGCATGCGCGGAAGTAGTCCTGCTCAATGCTACTTCTCGCGAGATGAAGGCTTGAAGCGAACGACCTCAAACGAACTAAAAGGGCCGGTCTCGTCGGGCGCGGCTCGGTTGGTTTTTTTTTTTTTTTTTTTTTGCTTTTCGCGGATTTCCGCGAATTCGCGGACATGTACCATGCCTGTTTTAAAGAAGCTCTTAACACCGAAAATACTGAATTAACTTATCAGTCCAACCAAAAACAAAATGCACACAACACACCGATTCATCTGTGGGGTTAATGCTATCATAGGTGGCACCATTAGAGGCATCCATGAACTGGTTGTCAATGAACACCTGGTGAGGAATGGTCAGTTCCATGTTGTTCTTGTTCAGCTTCACCTGAGGACAACACCCAGGACTTCATTCACAAATAGTATAAACAACACAGTGGCAAATACACTCATTATAACACGTAATCACAATTTAAAAAAAAACCACTGTAATACTTATTGTTGTCTTATTCATAATACAATCATTCTAATACATAATAATAACAATAACTGATAAATAATAATGTCAACTTCATTTGGAACATGCATATTGAAAATATGTCATGATTACTCATACCTCTTTACTTTCACATGAGTTATCACCTTTTTCGTTTGTTTGTCACTGTTTTAGCAAAAGTGCGTGTTTCAAAAAAAAAAATCTCTCCCATTTTAGCAAAATCTAGACAGAATAATTTTCTCTGCGAGTAAATTTGATTACATATTAAAATTGTGACTTAATTAGCATTGATAGGACACCAAGTAAAGTAACATGAACATGGAAGTGATCATTGTTAAAACTACACACAAACACTGCACTCACAGCATCAAAGACGAATGGCTCTTTGTCCTCAATACCACGCCCTCTGCGCACAACACACTTGAAGAAATCCTCAAAGACAGTGTTCATGTAGACGTCCTCTGTCTGCAGCCGAATGTCGTTACACTTCTCCTTCACTTCCTCCACCAGCCTGTTAGACAAGGTCAAGGGAAGACAGAAATGAACCTTCGATCTTTTCTGACCGAGGAAATTTTTCATCATGACCTTAGTTGATCAATTAAAATAAATTCTGAGATCAAAGAGGATGGAGTTTTGTAATACACAAGTGTTTGTTTTTAGTGCGACTTAAAACCAGTCTTCAGTATATTTTACGTTTGATTGTTTAGACTTAAAAGTAAAATATTTATATGTGTCGCACTCTTCCAGGAAACATTAGTATGTTCTATTTTTTGCATAAATAGATACAAATACACTTATCATTCACAGTGAATAAAATCACAACACATTCACAAGTACAATGCATCAAATCTACACAATATCATGTCTATTCACTGGTCAACTTGCATGTTTACAGTCCAACTGACCATGTGGGCAAACTGGGCTGCTTGCTGGTTCAAATCAGAATCATTAGCCAACTTAGAACGCCCATACTACAAAATCCCAAGCCACTTCAAATTCTCAAACTACAACATAATCTACAACAAATTTGATCACAATCCACATGCCAACCAGATCCAAGTACAAATACCGATTTCCTCTAAAAAAAAAAAAAATTTAAATGAAGAAAAATCATTTCATGTGGAGCACCGTGGAATAAGGTCATGGTCATGGGGTTTGCAGTTCAATCCTCATGGCAACATCCCACACTTAAGACAACAACCAACCGTTTCATACCATATGGCTTATCACACAACACACATGATGGAGTCCATTCACTATATATCACATCAAACACATGATGGAGCCTATTCACTACATATCACGTAACACACGTGATGGAGTCTATTCACTATATAACACACAACACACATGATGGAGCCTATTCACTATATATCATACAACACACATGATGGAGCCTATTCACTATATATCAAACACACATGATGGAGCCTATTCACTATATATCACACAACACACATGATGGAGCCTATTCACTATATATCACATAACACACATGATGGAGCCTATTCACTATATATATCACATCGCACACATGATGGAGCCTATTCACTATATATATCACATCACACACATGATGGAGTCCATTCACTATATATCATATAACACACATGATGGAGCCTATTCACTATATATATCACATCACACACATGACGGAGCCTATTCACTATATATCACATCACACACATGATGAAGCCTATTCACTATATATCATATAACACACGTGATGGAGCCTATTCACTATATATCATATAACACACATGATGGAGCCTATTCACTATATATCACATCACACACATGATGGAGCCTATTCACTATTTCACAGGAAAAACAACTGGCAGGAGAGTCTGACCACTATGTAGTCCGCACAGTTCTGTTTCTTCTCTTTGGTTTTCATAGACAGATGGAAGTGACCCTTTAACCTCTTCCCTGCTTGCCCCATGTTACGGGGTCGTTTTCACGACCTTGTACACCCGTAACCATGTCTACTATGGGGTAGTTATTTCAAAAACAGTCGATCATATTTATCTTTATCATACTAATGACCAACAAAATCAAATTGTTATGATACATCACAGCACAGGGTTTAAGAAAGAAACATGTAAAAAATCTCAGAGATACCTCAATAAATGAAGGAGTGAACAGACGAGTGAATCTACTGCAAAAAGCAGAATTTGGCCCTGGCACTCAGCAATACAGAAAAGCTTTTGTACTGTGGCAGGGAAAGGGTTAAAGAATTTGGTTATTACTTCAAAGTCTCTGAGAACTTCAACAATTCATGCACATTTCAGTTTTCAGCATAAATTCAATGCCTAGACATCTTCAATTATTTAGAAACTCTTAGGAAACTGGATCCTGCCTATCACAGGTCCATGATCAGTCATTTCTGAGATCAAAGTGTATTGTATGGTAATAGACAAGTGTTTGTTTTTTGTGTGACTTAAAAGCAGTCTCCAGTATATTTTAAATTTGGATATTTAGACCCACCAGTAAAAAGATTACAGGTGTTGTACTCTTCCAGAAAGTATCGGTATGTTCGATTTTTTTTTTTTTTTTCCCTTCCAAAGTTAAATTTAAAAAAATCATATAGTTATAGGCCGGGTTACGTTTTTCTTGTTGTATGTTTATCATGCAATGCCCGATTTATTGACCTAGACATCAGACAGTCGACAGATCCTTTAGAGCGTTCATGCCTAGCTAGAGGGAATACTACCTGACAACGTCCATGGAACCAGCTCCAGATTTGAAGAAGTCGGTGGCATCGTCCACGTCAATGTTCAGAATTCCCTTCCATACTTCCTGCACAACGACCTCACCATCATTCATTTCACACACACACCTCCAGGACCCTTCAGGTCACAGCACACACTTTCTAAGACTGTATGTTCAGGTTGCATTAAAAAAAAAAAAGATGCAAACTGACACAAAATAAGGGACGGGAGTAGTGTCAAGAAACCGTTCATTTGAGGTCATGAAAAAGAGAGAGAGAGAGAGAGAGAGTGGGAGTGAGAGAAAGAGAGAGGGGGGTGGGGTGGGAGAGATGCATGACTAAGATATGTTCAACAATTATGTCACTGTTATCATTATTGTGATGCTATCATTTTTTCTAATCCTCTTTCCTTTGCCCATGTGCCCCCCCCCCCCCCCTCTCTTCTCCTTCCCACCCCCTATTTTCTTTTTCCCTTCTCTTCTTCATTACATGTACTTGTGTTATGATTTTATGAGAAAAAAAATCCAGTAAGTTTATTACAAAAAAATATGTTTAACTAAATATGGAGCATACATAGGAGGCACCAGAATGTGCCTGTCTAAAAAAAAAGTGAACGAGAGAGGGCGAGACAGGGGAAAGGAAATTCACAGAGTGAGAGAGAGAGACACACACACACACAGAGACACAGATGAACAAACAGACCAAAAACAAAACAAAAAACAGAAAAAAAGAGAATAATGCAGAACTGACAACAAGGGCAGCAGCCAGCTGCCAAACCAAGAAAACAGCATTGTAGAGGAGGGACGTTTGACTGACGGCTAAAATACACCGACAATGTTTAGTTCTTTTGGCACCAAGCTAGAAAGATTCTTTGTTGAGCTGGAGATTTCACTGTGGCTGTGTGAATGTATGAGGGACAGCGTCATGGTGTCAGCCTGCATCCTCTCTGATGGCTTACTGGCATCACAAGCACATAAAGAGCCTCAAGCATGCATGACACTACCTTCTTCCTACTGACACCTGCTGTCAGGAGGTTATGGCCCTTCACAGTGGGAACAGACCATGTAATGTTTTGTAGTCAAGAAAGCAGAACCTGCAGTATATTCTGGAACTCAAACTGAGAAGTGCCAAAATGCTGATGACTTGTTTTACTTCTCGCCAGTCTCATGTTCATACTGATATATGCTGGTAATTTTGCATAACAGTGCTAAGTACTTCTTCACTGCTTGCGTTTTTTGTTTGTTTGTCTTTTTTAACTTCAGATCTCAATCTAACTTGAATCTCACGCTCAACAGCAGTAAACCTGTGACATTCCTAGGATCTGGTCTGAAAATAAACATGTCTGAAACATCTTTGAGGAGTTTTCTGAAAATGAGACGGCGTGCATCAACAGTGTGCACTGCACCGACCTTTCTCCCATTGGAAGTTTACCTGCATTTCCCTTGAGGTCACTGTGTCCGACGACACAAATACATTTAGGGAAGATGCGAAAAATACTATAAAAAAAAACCATGATGATAATTACACCACAATCATCGATAACCCTCGTTCCCAGCTGACCTTCAGTGTGACTGCCATGCCCTCTTCCTCAGAGGTCAAGGTCAGTTCCTGTGTGGAGGAGTCGTCCTTGCCGAATTTGGAGGCAGGAATCATCTTGCCGCTGGCGAACTGCACCTGACTGACGTTGACCTGAAACAGCACACCACCTCCTTCGTCTGTAGATCCTAGCACACAGCTTTGACAGTATACAAAAAACAAAACAAAAAAAAACCCAGCCACGGCCGATTTTTTTCAATCCAGGACTGATGAACAGAAAGTACACTTACCCCCTCTATTTTTCACAATGTTATCACTTCAATCATTGTTACGGCTTTTTATTTTCATCATTACTGTTATCAGTACCATTACTACCATGACCATCATGAAGGGGAAGTAGTTACCGCTCTTTTAATATCATACTGGTCATTTATCACAGTCACAATATGACTCGCTCACATGCACAAATGCAAGCATGCACAAGCATGCATGCTCATGAACACACACACATATGTATATATATATGTATAAAGACTGAATTATCGTTAATAAACAACTGCTGAACACTTGCAATACCAAGCCTTCCCAAAAGAGTCGCCAGCATTTGATCCTGTACGACTACTGTCCACCATCTATGTTGACTGCCCCCACTCACAGCTATATTCAACAACAGGAAAGGGTTAGGTTGGTAGTTAGCAGGCAAGGTGTTGTTCAAGGTGACTGTATGACACTCTGCGACCTGTACCAATCATTGCGGAAGACATCATTCAGCGTGATGTGGGAACGTTTTTGTTCTTTAACCCTCTTCCATTTGTTTCGCCTGTATCCGGCCGCTCTGTCTCCCCTGGCGTTCGTTACGGCCGCAACCAGCCGCACATGCTGCATTACTTTCCCTCACCCACTACATCCTTGTTTGAAGTCAAGACTGGCTAAAATAAATGGGCATCCCAGAGAGGTGTCCAATGAAATCTTAGCAGTACTATGGGGTATGGGAAACGATTCATTCACACAAACTATGGTTGTGAACTGAATGCATTCCATTGATTTCTCAGAAAATATGAATACTAGGAGCAGTGCTGGGTTGGAAAATGCAAATGCAAGAGGGTTAAAGTGTGTATGCATATACATCTGAATCACCAGGAAGTAAACAGACATTACATTCATGAGAAGAACTGGACCACTTCACAGCTGACCTACTCACCATTTTCCCGTCGGCACCAAAGAGCACCATGCCGCTGCGGTGCACAATGGCCGGCTTGCTGGCACCAGTGACGGGCACCTCCAGACCTCGAGGAGGAAGCCGGTTCCACAGTCGGGAACCAAAGAACGTTATCCTCTGTCGCAACACAACACAGATGATAGCACCACCAGTTCTCCACACTGTATGTTCCAGAAAGCCTCATCTTTAGACAATCAACACAATACAGATGGCTGCACCACCAGTTCTCCACACTGTATGTTCCAGAAAGCCTCATCTTTAGACAATCAACGCAACACAGATGGCTGCACCACCAGTTCTCCACACTGTATGTTCCTGAAAGCCTCATCTTTAGACAATCAACACAATACAGATGGCTGCACCACCAGTTCTCCACACTGTATGTTCCAGAAAGCCTCATCTTTAGACAATCAACACAACACAGATGGCTGCACCACCAGTTCTCCCACACTGTAAGTTCCCGGAAGCCTCATCTTTAGACAATCTCACTCACATGTGACCGACTCCATGAAAAAGCAGTGAACACTACCTTGTCGGATCCCAATTTATCATTTTGACTGTTAAAGAAGTTTCATTCACACTGAATCACAACATCCCTCGCTCTTCTACAGTGGAATCCATCTAAAACTGCTTCAATAAATCCTTAGAAACAGGTCTTTATTGGAGGGATCTGTTTAGGGAGTCAATGTGGTAGAGACACAGACAAAAGTATTCCAGAAGCCAAGTCTTTACACTGGGAAACTTCATCAGAACTCTTACTTGTATTTTACCTGTGCTCGACTTAGTGCATGGGGTGCAGGACACCCACGTATTATTGACATGGACTCCTAATAGTTCTATCAGTTTAGTTCTTTGTCTGACTGGGTAAAATCTCTCTCTTATTGCAGACATTAATTGGGTCAATTATCTCTCTTATCCCCCGTGGGATTGCCGGGGTGTGCCTATGGAGGTGGCACTGCTAGAATTCAGCGTCCCTGCCAGTCACCAGGCATGTCGTAAGAGGCGACTAAGGTGACACTGGTCCTCCAGGTTGGGGGTTGGGCACAGGGCTAACAACCCTGTCCCTTAAAAAATGATTGTTACAGAAACCAATACCAGAGCATTCGACACGGATGGCGACGGCAATGAAGCACACCAGGCAACTGGACTGATGACGGACGACAGCCAAACCCGAGAGGGAGCTGGCGCCCCGATGGTGGATTTACTGAAGCCGAAACAGAAGATGAGGGTGGGGTGCTGGAACGTCCAGACCTTGTACCAGACTGGCAAGATGCCCCAACTAGTCAAAGAGTTTGACAACTACAGCCTGGACATCTTGGGAGTCAGCGAGGTCAGATGGACCGGCACAGGAAAGAGGAGACTGGCGTCAGGACATACCATTGTCTTTCTGGAAGATCAGATAACCAACACTATGAGGGAGTAGCACTTCTCCTCAACAGAAAAACAGAAAAAGCATTACTAGAATGGAAACCATTTGGACCAAGACTTTTGAAGGCAAGATTCCACTCCAAATACACCAAGCTGACAGTTCTAGTTTGCTACGCACCAACCGAAGATGCAGATATAGAAGCCAAGATGCATTTTACGATCAGCTCCAAGCAGCAGCGGAGAGTATTTGCGCCCATGACATGATACTGATCCTTGGCGATTTGAATGCAAAGATGGGCAGTGACAACATCGGGAGGGAGCATGTTATGGCAAACATGGAATTGTACCATCAACGATAATGGAGAAAGACTAGCAGACTTCTGTGCAGAGAACAACCTGTTGATTGGAGGCACCCTTTTTCAACACAGAGATGTTCACAAAACAACTTGGACATCACCAGACGGGACCACCAAAAACCAGATAGATCACATCATAGTCAATCGGAGATGGAGGAGCTCCCTTCAAGATGTCAGGGCCTACAGAGGAGCAGATGTTGCCAGTGACCACACCCTGTGTTGGCCACCGTTTCCCTGAAACTACGCCGAACACGAGGAAGACAGGCACGTCAGCAGAGAATAGACTCTGACAGACTGAATGAGACGCTCACCAAACAAGCTTTTGCTGTGGAAATAAAGAACAGATTCCAGGCGCTAGGGGAACAACAAGAGTTGACAATAGACAGCTTCAACCAGCCTTGCGGGAAGCGGGAGAAAAGGGACTAGGCTTCCGCCGAAAGAAGAAGGAAGAGTGGATAAAGAAAGGAACCTGGGAAAAGATAGATGAAAGAAAGCTGACAAAGCAGAAGATCAACAACACCAGATCAGAACGCTTGAAAGTGCAGCACAGAAGAAGATATACAGAAATAAATAAAGAGGTAAAGAAGATGACAAGAGCTGACAAGAAGGACTACATCGAGAAACTGGCAGACGAGGCAGAGGAAGCAGCTGGTAGAAATGATCTAAAAACGCTGTACAAGATAAACAAGCAGCTAAACAATGGGTTCCAAAACAATGATGTACCAGTAAAGGACAAGAATGGGAAGGTCGTTGAAGGAGAGGCAGAAAAACTACAGCGCTGGAAAGAACATTTCGAGTCAGTTCTGAACAGACCAGACCCCCCTCAGCTAGCAGATATCCAACCGGCAGGTATAGACCTGGACATCTGCATCGATCCACCGAGCCTAGAAGAAGTGACAGCAGCAATCAAAACCATGAAGAACGAAAAGCACCAGGGGCAGATGGGGTAACAGCAGATATGTTGAAAGCAGATATTAATGTGACAGCCCCTATTCTGACGGAGATCTTCAGACAGGTTTGGGAAACGGGCCAGACCCCTGAAGCGTGGAAAACTGGTCTTATCTTCAAGTTGCCCAAAAAGGGAGATCTTGGAGACTGCAACAACTGGAGGGGCATAACACTTCTTTCTCTCACTAGCAAGGTATTTAGCAAGGTTGTGATGTCAAGGCTGACGGAAGCCCTTGAGAGGAACCTTCGTCCACAACAAGCAGGCTTTCGCCCTGGACGATCCTGCTCAGATCATATCTTCACTCTGCGCCAGGTTCTGGAACAGAGCAATGAGTGGAACACGCCTTTGTACATCAACTTCATTGACCTGGAGAAGGCATTTGACAGCATCCACCGAGAGTCCTTATGGAAAATCCTGAGACACTACGGAATCCCTGCAAAACTTGTCCGGGTCGTTGAAATGCTGTACAGTGACTTCAGTTCACAAGTGATCTGCAACACAGAGCTCACAGACGCCTTCAGTGTCAGCACGGGAGTGAAACAGGGCTGCATCCTATCGCCTTTCCTCTTCATCCTGGCCATGGACTGGATTATGAAGAACGCCACAGACAGAGAGAGGAGGGGAATCAGATGGACCACGACAATGGTAGCAACAACAACACTGGAAGACTTGGACTTTGCTGACGACATTGCCCTGATGTCACATCGCTACCAAGACATACAGGAGAAAACAGATGCCATGGCAACAACAGCTGGAAACCTTGGCTTGAAGGTCAACACCAAGAAGACAAAGAGCATGAGAATGAATGCCAGAGTCCAAGACAACATCAAACTGAACGGAGACGAAATTGAGGAAGTTAGCGACTTCACCTATCTTGGATCCAAGATGTCTAATACAGGGGATGGGGAGGTGGAGATCCGGGCTCGACTTGCAAAAGCCAGCCAGGCCTTTGCCTCACTCAGGAGCACATGGAAGGCAGGGAATATCCGCCTGAAGACCAAGTTACGAATCTTCAAATCAAATGTAATAAGCACCCTTCTTTATGGATCAGAATCATGGAAGATGACCAAAACCATCAGCAACAAACTAGATGTCTTCCAAAACAGATGCCTCAGACGCATTCTACGCATCTATTGGCCGAATACCATCACCAATGAAGAACTCCACCAAAGAGCAGAAACTGAACCCATCTCAACGCAAGTAAAACGAAGGCGTTGGCGATGGATAGGCCATGTGCTCCGCCAGCAGACAACAGCCATTTCCAGAATCGCCCTACGATGGACTCCTGATGGCCGAAGAAGAAGAGGACGCCCCAAGGAAACTTGGAGGAGAACAGTGGAGAGGGAGATGAAGGAAAATGGTTGGACATGGGGCCGTCTGGAACGTGTTTCAGCCGACCGACATCAGTGGCGGGCTCTGGTCGAGGCCTTATGTGCTACCAGCACAAAGAGGACTAGATAGATATATCTCTCTTATTCCAGACGCAGTTTGGGCAGGGACAGGGGTAAACTATTTCTTTATTTTCACAGACAGCATTCATTTGGTCTGGGACAGAAGTAAACCAACTCTTTATTGTCACAAACATCAATAAAATAACTCTTTATTGTCACAAACATCAGTAAACTAACTCTTTATTGTCACAAACATCAGTAAACTAACTCTTCACTGTCACAAACATCAGTAAACTAACTCTTCACTGTCACAAACATCAGTAAACTAACTTTTCACTGTCATAAACATCAGTAAACTAACTCTTTATTATCACAAACATCAGTGGGGGGCCGGATAGCTCAGTTGGTAGAGCACCGGACTCGTGATCCTGGGGTTGCGGGTTCGAATTTCGGTATAGGGGGATTTTTCCCTCGGAGTTAACATTGGTTCTGACTCCATTCCCCATATAGTCCTTCGAATGAGACTATAAACCGAGGTTCCGTGTGTGAACGCACGCATAATATCTTGCACACACGTAAAATCCCATCACCAACTTTCGGAAGAGAAGGCCAGTTTGGCCGTTGGTATGGATGACACGTGACACATAGCATGCACCTTCCCCGAAGATGGAGTATGGCTGCCTTAATGGCGGGATAAAAAAGGGTCATACACACAAAACTCCACTGCCTGGCTATACAGGGAGTGTCCGCAGGAGTATCAGCCTGCGTACGCAGAAAGAAAGAAAAGAACAAACATCAGTCATTAGGTCTGGGACAGAAGTAAAGTAACTCTTTATTATCACAAACATCAGTAAACTAACTCTTTATTGTCACAAACATCAGCAAACTAACTCTTTATTCTCACAAACATCAGTCATTTGGTCAGGGACAGAAGTAAACTAACTCTTCACTGTCACAAACATCAGTCATTAGGCCAGGGACAGGAAGAGAAGTGGGAGGCAGGGTCACCTCTCCATTGATGGTGGTCCAGGCTCCAGGCACCTTGTCGTTGCCGCGGATGAAGTTGTGAATTTCCTCCGCTGTCTGGCTCCACTTGATCTGAAGTCACACACACAGTCACGTCAGTGGAGATGACCATGAATTGGACACACACACACGCACGCACATAGGCACGCACACACACACGCCACACACCCACCCTCTCCAACCTCAACTCCCACCACATATACAATCACACACACACATGTACACACACAGACTCTACACCACCCAATTCTAACTCTCAACACACATATAGTAACATAAACACATATACACATACACACCAGAAGTACGCACACATGAACACCATGATTTCAATCCCTCTGTCTTTCAGTGTGAGCACACTGAAGCCATTTCATGGCACAACCGACTTCACTGGAGGACAAACTGGTTCATTCCACATTGCATATCCCACCACAGTCAGCTCACAACATTCCAGATCAACTAGCAATGAGGCAAAAGTCAGAGCAACCAGTTCTTTCATTTCACCAAACTGTTGGATATGATACTGATGCAATTCCTCCTCCTTCTTCGCTCTTTGGCAAAAAATCCCACGGCTCGTCACACATGATAATTATGAGCATTCTGGGTCCCTCTTCCCCCTAGAGTAGCCACACTCTGTCTTTAGCCCATTTGGGGAAAACATAACTACACTGTCTGTGTGTGTGTGTGTGTGTGTGTGTGTGTTGTGTGTTGTGTGTGTGTGTGTGTGTGTGTGTGTGTGTGTGTGTGTGTGTGTGAGTGTGTGTGTGCGTGCATGTGCAAGCATGTGTATGCATGTGCGTTTCCCTCCTACTGACATCTTTCTCTTCTGCAAAGCATGGAATGAGATTTATCATGCAAAATAATTTCTTTCTAAAAATGCAAGAGCTCACACATGTAACCTTAGTTTAAAGTGTCATCCAAAGGATCTGAATGGGATTGGAGTCTGAACAACTGTGGACACAAATGAGAATCTCTCTTCTAACCTGGCTGATCAACTGGGAATGGAACCCAGGGCTCCTGGTTCATGAAAACAATGCTTTACCGACACAGTCCAAATTGCCCCAATTTCTCAAACAAAATTCCTTAACCTTACATTACCCCCCACCCTCCACCATGTTACCCTCACTCCTCTCACAGTTATCCCCCATGGATCCTCCCTCTTTCATCTCTAGCACAAAGGGGCATGTCATCATATCATTTCTGCCAGCTTCATTTCAAGACAAAATGTACTCCAATGTGGAGTTACCTCCACTTTGTCCTTCTTCAGCATGGCATCATAGGTGGCGCCCTCTTCTGGCTGGGTGATGCGTGGAGCTTTGCCGTCTTCTATCAACTGAACAGCTTCCCCCTGAAATGATCAATAACAAATTAGATGTGTGGAAGATTTGTTTCACGCTGAAAGCTATTTCTTGTTCTTTCTTTCATGTTTTCTCTAACTGGCATTTCATTAATCAAATTTCTCACTTAAATGGCCAGTCTTAATCCTTCTACTACTAACTAGGACACTGAATTCTGAACATGAGAAAATGTTTCTCTCTCTCTCTCTCTCTCCTACAAATAATTAAAAAAACAAACTAGTGTCACTATCAAAGGCACGTGAAATTACCATTCTAAATATTTAAAAGTACATCAATTTGATCTCAATGGCTGGGGAAAAAAAAAGAAAGAAAATGAAATAATCTTAACTATCAATTCTGCTGTTAACACAACAAAAACAAGTCTTAAGCATCTGACCAATCTCTACCGCTAAATGCTCTGAAAATGATTTTTCTCCCTTTTTATTCTTGCGTCCTTGACCTTTCAGGTGATGTATTTACCATGGCTTTGATGCCTTCAGGGAAGAGGAAGCGGTTGTAGATGGAGTCCACGGTGTCGTTGGGTTCCACGAAAGTTTTGCGCTGCAGCAGAATGGGGCCCGTGTCCAGGCCATCGTCCGCCCAGAACACGGTGAACCCTGCACTCTTGTCCCCACACATCAGGGTCCTGCCATCCATACACAACACTCAGTGTGCTGTATAGGTGAAATGAAGGTTAAAGTTTAAAACGTTAAAAGTCCTATAGCCTAAAGTTCAGAGCTTTGACAAAGTTACAGATTCACTGTCTATGGCATGGTGTTATGAAAGGCCGGGCCCATCCTTTCTCCTTCTGCCGCCTTAACATTCCCTGACCTGAACCAGGTACCCACTCACCGCCGGATGGACAGACAGGGCTCTCAAGACATGAGAAGTAGTTTGAACTCCCGAGTTTCAGCTCCACAGGCAAACAGGTACCCACTCACTGCCAGGTGGACAGACAGGGCTCTCAGGACATGAGAAGTAGTTTGAACTCCTGAGTGTCAGCTGCACTGGCAAACGCTTTAAGCGTTCAACTTAGGGCCCAACCCATGGATGTGACATTACTTAGCATTAGCCACCTGTGATGCAGTGACTGGCACTGTACATTAGATCACTGCAGGTATGAACCCAACAAAGACATTTTTCAAGATTTTTTGACAGTGTTGCTCAAAATGCATCTCTGACGGCGTTGCTCAAAACACACCTTTGACGGCGTTGCTCAAAACACACCTTTGACGGAGTTGCTCAAAACGCACCTTTGACAGTGTTGCTCAAAACGCACCTTTGACGGCGTTGCTCAAAACGCACCTTTGACGGCGTTGCTCAAAACGCACCTTTGACGGCGTTGCTCAAAACGCACCTTTGACGGCATTGCTCAAAACGCACCTTTGACGGCGTTGCTCAAAACGCACCTTTAACGGCGTTGCTCAAAACGCACCTTTGACGGCGTTGCTCAAAACGCACCTTTGACGGCGTTGCTCAAAACGCACCTTTGATGGCGTTGCTCAAAACGCACCTTTGACGGCGTTGCTCAAAACGCACCTTTGACGGCGTTGCTCAAAACGCACCTTTGACGGCGTTGCTCAAAACGCACCTTTGACGGCGTTGCTCAAAAGGCACCTTTGACGGCGTTGCTCAAAAGGCACCTTTGACAGTGTTGCTCAAAACGCACCTTTGACGGGTTGCTCAAAACGCACCTTTGACGACGTTGCTCAAAACGAACCTTTGACGGCGTTGCTCAAAACGAACCTTTGACGGCGTTGCTCAAAACGCACCTTTGACGGCGTTGCTCAAAACGCACCTTTGACGGCGTTGCTCAAAAGGCACCTTTGACAGTGTTGCTCAAAACGCACCTTTGACGGGTTGCTCAAAACGCACCTTTGACGACGTTGCTCAAAACGAACCTTTGACGGCGTTGCTCAAAACGAACCTTTGACGGCGTTGCTCAAAACGAACCTTTGACGACGTTGCTCAAATTCTCTGGCCAGCACTGCATGAGTCTGGCCTGGTTAACAGCAGGTTAATCCATGGAAAAGAAATGCAGGGTGCAGCCCTGGCATGCCGTCGCACACACAAGAGCACAATTCTGTGCAGCACTTGCTTTCTCTATCGAAGCGTTTAATTCTCTGGCCCTTAGTGCCCTGCTCTCCTGGACCTCCCTTCTGATCCCCCTCCACACCCATACCTTTGCTGACTGTGGGTTCTAGTCGTCAGTTCCTGCTACTTCACTGGTAACTGTCGTTTGACGGTACTGGAAACAGCACCCCACCTCCTCCCCTTTCCCTCAGGGAGATGTTGAATCACGCTGAACCAACCATCTTTCATTATCAAAGGGATTGGATTAGCAGGTGGTGTCGTGCACCACAGAACACTAGGAAAGTGACTCGGCAACAGCGCTCCATCTCTTCTGGTGGGGTGGGCTGCCCTAGCCAGCCTGATACAGACAGATCCCTGCTGACTGCTGTCATTGGGAGTGTAGCATAACAAACTGGGTGTGGCTATGTGCGGACAGTCAGCATGAATGGCATGTAAATAATGCCACTGAAGGAAGACACACACGAAAGGACAGAAGAAAAAAAAGTATGTCCTTATTTGTCTGTTCTCTGTTCAGATCACCATTATATCCAGCCACACGCACTATTGTTCTCTGTCAGATCACTGTTATCCAGTCACACGCACTATGTTCTCTGTTCAGATCACTGTTATATCCAGCCACACGCACTATTGTTCTCTGTTCAGATCACTGTTATATCCAGTCCACACGCACTATTGTTCTCTGTTCAGATCACCATTATATCCAGCCACACGCACTATTGTTCTCTGTTCAGATCACCATTATATCCAGCCACACACACATTGTTCTCTGTTCAGATCACTGTTATATCCAGCCACACGCACTATTGTTCTCTGTTCAGATCACCATTATATCCAGCCACACACACTATTGTTCTCTGTTCAGATCACTGTTATATCCAGCCACACGCACTATTGTTCTCTGTTCAGATCACATTATATCCAGCCACACACACTATTGTTCTCTGTTCAGATCACCATTATATCCAGCCACACGCACTATTGTGCTCTGTTCAGATCACCATTATATCCAGCCACACACACTATTGTTCTCTGTTCAGATCACCATTATATCCAGCCACACGCACTGTTGTTCTCTGTTCAGATCACCATTATATCCAGCCACACGCACTATTGTTCTCTGTTCAGATCACTGTTATATCCAGCCACACACACTATTGTTCTCTGTTCAGATCACCATTATATCCAGCCACACACACTATTGTTCTCTGTTCAGATCACCATTATATCCAGCCACACGCACTATTGTTCTCTGTTCAGATCACCGTTATATCCAGCCACACGCACTATTGTTCTCTGTTCAGATCACTGTTATATCCAGTCACACGCACTATTGTTCTCTGTTCAGATCACTGTTATATCCAGTCACACGCACTATTGTTCTCTGTTCAGATCACTGTTATATCCAGCCACACGCACTATTGTTCTCTGTTCAGATCACTGTTATATCCACCACACGCACTATTGTTCTCTGTTCAGATCACTGTTATATCCAGCCAAAACGCACTACTGTTCTCTGTTCAGATCACTGTTATATCCAGCCACACGCACTATTGTTCTCTGTTCAGATCACCATTATATCCAGCCACACGCACTATGTTCTCTGTTCAGATCACTGTTATATCCAGCCACACGCACTATTGTTCTCTGTTCAGATCACTGTTATATCCAGCCACACACACTATTGTTCTCTGTTCAGATCACCATTATATCCAGCCACACGCACTATTGTTCTCTGTTCAGATCACTGTTATATCCAGCCACACGCACTATTGTTCTCTGTTCAGATCACTGTTATATCCAGCCACACGCACTATTGTTCTCTGTTCAGATCACTGTTATATCCAGTCACACACACTATTGTTCTCTGTTCAGATCACTGTTATATCCAGTCACACGCACTATTGTTCTCTGTTCAGATCACCATTATATCCAGCCACACGCACTATTGTTCTCTGTTCAGATCACTGTTATATCCAGTCACACACACTATTTTTCAAGTGCTGCATTCTGTATACTGGAGACCTAAACAATTTGTCCAAGAGAGCAACACGTTTTAACAGATGTGTGACTTTTCATGGATTCTATTCTAATACTTCACACAACACTGATAACAGTGGTGGACTGTTAATGTGCTTCCTTTCCACACAACAGGGCTCTAACAGCTATACCATCTTTTTCTACGAATACCAAAAGGCGCTTTTTCACAATGGAATTTATCTCCATTTCATACTAACTACAGCAAACAACAAAATCCTGGCATATTCAGGACCATAGCCCAAGAGCAATTATAAATCATGTAACTACAACATTAAATTCAGCATTATCAAATAAATAGCTTTAGACACAGAACTGAGAGAAGAAAATTAAAAAAAAATATATCAATAGACTGGGGCTATTGCATTTGCAGACGAAATGTACACAAGTAAAAAAAAATAACGACGACAATGATGACAAATCATAATGATATACTCCGTTATAATGGTGTTCCTTTCTTCCTGATACAAGCCATAAGTACTCACAAGAGTTCAGTCTCGGACACACACACACACACATCCAATCCACATGACGGAAAAACACTACAAAACGACTCTCCATCAGACAGACGGCGCCATCAACGCCCTCACCAGTTGATGGCGGAGGCTCCTCGATGGCGGGGCAGGATGGAGGGGTGGTAGATGATGGTCTGGTACTTGGGCAGGTTGATGACCTCGTCGGGATGAACTGGGAGCAGAAGGGCAGGACGTTGAGGTCCACCTTCAGGGCCTTGTACTCCTCCAGCACTTCGGGGATGGCCACCTTCTTCACCTGCCATCGCTTGTACTTGAACACCCGCACCCCCTCCGCTTCCGCCGCCTGGGCTGATGGGAAAGGAAAAGGTACAAACAATGAGTACCAACAGACACACAGCTATGTGACAATGATAGAAGGAAGAGACATAGTCCTCCATTTCTTACCATCATACAGGATAGAGAAGAGGGTGAACATCCCAGACAATGCGGAAGTTTAAAAAAAAAAAATCAACAACCTGTAGAGCTGAATGGTATACGTTGCCACTTCTGATTCAACTACTGACCAACCTGTTCAGTCTGTAACATCTCTCTTTGTGTCTGCTACACTGCTGGAAAAAAAAAAGGTGGCACCTGTCTCTCACATCATCCAGTTCTTTACTTTCTTCAAAGTCCCCTGGCTTCCAACCAACAGTTGGGAAAATAGGGTCTGTCAGTTTTTGTTTTTCTTCCAACCAACAGTTGGGAAAATAGGGTCTATCAGTTTTTGCTTTTCTTCCAAATGTGACCGAACAGGACAAACATATTCTTGTTTCATGTGCAACATGACATTTGGCCTTTGTAAGGGGTGAACTCGATTGAATATTGACTGTTCCTCCGAGCACTGATGCAACCGTCGCTTTACACCAAGCTTCGAGCGTTTTCACGTTATCAACGCTGGGAAGTACAGACCTCTAGCTACACAGATCTAATCGTCAGGACATAGTCATGATCATTGCAGCAACGTTCTAATGTAGCATGCTAACGCTAACCTGTAAGCAGCTAACCTGTTGCTTACGACTGAGGTTGAGGTGGTGTTATCTGACAGCATATGTCATGGCAACCTACAAACCACCTTCATGGAACTGATGGCAACTGTTTGTCAAAGTTCTTTCAATACTAGTTACTACCGTCATTTCAAATGCTCAGTGGGACATTCAGACGGAGATCCACTTTCCGAACACTATCACATGTGGAATAAATTTTCTGGGTCGTACTTATCGATCTTGACATGTTGTATTTCCCTTTCATATGGAAGTAAATCACTCACATGAAATATTTCACCATCAACAATAGTAGTATTAGTAATGAAAAAAACTACCCACGAACACGACCACCACCACCTCCTCCTTCACAGCTGTTACCCTTTTGCCTGGCTGCCATTTGTTCTATCCTGATCTACTATCCACCCCCACCGTAAACAGTATGGCTGATGAGGATAACCATCCCAGAGGACTGTAAGAAGTGGACCCATCTTCTACACTTACACCATCAGAACAGCAACATGTTCTAAAAGATGGATGCAAAAAATAATCGTTTGTATTTTGAGTGCAAGAACGATTCAAACTTGCAGCGTCTGACCGTGAAATGTGTGCTCTACCACAGATCCACCCACACCCCGAAAATGAAGGATTCATTCAGGAAACAGTTTAACTCTTTCTGGACAAAATGCTAGCCCTAGTGCTCACCTCACAAGATATTCATTCACCTCTTCCAAGACAAACTACTAGCCTATGTACTTACTTCAAATATATTTAACTGCTAAGGCTAAAATGCTGAAAGATATTTAACTCTTTCTGGACAAAATGCTAGCCTTGTGACGTAGTGCTCACCTCTTTCTGTACACACTGCTGGCCCTAGTGTTCATCTCACAAGGTATTTAACTCTTCTGGACAAAATGCTAGCCTTGTGACGTAGTGCTCACCTCTTCTGTACACACTGCTGGCCCTAGTGTTCATCTCACAAGGTATTTAACTCTTTCTGGACAAAATGCTAGCCTTGTGACGTAGTGCTCACCTCTTTCTGTACACACTGCTGGCCCTAGTGTTCATCTCACAAGGTATTTAACTCTTTCTGGACAAAATGCTAGCCTTGTGACGTAGTGCTCACCTCTTTCTGTACACACTGCTGGCCCTAGTGTTCATCTCACAAGGTATTTAACTCTTTCTGGACAAAATGCTAGCCTTGTGACGTAGTGCTCACCTCTTTCTGTACACACTGCTGGCCCTAGTGTTCATCTCACAAGGTATTTAACTCTTTCTGGACAAAATGCTAGCCTTGTGACGTATGCTCACCTCTTTCTGTACACACTGCTGGCCACTAGTGTTCATCTCACAAGGTATTAACTCTTTCTGGACAAAATGCTAGCCTTGTGACGTAGTGCTCACCTCTTTCTGTACACACTGCTGGCCCTAGTGTTCATCTCACAAGGTATTTAACTCTTTCTGGACAAAATGCTAGCCTTGTGACGTAGTGCTCACCTCTTTCTGTACACACTGCTGGCCCTAGTGTTCATCTCACAAGGTATTTAACTCTTTCTGGACAAAATGCTAGCCTTGTGACGTAGTGCTCACCTCTTTCTGTACACACCGCTGGCCCTAGTGTTCATCTCACAAGGTATTTAACTCTTTCTGGACAAAATGCTAGCCTTGTGACGTAGTGCTCACCTCTTTCTGTACACACCGCTGGCCCTAGTGTTCATCTCACAAGGTATTTAACTCTTTCTGGACAAAATGCTAGCCTTGTGACGTAGTGCTCACCTCTTTCTGTACACACTGCTGGCCCTAGTGTTCATCTCACAAGGTATTTAACTCTTTCTGGACAAAATGCTAGCCTTGTGACGTAGTGCTCACCTCTTTCTGTACACACTGCTGGCCCTAGTGTTCATCTCAACAAGGTATTTAACTCTTTCTGGACAAAATGCTAGCCTTGTGACGTAGTGCTCACCTCTTTCTGTACACACCGCTGGCCCTAGTGTTCATCTTACAAGGTATTTAACTCTTTCTGGACAAAATGCTAGCCTTGTGACGTAGTGCTCACCTCTTTCTGTACACACTGCTGGCCCTAGTGTTCATCTCACAAGGTATTTAACTCTTTCTGGACAAAATGCTAGCCTTGTGACGTAGTGCTCACCTCTTTCTGTACACACTGCTGGCCCTAGTGTTCATCTCACAAGGTATTTAACTCTTTCTGGACAAATGCTAGCCTTGTGACGTAGTGCTCACCTCTTTCTGTACACACTGCTGGCCCTAGTGTTCATCTCACAAGGTATTTAACTTTTTCTGGACAAAATGCTAGCCTTGTGACGTAGTGCTCACCTCCTTCTGTACACACTGCTGGCCCTAGTGTTCATCTCACAAGGTATTTAACTCTTTCTGGACAAAATGCTAGCCTTGGACGTATGCTCACCTCTTTCTGTACACACTGCTGGCCCTAGTGTTCATCTCACAAGGTATTTAACTCTTTCTGGACAAAATGCTAGCCTTGTGACTAGTGCTCACCTCTTTCTGTACACACTGCTGGCCCTAGTGTTCATCTCACAAGGTATTTAACTCTTTCTGGACAAAATGCTAGCCTTGTGACGTAGTGCTCACCTCTTTCTGTACACACTGCTGGCCCTAGTGTTCATCTCACAAGGTATTTAACTCTTTCTGGACAAAATGCTAGCCTTGTGACGTAGTGCTCACCTCTTTCTGTACACACTGCTGGCCCTAGTGTTCATCTCACAAGGTATTTAACTCTTTCTGGACAAAATGCTAGCCTTGTGACGTAGTGCTCACCTCTTTCTGTACACACTGCTGGCCCTCGTGTTCATCTCACAAGGTATTTAACTCTTTCTGGACAAAATGCTAGCCTTGTGACGTAGTGCTCACCTCTTTCTGTACACACTGCTGCCCTAGTGTTCATCTCACAAGGTATTTAACTCTTTCTGTACACACTGCTGGCCCTAGTGTTCATCTCACAAGTATTTAACTCTTTCTGTACACACTGCTGGCCCTAGTTTCATCTCACAAGGTATTTAACTCTTTCTGTACACACTGCTGGCCCTAGTGTTCATCTCACAAGGTATTTAACTCTTTCTGTACACACTGCTGGCCCTAGTGTTCATCTCACAAGGTATTTAACTCTTTCTGTACACACTGCTGGCCCTAGTGTTCATCTCACAAGGTATTTAACTCTTTCTGTACACACTGCTGGCCCTAGTGTTCCATCTCACAAGGTATTTAACTCTTTCTGTACACACTGCTGGCCCTAGTGTTCATCTCACAAGTATTTAACTCTTTCTGTACACACTGCTGGCCCTAGTGTTCATCTCACAAGGTATTTAACTCTTTCACAACAAACAGCCAGTTTCCTAGTGTTTTGTTCACAAGTGACTTGAAGTGCTAGTTCTAATGTGTGTGTGTGTGTGTGTGTGTGTGTGTGTGTGTGTGTGTGTGTGTGTGTGTGTGTGTGTGTGTTAAAAATGCTAGTTCTAATGCTCTTCAAGACAAAACATAAGTACCTCTGCTCCTCTCACAAGCTACAGTACAAAACACGAGCACTAGCTCTTGTGTGTGTGTGTGTGTGTGTGTGTGTGTGTGTGTGTGTGTGTGTGTGTGTGTGTGTGTTAAAATGCTAGTTCTAATGCTCTTCAAGACAAAACATAAGTACCTCTGCTCCTCTCACAAGCACAGTACAAAACACGAGCACTAGTTCTTGTGTGTGTGTGTGTGTGTGTGTGTGTGTGTGTGTGGTGTGTGTGTGTGTGTTAAAAATGCTAGTTCTAATGCTCTTCAAGATAAAACATAAGTACCTCTGCTCCTCTCACAAGCTACAGTACAAAACACGAGCACTAGCTCTTGTGTGTGTGTGTGTGTGTGTGTGTGTGTGTGTGTGTGTGTGTGTGTGTGTGTGTTAAAAATGCTAGTTCTAATGCTCTTCAAGACAAAACATAATACCTCTGCTCCTCTCACAAGCGTACAGTACAAAACACGAGCACTAGCTCTTGTGTGTGTGTGTGGTGTGTGTGTGTGTGTGTGTGTGTGTGTGTGTGTTAAAAATGCTAGTTCTAATGCTCTTCAAGATAAAACATAAGTACCTCTGCTCCTCTCACAAGCTACAGTACAAAACACGAGCACTAGCTCTTGTGTGTGTGTGTGTTGTGTGTGTGTGTGTGTGGTGTGTGTGTGTGTGGTTGTAAAAAATGCTAGTTCTAATGCTCTTCAAGACAAAACATAAGTACCTCTGCTCCTCTCACAAGCTATAGTACAAACACTAGCACTAGCTCTTGTGTGTGCATGCGTATGTGTGTGCGTGTGTGTGTATGTGTGTGTGCACGCGCACACACCAGCGTGCATGCATACATATGCATGGATTCGCACACATGTTCTATATGTCATAAAAGCCAACAAACACACGTTTTCACAAGAGGAACTAAAAGAACATATGGTACACAGGGGTATAATTACCTACGTACAGCTACAAAGGGCCTCTTGAGTTTCCCTTATTGGAAATGTATGAAACCTCAAACATACATGCTGTCCTAGTTAACAAGCTGGTACATTGCCTTATGCTACATTAAACGGAACGGTCTTTCACACAGCCAACTTCGCTAGAATTCACACACTGAGCTCTGAAGTTTAACGTGTCTCTACAGGGCTTGCACTTTTCTGTAAATTTGCATATTTCTGAGCACTTTCAATTAGATTAGAAACCAAGAAAAAAATTTTTTTTAAGTATGCAGGATCAAGCCTATCATATTGCGTGAACATATGTTTGCAGCGTTATTTCACAGACATACAGGAGTAACATGAACTGTGTGAATTATGTGTCCACATGACAGATGACAGTACTGTGAGAAAATGTGCAATGTCAAGGGAGAGACAGGAGACACGGCTACAACCCACAAAACACCACGCTTCATGTGGAGCATTTTCTTATTAAAACATATAACCCTAGCTTACCATGCCTATGATTAATCTTGTTTAAACTGTTGCTTTGTTTAATAATGCAATATTAGACTTTCTGTACATGTGCTACGTTTTCTTTTCCCTCCCTCATTGTTCAGGTCTGGACACTGTAAAGCCGTACGTCACTATTTTCCTGCCTACTCATCTCTGTCCCCCAGCACCACTCTTCCCGGCTTCCCTTAGCCAGCCACACCAAGGTTTTTCCATCTGCAGCCTCAGCACCAGCACTCTAGAGGGAGCAATCAACATCAAGTCAACATGATGCAACCCACCAGAAGAGACCCTGCACTGATGCCCAGTTACCTTGGCGGCAATCTAAGGTGTCTGTTCTGATCCAGCACTACACCGGATGCCCTCCACTGATGACAGTCATTGCCTAGTCGCCGAGTCAGAGCAAATAAACGTCTCCATGTCTATCCATGGACAAGTCACATTAATTTACAACCGACTTTGACACAAACTCAGAATGGATATGGATGTGGAGGAAAATCAAAACTGAAGCCACCAAAAAAGCAGGGCAGGAATGACCAGTGTTTGCATCTTTTTGCTATGATGATCAACGATGATGATGAAGATGAAGCTGATTCTGTGGAGTTCTCTGCTGGTCTGTGACTATAAACTTTTTGCTACCATGATCCATGAGGATGATGAAGATGAAGCTCATTCTGTGGGGTTCTGTGCTGGTCTGTGACTATAAACTTTTTGCTACCATGATCCATGAGGATGATGAAGATGAAGCTGATTCTGTGGAGTTCTCTGCTGGTCTGTGACAGGGCTGTACTCTATGCTTCCTTTCGTAACATGTCCCTGTGTGAACTACATCCAACTTACAGAGACACTTACAATGTAATCAAGAAATTTGTTTAACACTCTCAGTCAAATGAATTCACAGTGCGGTTCCAGTTTTCCCACTTGTGCCTGTGGTACACTGAGCTAATGGCAGAACCAGCTGGGGTCCACAGAGCCCACAAATCAATGCCTTTGATGGGCCTCGCACTCTTGACCTCCCGTGCCCCCTGTGACACCGACTACCCCATGACCACAGCTGGTCAAAGCGTATGGTCTCAGTCCTTTTCTTCTGCCGGTCTGCTCGCCCCCACATGACCACTTCATAACAATACCGCAGATCACATGTCACGGGCTCTGTTTGGGGTCAAGGTAAAGGTGAAAAGGTGAGGTTAAATCTCAAGGTTGTGAGGTACAAAGTGGTATAAGCCTGTTTCAAGATCAGCCAGCCTAATAAAAAAGGGCTTCATCCTGCAGGTTGTGGTGGCAGGGGAAGAAGAAGAGGGGGGGAGGATAACATCAGGGAGAGGACTGGCCTGTCCTTCTGGCTGTGGCAAATATCTCATATTAAAATGCTCACACAAACATACTGCAAACTGTTCTGCATTTCTTGATGTGATGAATATAAGTCATTGAAAAAAGCCTGATCTGTGCAACAAACTCCTGACAAGCTGAGGTCAGGACTACACAGAACAAAAAACTGTCTTTGTTTTCAAGTGCTGCATGGACAAATGTAGTAAAAATCATTGAGTTCTCTGCAGCACTGGCAATGAAAATGAACCAAAGCACATCCGAAATATGAAACTAAAGTGTCAAAAGAGCGTTGAACTTGACAGTTACCTAGAGGGTCCGCCTTGCCATTGACGTCAGGAATGGTGAAGACGCCCACCACCTCATGACCTCTTCGCTGCAACAGGCGAAACACCTCCGCACCAAACAGACTCTGGCCAATCACTGCGATCCTCATGTTGCCGTACAACACCTGAAAGCACCAACCAATGAAACGCATTCAAGTCAACTGTTTACTGTGGGGCGACTCTGAATGTGGATGAAGAAGTCTCATTCTCAACAACAACTGACATTCCAAGAGAGACTCTGGATTGTCTCCCTCACAGACAGATTGTTCACTACATATATCTAAATAATGATTATCTACTTCACATACAAATTGTTAACCATTGTTAGAGCATGATTTGTCTGTATTACATGCAAATTGTTTAAACCATGGTTTCATTATCTTTCTAACTAGCATTCACACTGTTATCCATAGTTTAACAGGTTTTTTCCCCATTAAATTTTTACTTTCGCCCTGAACTCAGAGATTGGGCTCTGATCGATCTTCATTATCATCATTATTATTATCAAATACAAACGGCTGAATCTTCTTTATCATCATTATTGTCATGATATAACAATCTGTCTACTTCAAATTGTTGACCATAGCATTAATATATTCTGTCTGCATAGTTTAAGTATGTCTGTCTACATTACTTACAAATAATTAACAAACTTGTAACAACAAACCTGTGTACTTCACAGACAAATTGTTAAGTACAGTTTAATCATAAACAGCCTACAATACAAACTGTTCAGTTACCCATTTCATAATCATGATCTCTCAACAACACACTTTACATACAATCTTTCTAAACCTTGTACATGTACAATTGTGGTCTGTTTATCCAACATACAAACTGTTAACCTTGGTTCAAAATGATCTGTCTACCTTAGAAACAAACTATCAGCCACAGCTAAATTTTCGTTTTGTGTACTGAATTTAAAAATTGTTAACAATATTCTAATGATCTGTTTACTCCACTGCAAAACCTTGACAGTACTTTTAATAGTGATCTGCACGCACATTCTATTACCAAACAGTGACTTCGATGTAGTTCACACACAAAGTGTACTTCAATCACGATTATTTCTGTGCTTCAAGTGCACAGGACAATCTTGATCAGAGGTCCTCACAAAGCAAGACACCTGTTTTCAAGAGATCAGATTGTTTCATATAGGAAGTGACCACAGTGGCTGACAAAGATTGTTTCACACAGCAAGTGACCACAGTGGCAGACAAAGATCGTTTCACATAGAAGTGACCACAGTGGCTGCCAAAGATCGTTTCACATAGGAAGTGACCACAGTGGCTGACAAAGATCGTTTCACATAGCAAGTGACCACAGTGGCTGCCAAAGGACCTGCCCACTGATCCCACTCACACTCAGTGTTGACAGTCCATGAGCACAGCCCCGCAGGCCACTGACCCATCCTTTCCTTCAACAAGCCATGACCTCTTTCGGGTCTTCTTTTTCTCATTTTTCACCTGTAGCATGCAAACCCACGAGGCTTGGTGCTCTCACATGTCTCCCAGTACAGTGACCCTGGTGATTAAAATATAATCATCTCTAACCCCTTTGTCTAATCTTCACACCCATCTACCCCCTCCAACCCCACTTCCATCCTCCCTCCCACCCAGTTAGATACACAAGATCCTCATGTTGCATGCTCATCATTTATTTATACATACTCATACCTGTAGATTGCTGACTACCTGTAGATTGCTGACTACCTGTAGATTGCTGACAGTCAGAGAAACAAAAAGAATGGTTACAGTTGGGACAAGAAGGATGAAGAGGAGGAGGAAAAAGGAAAAAAAAACAAAAAAACAAAGATTTCATTCCAGTGTAACTATCACCCCAGTGCTGTATTCATACAGAGCAGAAGCCGATTCAGAGGATGACAAATTCTGTACGAGCAGAAAGTGACACCATCTGGTATATTCACTATCTGTTCATGGGAAGCTTCAGTCTGCAACTTATTTTCACCCCTAACCCTGAGAAAGACAGGGAAAACACGAACAAACATGAAAGTGCTACACATGACAGACACAACAGGCCATACTGGTGAACTGACACTGCACAATGGACACCTAATGTCCACTCTGATGACCAGGTTGAAAGGAATTTTTTTTTTAAAGACAACGCAGAGAAGCACAAAAAAAAAAAAAAAAAACAGGAAGGAGGAGATTGGAAAATGAACAAGAACAAGGGCATGAGAAGGTGGTAGAAGAAGACCGAGAAGGAGGTAAGAAAACATGATCTAAACTACTTTCATGACAAAGAAGAGGACAAATGAAGAAGAGAGGCAAGAAGAATAAGAGGAGACTTGATTCAAACATAAGATATTGATGATGTTGATAGGGCATGCTTTTTTGTGCTCCACAGACAAATATTACACAGGGAACAGTAGGGAACAGTGAAGATAAGACATCTAAACAATATTCCAGAACTTATTTGAGAAAATTTACATTTACTAACAGAGTAACTAAATTTTGGAATGAATTAACTACTAACATCAAATATGCACCTAGTATTAAAGGTCTACTTTAGAGATTTTCGATAATTTGTCAAAAACAGGTCTACATGTTATATAACTACAGTATGGTATTCATTTTTCAAAAAAAGTCGCCGGAAGAATTTAATAGATAAAAAACGAGTTTTGCACACCTGTTCAAACCCCGCGCGGTAGACCGAAAACCGTGACGTCACTTGATGGACTGGCCGTCAGCCGCGACCTACACAACAAGCCAACGCCAAGTGAAATCAACACGAGTTGCGATCCCCCACAGCCTAAAAAGTCACGAGGGGGTGGCAGATATTGTGCTGTAGGCGTGTGCAGCAGCTCAGCAGGAGACGGATATTCTTTGCACACATTTCCATCTGATCCAGATACTCGAAAGAAGTGGATTCGGTTGGTGCAACCATGCCGGGCCACTAAGTTATTTTTACCACGTCAGTTCCAGCTGGACCACGGAAACGAGCTGTTCCGACAATTGCCGAGCCCGTTCGAGTGGATCAAAAACTTCGTCTGCATTGTGCGCGTATACTTTGAAGGCGGAGTGGTAAGCTCGTACAGATGAGTACGATAGTCGCACGTTTATTCTGTTCTTATCTATGGACAGATCACACTTGTTAAATTGAATGAACACGTTAAGGCTTGAGGAAGGAGAATCTCCGCTCGCCGTCCACGCGTGATCGCATCAAAAAGTCAGTCGGTAGCCTCCCTCGAGACTTCGGTAAAGTCCGTACGCCTTCGGAATGATGTGTTCGGGCATCCAGCTGGAACTGAATAGCTCGTTTCCGTGGTCCAGCTGGAATTGACGTGGTAAAAAGAACTTAGCGTTCAAACTGATAAGGTAAAGGCCTTGCAGAAACATCCCCAGAGTTACATTGGCTGTCGCAATCATAGTCACTGCTTTTACATGATAAATTAAATACTGATCGGATGTGCAAGAACCATCAGAATCGCTTTCTGTCGCCGTTGGCTTGTTGTGTAGGTCGCGGCTGACGGCCAGTCCATCATGTGACGTCACATCCAAGAGTAGTTAAGCCATGCCAAGATTTAGTTGATTACCTCCCATTTTCCTGATTGCAGGTGAAAATGCCCACTTTCGCGGATCGATTTCGTGTGATCGGGAGAGAATCGGATGTTTGTTTTACCAATTTATCAAACATTTCATATTTCTGCATAAGCTGACCAATTATCGAAAACCTCTAAAGTAGACCTTTAATGTGTTTAAGAACCTCATAGATAAACATGAATTAATAACTAAAATAAAATATGAATTTGATGGATAATTAGACTGAGCTAGCCTATGACTGGACCAACAGACATAAAAAAAAACACACAAAAGGGGCGCATAAAGCCTAAATAGGCTAAGTTGTTTGATACCAACGCCCCAAATCCTGATCCTGAAATGAAGAAGACAACACAGATAAGAGAAAGAGAAAGAGAAATGAAGAAGAAGAAGAAAAAGAAGAAGAAGGAGACCTTCACAATCACACAACCACCACAAACACAATGACTAGCGACACTCAATGATAAAAGCCGCTTTCCCTACAGATCAACTGGTGCAAACTGCCAGGGCTCAGGTCCTACACACAAACCACCACCAGTGCTCTGTTCTCTGCACCTGTCAGCCCAGCACACTGAGATGAGCTGTCCCACCAACACACCACCAGGGTAACAATTTCACTTGCCCACCACTGAAAAGCACCCCCCCCCCCCCCCCCCCCCCCCCCCCCCCCCAGAACACTTTTCACCATTTTCAACCAATGAATGACATGCATGCACACAAGTTCTGCATGATTTTTTTTCTTGGGGGAGGGGGGGAGGGTGTTGAGGTGGGAGTGTTGGGCAGTTGGTGAGGGGGAGGTGAAGAGGAGAGGGCTTAATGGGCGGGCTAGTATAGGGGGGGGCTGGGGTGAGATTGGAAGGGGAAGTGTAACTCTCAATATCTGGGAGAAGTCACGAGATAAGTGAGACGGGTCACCTCTCTGAGGTCAAGGTTGGAAAAATGTCAATAAAGCAGATGGTATGTGTAACCTGAGCTGGCGTGTGTGTGTGTGTGTGTGTGTGTGTGTGTGTGTGTGTGTGTGTGTGTGAGAGAGAGAGAGAGAGAGAGAGAGAGAGAGAGAGAGAGAGGTGTGTGTGTGTGTGGTGTGTGTGTGTGTGTGTGTGTGTGAGAGAGAGAGAGAGAGAGAGAGAGAGAGAGAGAGAGAGAGAGAGAGAGAGTTTGAACCTGTAAATTATGTGTTCTCATGTGTGTGTGACAGTCACCACAGAGAGAGAGAGAGAGAGAGAGAGAGAGAGAGAGAGAGAGAGAGAGAGAGAGAGAGAGAGAGAGAGTGAGTGTGTGTGTGTGTGTTGTGTGTGTGTGTGTGTGTGTGGTGTAGTGTAGTGTAGTGTGGTGTACATGCAAGCACAAATGGGCATGTGCAAGTTATGTATTAGTGCATTGTTGTGCATGCATGTGTTCAGATGGTATGCAGCATGTCACTCACACTGAAGGCAACAACACACTTGCATCAAGCAAAAAACCAATGAAGGCAACAAACAACATTTGCACTAAGAAAAAAATATGAGAGAGAGCATGAGAGAGAGAGAGAGAGAGAGAGAGAGAGAGAGAGAGAGAGAGAGAGAGAGAGAGAGACAGTGTGTGTGTGTGCATGTGTTGTGTGTGTGTGTGTGTGTGTGTGTGTGTGTGTGGAGAGAGAGAGAGAGAGAGAGAGAGAGAGAGAGAGAGAGAGAGAGAGAGAGAGAGAGAGAGAGAGAGAGAGTAGAGAGAGAGAGGGGTGGTCAGACAAGCAGGCAGACACAGACAGACATACAGAGACAGAGATGGAGAGCAAGACAGGAGAAAGTGCAGTGCAGTGCAGGAAAAAGGAGGGGAAGTGGATGGAGACGAGAGAATGAGAGAGAAAGGGAGACACACACACACACACAGACAGAGAGAGAGAGAGAGAGAGAGAGAGAGAGAGAGAGAGAGACGGACGGACAGGAAACACGTTACTGCAATACTTTCAAAACTATGAATCATGTATGCACTCCATACAGCCCTGGCTCCAGTTTGAATTGTTGTAACCCAAGAATCTTTCCTTCCACCTCCCAATCTATACAATTCATAATAATGTAAATGTTGCTTTTCCCCTTCAGTTCTCCCCAAACCTGCCATAAAGCAAAGGGTTATTTGGTTACTTATACGTGCCTACAGTCACGTTCATATCCCACACACAGTGTTACAGAAATCACGTGATGAACAGCTCATTATGACAAACCACAATGGTGTTACTTTACCTGGTTTTGATTTTATCAGCAAGCTCACGAGCCCTCTCCCTTCTACAACATCGGGTGTACAATCTTGGCTGTGCACACAACACAACTGCTGCTCTTATCTCAGCACTGTGCTAAGACAGCCCCGTCTTCCCCTCGATTTCACGCTTATCAAAAATAGGTGACCTCCTCCTCTGCTGACACACCTCCATCGGGACCAATCAGAAGACAGCTAGCTGTGTGAGCGAGGTCAGCAGAGGTCAAAACTGCCGATACTCCCTCAGCTTTGGCCTTGACAGTTGTTGACTGACAATCACTTTGTTATAGATTGGACACGGACACGTGGACTGTTTTCTGTTCGTGGGTGACGGCATTAGAATGCGTGTTCTGGTGTTCACACTAAAACCGAGACTGGTTAAAACATCTCTCTCTCTCTCTCTCTCTCTCTTAGTTTTTGAAAAGGAACTGGCTGTTCTGTATGCAGAACATCAGATCAAGATGTGTTGTACTCGGGCTTGAATCATACTGGTGATATGAGAGAAAGAGGGAGGGAGACAGACAGACAGAAGGCATATTTCTGTGCATAATACTTTTGAGTTAACAGTACCTATATCCAAAAATACCAGGCTGAGAAAACTCTGTGTGTGTGTGTGTGTGTGTGTGTGTGTGTGTGTGTGTGTGTGTGTGTGTATGTGTGTGTGTGTGCGTGTGTGCGTGTGTGCGTGCGTGCGTGCGTGCGTGTGCGTGTGTGCGTGTGTGCATGTGCGTGCGTGCGTGCGTGTGCATGTGCGTGCGTGTCCCTTCAAATTGCTAAGGATATTATTTGCAGCTTCCCACAGTTGCAGCTGGACAATATAACTATACCTGGGGCAGAGAAGGATAATGGAGCACCTGTCTGTCACAGCAGATCGTGCTGACCTGACGCATGGAGTGCATTATGTGAAGTCTGTTAGCACACCCCTTGGTGAGAGTTCCTGAGATCACTGGGTTTACACCCCTAACAAACTGTGAGGGGTTTATCTGTGCTGGTGTGGACTTAAGAGCTTAACCCTTAAAACCACCGGCCAGTACAAAAATGGCCCACTCAACCATCATGCTAATAGTAATACTAATAACGAAAATTTGTCTACACACACATCCAGAACCCTACTCGCTGTGGTAATAAAGGAAAATTATAAATTAAATTATAAATTATATTAAATAACCAAAGCAACTGACCTAATTGTTTTTAATAAGTATATAATAAAATAAGCAATGCAGTCATTCCACCACAACAATACATATATGCTGATAAATGAAACCGTCACTAAACGGAAAGTTCAATTTTACACAGATATATTTGCAATATCACACTTCCCCCATGCCTCAATACACACATGTAGACACACACACTCACATGTATGCATGGACATGTCCATGCCTGCACACACATACACATATGCACACGCACACACTCACACACATCATCATCATGCACATACACACCTAACAACTTTATACATAATTCGGGGAGCAACAATAGAAGGATTACTGATAGAAATGTGTGCTTATTCATTATCAGTCTCTCAGTTCTCCAGTTCATCATGCAGCCATGCAATACTATCATCTGTCACTGAGAAAAGAACATGCCTGACTAGAGCCCAACTCTTTTTGATCATCGATTTTGTTGTTATCATACCCTGGCTAAAAGACTCCAGGGATCATCCAACAGCTGAAGTACTTGAACACTATGGTACAAATGCATCAACTTGGGGATGAGAACATTATGTGTGTGACTGGTTTTGATTACCCCGCTACATGAGCAGCCACACTCCGACTTCGGGGGATTTTGGAGATTGATAATGTTATGCTAGGAGCTTGTCACAACTGAAGACAATCCCCGCATAACTATGCAGAGCATAACAACATTTTGATGTTGCCTTGGTATTCTAGCCTATGTCAATTGGCCTGACACAGCCTTAAGCCAAGGTGGGATTATCGATTTTTATCAAAATGTTTTTCAGTTTGCAAGTGATCTGATTCCAGAATGTTCCAATAGTCGCAAACTTTTTTTTTTCCCTTTTGGTGGGACATCTCAGCCCATGATGTGCTAATCTCAAACAGTCAATGTCTTCACCGCTATAAGTTCAAGAGGGCTGTTGGCAGATCTACATGGCGGGGCCCTAATTCACGCTGACTTAGCAATTTGACTGCCCTCTGTAGGGGACTAAGTGGGTGTTGCCCTGGCTAAGCTGCACCAGAACAGGTACTGCAGAACACCACCAAACAGATTCAGCAGCAGTGCAGCGTCTCCTCGGGTGAGTGGCCCTATGGCAACCCGGTACTGATGTGATTGCTCCCAGAGGACTACCAGTGCTGAGCTGTAGCAAGACTAGCCTAGGTGTTTATTTGGTGAACCAGACTGAGCAGTGTGGGATGAATGCCCTTGAGAAATCTTTGACAATCCCTGAGGCAGTCCCATCAACTACTGATGAATCACCGATCATTCATTGGAAGTGAAGACATGTTTTCAAGAACTGGTTTCAGTGAAGTGGGAAATTGGGGACAATATGCTGCGAAAAGCAAACAAACTAAAAACACCAACAACATTAATAATAAATACATACATTAATTTGTGTGTGTATTGATCAGCGTTTGCTTTGTTTTGTTATTTCCTGTTCGTTTGTTTTTGTCAGAGATATTTCTTGTCACATCTTCTTGGAGTCTTCACCTGAACATGCACAGCACGACCAATAAACCAGGGGCTTGACAGTTTGACTGACTGTGTCCATGCTTCTTGATGATTTGAGATGAATATCAATACCGTCATTTCATCCTCCTTATGAGTCAGACCCCTCCCTACTAGGACCTGATTTTAGCCAATTTCTCACGGTAATGATAGGTTCCACTGCACTGACAACTTTTCTCCTCTATGCCCGACCATCAATATCTCCATAGACAGACAGTCACAGGTGCAGACAAGTCATGTCAACAAACACCACACCATCTCTGTACACCACACTATCTCTATACACCACACTATCTCTGTACACCACACTATCTCTGTACACCACACTATCTCTGTACACCACACTATCTCTGTTCCATAACAGTATGTTTCTATCCATCTGAACAGGCACAATGAAAGTGTCCCTACTAACCTTTAAATTCACACTCATGAACCTCATTTTAAGCTCGGTGGTTAGGTAATATACCATAACAAATTTGAAATGTTAGTGATAATGCACAGTCAAAAAACGTAGACAAACGAATCACAAGACACGACACGTTTCGACCTCTTAGGTCTTCTTCAGGCAAGATACAAACCACTCAGGACAACGAAAATGAACGAGCAATGGAACTGGATGAAGGTAAGTGACTGCTCGTTCATTTTCACTGTCCTGAGTGTTGTGTATCTTGCCTGAAGAAGACCTAAGAGGTCGAAACGCGTCGTATTGTGTCCACTAGATTAACTAACATTCAAAATTTGTTTAGACTTCCACCTGCAGTTGCCTCACTTTGGAATTAAACATCCCGTAAATCATGTGAAATTACCAGACGGGGGAAAAAAAGTCCAAGTGATTTGTTAACCATGTGTACATGTATATGCTGAAGTAAATACCACTTCTAAACCCTCAAGTCAGACTGACTTTCACCTAAAAGTTTAAAAACACACAAGTCCGTTGTTGTAAACACTATCATTTTGGTATGAACTACACCATCAAGTACTGGAAATTCAAAATTCATAGGAAATAAAAACATTTCAGAACAAAAATAAATCAAATACACTATGCACAAATTTACCAAGACAACTACATTGAATTACGTAATGCACACACACATTCACGCAAAATATGCACACACAATATATATACAATCACAAACATTCACAGAGAGAGAGAGAAAACAAAGAGAGAAAGAGAGAGGGACGGAGAGAGACAGACAGGCGGACAGCGAGAGAAGGGGAGGGAGGGAGAGAGAGAGAGAGGCACAGAAAGTGAGGCAAAGACAGACAGGTAGACAACTGGACAGAGAGACTGAAGAACAGAGACAGACAAAGAGAGACAGAGATAGACACACACACACACACTGAGAGAGAGAAAGAAAAAAAGAGAGAGATGGACAGAGAGAGGAGGGACAAAGAGAGCTGGAGTGAGGGGGCTAGAGGGGAAGAGACAGAGACTCAGAGAGAGACAGAGAGACAGACTGTCGACAGACAGAGAGGAAGAGACAGAGACGGACGGAGAGACAGACAGAGATAAAGAGATACAGAAAGAGATATAGAGGCAGAGACAGATAGACAGACAGACAGATTAAGCGAGTAGGAGGGGAACAGAGACACAGAAGGAGAGGGAGGGATGGAGAAGGAGAGAAAGAGTGGGTTAGGGGATAGACAGAGAAAAAGACACAGAGGGAGAGAGAAAAAGCATTATTTTTAATTAGGTCAGACATCTATATGTCAAAATTTTAACTGTCAGTGTGGCTCATCAATGATTTGCCTGCAGCTTGATCTTTTGCATACCAAGATCTCAAACAAAAATATAGAAAACAGACAGTAACTGAGTAAGGGAGTGAGGGACAGGAGGATGGAATTATAAGGAAAGGGAAAAGGATGAAAATTGAAATGAGAGAAATCAAAGACAGACAGGGAAGGTATCGAGAGAGAGAGAGAGAGAGAGAGAGAGAGAGAGAGAGAGAGAGAGAGAGAGAGAGAGCGCGCGCGAGAGAGCTCAGAGGGCGAGAGCGAGAGAGAGAGAGAGGGGAGAGAGAGAGAGAGAAAGAGACTGAGAGAGAGAGAGAGACAGAGACAGATAGAGACAAAAAGACATACATACAGACAAGAGACAGAAAGACAGACGCAGACAGACACAGACAGAGAGGATGAGACAGACAGACAGACAGTGAGGCCGAGACAGACAAACAGACAAAACAACAGAGTACTGCGACAAAGATGGGCAGACGCTTTGACACTTTACTGCTGTCAGCTGAGCACACACGTTTTACATGTGACATCAGATTATAAACACACATAATGATTGTAAACTATACAATCAAACATAGCAGCCCAAAATATTGCCCAGTCATTCCAGAGCAACGTAGCCAACAATGAAGTCACCAGTGACATTCTGTGGCATTGCGCAAGCCACACATGGAGTGAACAATCTACTGCCGCTGAATGTCTTCTTTGCCTGCCTCCCCCATCCCCACCCCTCCCTGAACTACTCTCCCACCTCTAGCAGGCCCCCTACCTGCTCCACCTGAATGTTCACATGCCTCTCGTGTATGAATGTATAATTTGTATTCATGACCTTGACACTGTGTGAGAGCTGTACACAGAGGCACAGAGAGAGAGAGAGGGAGAGAGAGAGAGGGAGAGAGAGAGAGAGAGAGGGAGAGAGAGAGAGGGAGGAGGGGGGGGGGAGAGAAAGCAAGAGTGAGGGTGAGGGGAGAGACAAGAAGAGAAGTTAGAGAGAGAGATGAAGGGCGGGAGAGAGAGAGAGGGGGGGGGGGGGGGGGGAGGGGAGAGAGACTGAAAAGACAAACAGGAGGAGAAAGGGAGAAGAAGGTGGGGATAGGGTAGAGGGAGTGCGAGAGAAAGCAAGAGAGAAAGAGAGAGACTGTGAGAGAGGGAAGGGGAAAGAGCGAGAGAGAGAAAGAGAGAAGGGAAAGAGAGAGAAGGGAAAGAGAGAGAGACAGACAGACAGACTGACTGTGAGGGAAAGGGCAAGTGGGAAGAGAGTGAGAAACAGACAGACTGGCTGACTGTGAGGGAAAGGGGGGGGGGGGGGGGGGGGGGGGGAGGAGAGTGAGAGAGAGTGACAGGCAGACAGGAGAGAGGTCAAGTAAATGTGTGTGTGTGTGTGTGTGTGTGTGTGTGTGTGTGTGTGTGTGTGTGTGTGTGTGTGTGTGTGTGTGAGAGAGAGAGAGAGAGAGAAAGAGAGAGAGAGAGAGAGAGAGAGAGAGAGACAGAGACAGAGAGACAGACAGACAGACAGACAGAGAAAGAAGCAAAAGTATCAAAGATTGACACACCATAGACATTTTTTCGGTTTGTTTTTTGTATGCATTTGATAATCTAATAGCTGTAATTTTATTCACCATCATTTCAAATTATATGCAATGCATGTACATGACATGTTGTACATGACAGAGAACTGTGAAGGCCTGTGACAACCCACCTGTGTCACCGAACAGAGCACCCTGTCACCTGCCACCATTGTTCAATTATGTTTTGAAATGACCAGCTTACACATGGAACACGTCATGGCAAGACTTCACTCTTCCTTCGCTGATCCTAACCTACCCCACCATCACCCGGGACCAAGTGATACAAACACCTGCAAGGTTGGTCAGGAAATCTGAACAATGCTATCAGCGTTTCAGAGCTGTATTCATCAGCAGAGTATCCCTTCACTGTGTGGTTCCAGTCTTCCCTTTTGAGGTTACAGAGTCAACAACCTCGGATATTTTAAGCAGGCCTGATTAAAAAAAAGAAGAAATATTCACCCTGATAGTTCTTCACCATGAACAAGTGATTTTGATGGAGTTTACACAAGTTTATTATCTCCCAAGTATTAGTCAGTGAAAGTGACATAAACTACCCTGCCACAAAAGGGATTTTTGTTCGTTTGATTTTTTCAATTGTTCTTCTTTCGATGTTTCATATTCTAGAGTGTTTTTGTTTTTTTTCAATTGTTCTTTCGATGTTTCATGTTCTAGAGGATATTTTGTTTGTTTTTTTCAATTGTTCTTCTTTCGGTGTTTCATATTCTAGAGTGTTTTTGTTTTTTTTCAATTGTTCTTTCGATGTTTCATGTTCTAGAGGATTTTTTTTTTTTTTTCAATTGTTCTTCTTTCGATGTTTCATGTTCTAGAGGATTTTTTTTTTTTTCAATTGTTCTTCTGATGTTTCATGTTCTAGAGGATATTCTACCACTCAGAGCATCTTTTTGTAGCCTATGCTCCCTTGGTGACTGATGGGTGCTGCACGTGATGGGCGGTCGGTGAGCCGACATCTGTTTTAATGTATGAATGACAGTACATGTGCTGCATGTTTCATATTACATTCACTACATCTTTAATCCATCTACAATAAGAGTGCCTCTTCAGATACTGGTGTCAATTGGCAGTTGTACATTTTCATACTGTACGCTAAATATACACTGTCACATGTATTTGACATTCGTTCATTCTAATTTTCACTATCACGTTACATAGTTTTTGCCAGCATAGGAAACATATGGACATTTTACTTTTCATTAAAAAAAAAAAAAGATTTGGTGCAATGTTCAAAATGATCTTTAACAATGAAACAAAGCATGTTGTTACAGTAAACTGCAGTCCAAATAGAAGAGCTTTGCTTAGGACTGGTGCTGGAGATGCTACCAGCTTTAGCCATGTGAAAAACAAAAGCGCTTAAAGATGTCCAGTGCAGCTTGATGCTGATGGCTTTGAGATCAACTGAAACGGGCACGTTCCAAATGGACACAGCAGTCCAGTGGTTCATCAGAATATCAACTGGTTCTTCAACCCCAGTTCCATGGCGTGAATCACAGCAACACCTGAGAAGTGAAGAGTTTTCATTTCACCCAGGTCAGCTAACACTACAGGAAAAGGAACCCCCTAAATGCTGCAACCTTGTCGAACTGCCACGTCTTCACATTCAACTCCTCCAAATAACCAGCATTGAAAAGGAGAATAAACAAACAGGACACCTGGGACAGGCATTGAAAAGGAGAATAAACACACAGGACAGGTGGGACAGGTATGATCAAAAGTCAGCGAGCAGTGAATTGGAAGTTCAAATGTTAATGAAAGCAGATTAGTTTCTACCAGAAGAACAGTTACTAAACTTTGTTCATTGTTTTACAGGATATAACTGGTTCAACTAATCAAAGCTATCCCAGTTATGTGAAAGAGGTTGTGAAGAGTTTGTGACCTACAGAGGTGTGTGTTATGTGATCAGGATTCCCCATCCCTTCCAGATTATATTACAACCCCTCCATGACAAGCATACAAGCCAACAGCTGTTCTGGCTATCCCGGATTCTGTTGTGTAATCCTGTTGTCAATGGAATACATGAATATATATATACCAATATGGACTGATACTCAAAATGGACTCCAACTAAGCTTAAAATCAGTACATCATGACACTGAGAAAATGACACCAGCAAGCTGAGACCAGATCTGAGCGTGGCGTTTGCTGAGGTGATGGTCCACTGACAATGGTCCGTTTAAGCAAAGTCTGTTATGAAGCTGGTCTCTTGGTGAAGATGTCTATTGAGGCAAATGTCTGTTGAGATGTCTGATGAGGTGGTTTATTCTTTCTCTCAAACACAGGCACAAACACATGTGTTGACAAAAAAACTTCATAAGTTTTGCAAAAATGTTAAAGGACAATTTAAGTACTTGCCATTTTGGTAAAGAAAATACAAATGTAACAAACAATCACCCTAAAGACACAATCCTGTCATACTATTGTTCAAAAGATAATCACCTCAACAGGCTTCAGCCCACCAATCGATTGCCCAAACAAATGTCATCCCACAAGACTATCACCTGAACAGATACTACAAAGGGCCAAACCCTTAACATTAACAGATTTCGCCTCCACCAGATTATCATCCTTTCAGATATTGCCACAATGAGCCCTCGCCTCAAGGGCAACAAATATCACCACACACGCCGTTAAACATCAGAGATTCAGACCCCATTGGACACATAGAAGTGATTGAAAATCAAAGGGTATCACAGCAATCGCATATATTTGTAACATTGTAACACTGGGATAGTGTGATGCCTTAACTGAGGCAGTGAGAGACAGAATGCAGGAGAAATCAGAAAAGAAAACTCAGGCATGACCATTGGCACTGGTCTGTTACTATAGCATACAATCAGGCTTTCAGGAAAAGAAAACATTTTCGACAAATTGAGTATTTCAAAATGAAAGACAATGAACAAAGTCAGAGTTTCAACATTTACAACAACATTTCAGAAGGGTGCTAGATATGCCCAAGTATTATTATTTGGTCAATCAGTGGGAGATTGCATCTCTTAGGAGATCCAAGTAAAGATCCAAGGATGCACTATTCTCAGCAGTGGTGGATGTGCTGACGATGCTTGGGTTGGTAAACAGTAGAGCTGACCCTGATCTGTGGCATCTTTTTACTTCCCTTGTATCTTTAAGGCATCCTCAAGCAAGGCTGCCTCAAACACTGATTACTCTTCTGATGTGTGTGTGTGTGTGTGTGTGTGTGTGTGTGTGTGCGTGTGCCGCGCGCGCGTGCATGCGTGTGTGTGTCTGTCTGTCTGTGGTGTGTGTGTGTGTGTGTATGTGTGTGTGTGAGAGAGAGAGAGAGAGAGAGAGAGAGAAGAGAGAGAGAGAGAGAGAGAGAGAGAGCGTGAGTGTGTGTGTATGTGTGTGTGTGTGTGTGTGTGTGTGGGGGGGGGGGGGGGGGGGGGGTTGCATCGTATATGTACAACTGATTTCCCTAAGTAGTTACAGTCATTTTTTTTATTGTTTTCTTAAGGCTCGCTGGTTTTCACCCAACAATGGTTTGTTTTACATTCAAGCACCTTATTTACATCTCATTTTTTGCTCATCTCGACTTACCCATCCTCATTTGTTTTTTTCATCATCTTAATCTTTGCCAAATCACTGTTAAACAATAGCAGAACGTTGGCATACACATATTCCTCACCCATCCGCCTACCCGTTTGTTCGGCCAGAATGAAACACTCAAGGTTCAAGTGTCTTTGGTCACATGATTCTGTCCAGACATCAACAATCTTTGCAGAATTTATCACCACTAGTTATGGCAGCATATATAGTCATACCTTCTTCTTGTCAGCCCTTTGGAAAAAGATTGCATCATCATATGATAGGATTAATCAGCACTCATTACCAATTATAGGCAGCATATAGTGATACCTTCTTCTTGTCAACCCTTTGGAAAAAAGATTGCATTCATATGATAGGATTAATCAGCACTCATTACCAAATTATAGGATTAATGAGCACTCACAACCAAATGGATAATTACTGGAAAAAAGTCACTGACTTTGTAAGTCTCTGTAAAGTAACACTAGATTCTGTCAAGAATGTAACAGAAATTCTATTTACGTCTGTGTTGAAGTCTCTTTCACTTGCAAAGCATGCAATCAAATATGCGCAAAGTTCACTCCAAATTGTAGCCTAGGCTTTAATAGTTTGTCTTGTGCTGTGAGTGGAGTGACATGCTTCAGTGGCAAGACATGGTACACGTGTTACATATTTTTTGTTTGAGCATACTTTTGTTTGAGTACAGGAGGACTGCGTGGCGAAGCTTCACAATACAAGATGTTTTACACTGACGTGTCTTTTTTTCTTTTTTTTTCATCAATCCTCTTCCTCTCTTGCTGTGATCAGAAAGCAAGACGACAAACTGCACAGTCAACGTGGTCTCAACACATAAGTTGGCAACCACCCTCGTGACCAGACGCGATGCCCACATCTGACCAGATGTAACCTGTTTCAAGCCGGATTAGTATCTTATCAGTGCGATATTTTCACTTACCCTTGCGGAGCAGAAGCCTCTGCGCGCAATGTGAGCCAGTCCGAGCATTGCCACAACTGCTTGAATTGAATATTTCCAGGTCAGGCAGCCAACCTACTGAAAGTGAGCACACCGTGAACGTGCCTGAGGTAAAAGGTCCCGCTGCCTGACCAATGTCAAGGCCAACTTCCAAGTTACGTGCCTGTGCTTATCTCCCTTGCGATATAACGCAGCTCTTCGTTCTGGATGTCCGCAGTGTTCACTACAGAATGTCACATCCATTTGTTTGTTTATTCAAATAACACAAGACCATGGGGTGGGAATGGGGGGCTGAGGGTGGTTATGATCGAGTTCTAACAAATGATTGGTGAAACGAACTAAAGGCAGTGACACATACTGATAATAAAATCATCAAGTTTCGCCCAATCAGAGGGCCTAATCAGGACAGCCAAACCCAATCAGATCAATACATTTAGGCCCATTGTAATAGCATTGGCATTTGGCCTGGCGCAACCAGTATTATCCAATCGCGAGATAGTTCGGCTGCACTCAGCCGATCACGTAGCAAACACAACTTTGAAAAATAAGATGAGAAGAATGAAAGAACGGGGGAAAAAAAAAGCCTAGGTCACATCACATGCGGTCCGTGAACAATGTGTCCTCACGAGCCTCTGACTAATGATTAGATAACAGTTATACACCATTTTACGACGAAATTTAAACAGTCGAAAATGTCAAAATTATCGGCTAGACAGACACAAAACACTTATGCGACTGGCTTAATTAGATTCATTCCCATTCTAGGATGGGAGGGTTGGTTGTGGTGAAGGCAGGGGGTGGGGGGTGGGGAGCAGGGGGTGGGTGGTCTTGGTACATAATTGAGGTGGTCTTACCACATGTTTGTGTGTTGGTGTTGTATGGTTAAAACCACACCTGTGTTGCAAAGTAAGATGCAGTAGAGATTCGGCTCTCAATCTACATTTTTCTGTTTCAGCTTTCTTGAATTCTGGCTGCCACACGCTTTTATTTCTGTCACAGAATTGTTTCGTAACCCATCTCAAGTTCTGATCGAGGTGGCTGAACCTTCACATCACGTTCCCGCAATAAGAGGAGGGTAGCGGTGGAGGGGAGCACGGAATGTTTTCACTGTCACTGGCCGTCGAAAGACAACGAAGAAGAAACTGATTGAAGAGATTCTGTGTCGATGAAGATCCAGACTGGAATGTTTTGCCAGGAGAGCGCATCAAGCTAACACACTCCTGTGACTCAGTAATGCCCTCAGCGAGACACTATGACTCTTAGGTTCAGGAGAACCAGACTCCCGACCCTTAATGCCACGACCTTTGACATCTGCTTAACCTCATCGCTGCATCCCTCCCTGGCTAAGTCGAGCCAGTGATGAAATCCATGAAGATCCTGACATACCCCTTCGTAGTATCCTCCTGTGCAACGGCTTCAACTGTCATCGTGAGAACAGAGCAATGTATCAGGCTAAAAGTGACTGAAAACCTCAGGCCTGGAACAAAACTCGGTGGCAATGAGGCAGTCCTTTTCCCGCCAGCCTCTTTGCTTACTGTGCTATGAAAATTCCAGTCTGGCCAGGTGTGTGTGTGTGTGTGTGTGTGTCACAGGGTCAACCACGCAGGCTCAGACGAAAGGCCTTAGTTGTGCAACTTTGCCTCAGATGTTACATAACATGATGCGGTGGCAGAATTGGTGACCGGGTGTAGGTGTTAAAAAAACGAACCGGATGAATTCAGCACATTATGGTCCTCTCTTTCACTCTTTCTCATGAAGGACTGAACAAGGACCGTGTTAACTACTGGCATATCAGATACAGAATGATTCTGAGAATCTGTGTGTGTGTGTGTGTGTGTGTGTGTGTGTGTGTGTGTGTGTGTGTGTGTGAGAGAGAGAGAGAGAGAGAGAGAGAGAGAGAGAGAGAGAGAGAGAGAGAGAGAGAGAGAGAGAGAGAGAAAGAGAGAGAATGCGTGTGTTCTCTCCAAGGACTGACTAAAGAGTCTTGGAAATCAAAATAATTTAGATTCGTTCATTCTCGTTTATGGAGAAACGCCAACCTTACAAGTAAAACTGCGAGCCAGTCATACACCGCCTGAGGAACTAACACTAGAAAATGTGACGACTTGCACTCCTCCTTGCTGTCTTTATTATTAAAAAAAAAAAAGAAAGAAAAAAAAAGAAAGAAAGAAAAGGAGAGAGAGGGTGACTGATTCTTCTTCTTCTTCTTCCTCGTTCGCCAGACTGATTGCTTGCTTGCTTGCCATTCCCAAGGGTAACATTGAAGCAATAAGATACTTTTTTTTTCATCTGGTCCTTGTCCCTTCAGGGACTAAGGATACTAACAGAGAGAGAGAGAGAGAGAGAGAGAGAGAGTCATCATGTCCGTTGACGGAGAAAATGTCTCGCTGAAACCGATGATTCTGTTTAACGTCCTCCGCCTGTACAAACAGGACATATTGGGACATGTATTTTTGCTTTAGATAAGTAGTCATTGGGACCGCAAAGCGGTCGTCTGAAGATAGTTCAGCTGCAGTTGTTTCCAAGGCCATCGTCAGGGCCACCGGGCGGCCGTCTTCGTGCTGAGTGGCGACGGTCCTGTGCCGCGTGAGGCCGACTCGGGAGATGTACGAGGCACAAGTCGCCGAGCCGCTGCACGTAGGTCATGCCCACTCTGCGCCCAATGAGGTACAATTTCCACCCTCCCCCCCCCCAAAGGGAGAGCCCTGCTAGGATGGGCAGGCCACTGGGTAGTTCGCAGAGTGGCAGCGCCTCGTCGCCAAGTGTCACGCCGCCTCGAGAGCCGTCCCCCGGCGACACAGGCTAGTCCCGTCGTCACTCGTAGTGCGAGGAAGGAAATCTGTGCCGCCCTACACCCATCTGCCACCTGGGTGCCTTCTGCTGGTCTCTGCCACCGACCAGCAGGAATGAATGAAACAAGGAAAAGATACCGTGGTATAATAACCGATAACACTATGGCGTGATAGTCTTGTCATACCAACCCCTCCACCAACTCCCACCCTTCGCTCCTTTCCCCCTTGTCTTCACATTCCTTTGTGGTGTTCGTGTTATGATGTCCACATCCCAAAAAAGGCTATCTGTTCACCTGCGTCCGTTTGTCTGTTTGTTTATCAGTAAGATTACGCAGTATGACTGATAAGTTCCAAGGAGCCATGGTGCGCCAAGGACGAAGCCATTCAGTTCATTTTGATACGAATCCTGCACGTTGGGATCAAAGCCTCGAGGAACCCAGACCCAAGCTATCACAGAAACTGTGGGACCAATTTGAAGGAAACTTGGTCAACAGATGGAATGGGGCCCAGTGACGAACCCGTTTTATTTGGATGTGGATCCGTTTTGTTGTACGGATCCGGATCCAGGGGGATCCAGGCAGGAACCTGGCTGGATCTTGGCGGAAGTCACTGCTCTGCCGGCGTTATGTCCTTCTAGTTTTGATTTACGTTTTCGACGACTACGTTAAGGACTGGCGGACGAGGTTTTGCTGGATTGCATCATTTCTCCAAACGGCCGGTGTGTGTGTGTGTGTGTGTGTGTGTGTGTGTGTGAGAGAGAGAGAAAAGAGAGAGAGAGAGAGAGAGAGAGAGAGAGTGTGTGTGTGTGTGTGTGTGTGTGTGTGAAGGTGTTGGTTAAGGTAAAACAGAGAGTACTGACATATGAGAGAAATGCACGAACTATTGTTGTGAAGATTTGCCTATCATTTTACTCTTCAGACGTGAATTATCAGATTTTCATTTATTTCTTAAGAAGAGACTGGCATATGCTAGAGAGAGAGAGAGAGAGAGAGAGAGAGAGAGAGAGAGAGAGACAGACATACATACATACATACATACAGACAGAGAGAGATACACAGAAACAGAGACAGAAAGAGACAGATAAAATGAGGGGGGGGGGGGGGGGGGACAACCGGCTGACGACAGTTATATGTATCATCATGGAAGCAAAAGCCACAATACGCATATCAAATGGAAATAGGTAAATTTCATTCGCAAAGCATTACATCATCCTACAAGCAATATATAGGCAATTATATTTACTACATTTTTCAAGGCTTCAATATGACAGGTCTTAGCAAGAAAGAGTGAGGCAGGGGAGTGGGGGGGGGGGGGGGGGGGGGGCTGCTGGGAGAGAGAGAGAGCGAGAGAGAGAGAGAGAGAGAGAGTTGGGTAGGATATGCCGACTTAATCAGCCAAATATTTGACAGAATCATGTAATCCCACCAGCAGTAAGATAAAGCATACATGAATAAGTAGAAAGAAACTCGTGGAGAGCGTGGCAGCAGAGAGTCCTCAGAAGAGAAGCCCCCTTCAAGCAAGTGTTTCGGCCCTTATCTCCTGACACTCTAGGGGGTTGGGCCACACCCGGTTCATGACTCCGGGTGTCCCTCTGCTGCCCCCTTTTTTTCCCCCATCTTGGGACGAGCATGGCTGGGATTCGAACCCATGACCCTCTGGACATGCTCATTTTCTACTTAATGACTCGCGCTTTAACCACTGAGCCACAGGGACACCTGATATTTGTAGGGAAATTAAGCCTTATGAAGTTCACTTTTGTTCCTCCTTGACCAGATCCAGCTTGAACACCTCTCTGCCGCTTCTGCCATTGCTTTCAGGGCTCTGGTTTTTTCCTTCCCTGCAAGTGAGAGCTGTTTCATGAGGCTGTATGCAGACGTTCCTACAAATCCCCTAGCTCCAATTTCTGCAGTGAGGACTTTGACCTGATAGCCTTCTCTCCTCAGGCTGTTTGCCAGATCAGCATACTTTTCAGTCTTGTAGATTTGAGCTGCCTCCATTCTGTTCTCATATGGCACCGTGAGCTCGATCATGATCAGCTGCTTGGTTGACTTAGAGTGGACTACTATGTCTGGTTCATGCCACTCTTGCTGATGATCTCTGGGTGACTCTTCCATTCTGGGAGGTCTGCAGTGCACTCCCAGTCATCTGCCCCATCCAGCAGACTCTGCCTGCATGTTTCGAGTGGCACTGTTGTTCTTGGCCATGATTTGCTGCCTCCTGCCGTGAAGAATGTTGCGGGTGCTTTTGGAGTCCTGATTCTCCCTTTTGTGGTGTTGGTACTAGCCCAGACTACTTGTACAATCTCTTTGAGCACTTGGTTGTGCCTCCATGTGTATCTTCCTTGAGCCAGGGCTACTTTACATGAGCTTAGAATATGCTCCACTGTTTGTTTTTCATGGCAGAGGGGGCATGCATGATCGTCTTTTTTCCCCCACTTCACCAGGTTTGCATTGAGGGCAGAAGGTCATATGCAGATCTGAGAATGAAGCTGATCCTGAGAGGGGCCATGTGCCAAATGTCATTCCAAGTTAGACTTCTTTGGAGTGCATTCTCCCACGTTGTCCATTGCCCTTGCTGGCTCTGCTGGACTGCTTTTTGGAGTCTTTTTTGGTCTTCTTCTTTTCTCATCTCCTGGATCATCATGTCTCTTTTGGCTTTTCCTTTGGCCTTTGACCACCATTCAGTTTTGGTCACCCCAGTCCTTGTCTGTTGGTCTGTGTGTGTCCTGTTATTTCTCTGATCTTGAGACTTTCTTTTGCAGAATCCATCGCCTCTTGAACTTTGCATTTTCTGCCTGTCTTCAGCTGGGGCTTGATTGCTTCTACACCTTGTCTCCTGAGTCCTCCAGCATGCTTTGAAGTCTGATCTTCCCTGCTTTGTATTCCTCCAGGATGGATTTCAGTGGTAGTTTGAGCTTTGCTTGGCGACAGTACAGCGCGATGTCAGTCAGACAGGGTGGGGCACCAAGCCATTTTCCTTGTGAACTTGTTGATTTTGGCTTCCATTGCCTCCACTGTGCTGGTGCAGATGTCGTATATCATCAGAGGCCATAGGAGCTTTGGTATCAGCATGAACTGCAGACACTAGACCTTGTATTTGCCAGGGAGCCCACACTGGTCAATGGTCTCCAAGCCTTCTTCCGCCATCTGCTTGGTTTCTTTTGCTCTTTGTGTGTCTTTCAGCGTATCATCATACCATCTTCCAAGGCTCTTGATTGGTTCTTCTGTGACTGTTGGAATGGCCTGGTTGGCAACACTGAAGACCACAGATTCGGCCACTTTTCCTTTCCTCAGTGAGAGACTCCGTGATTTCTTTGGCTTGAACTTCATTCTGGATGAGGCAACTATGTCGTCCAGCCTCTCCAGCACATGACGTGTCTCGTCTTCTCTGGATGAAATCACTGTAGTGTCATCCATGAAGGCCTTGAGGGGAGGCATCTTGTATCCATCGCCAAGGTCTGTTTGTATCGCGTTGTTTGTTGCTGCTTTCAAGATGAGTTCCATTGCCAGCACGAACAGTATCGGGGAAATTGCACAGCCCATTGCCATGCCCACTTCCAAGTTGATCCAATCAGTTGTGTACTCCTTGGTAGAGAACCGCATTGAGAAGCCATTGAAGTACTTCTTGAGCATGTCGCGGATATTCTTTGGCACATGGTACATCTCAAGAGCCAACTGTATCATCTCATGGGGCACAGATCCATATGCGTTTGCCAGATCAAGCCACACTAACGTCCAGGTCTCTCTTTTCTGTTTTTGCTTTTTGGATTGCGTCCCAGATCATGTGGCGTGTTCTACACAGCCAGCCACGCCTGGGATGCCACCTTTCTGGACTGACACATCCAAGTACTTGTTTTCCATCAGGTACTTGTCAGCCTTGCTGCCATGACAGAGAAGAAGATTTTCCCTTCGACGTTCAGTAGTGATATTGGCCTGAACTGGCTGATGTCACTTGAGTTTTGCTCTTTGGGGATGTACACACCATCTGCCGTCATCCACTGGCCGCTGATCTTCTGGTTTCTCCAAGCCGATCGCAGCAGCCTGTGAGCCACTCCAGCACCTTGGGACATTTCTTGTAAAGCTGGTAAGGTATTCCGTTTGGCCCTGGTGATGATTTGGCTCTGGCTTTGTCGACCACCTTCTTGATTTCCGCCAACGTTGGAGGCTTGCCATTGAACTGTTCCTCAGGGTTGGTTGGCCACACCAGACCTTGAATGTCGAGTGGTGCTTTGCTCTGTGAGTCAGAGTATGTTTTCTCAGATGCTGCTCAAGAACTCCTTTGTCCACACTTAGGGTCCCAGATTTTGGCTGCTCAAACAGTGTTCTGGCAAACTGGAAGGGGTCTCTGAAGAAGCGCTCTTGTGTCTTCTTCTTTTTGCTCTTCCTCGTCCTCGCAGATTCCGCTTTGCTGAGGGCGCTGTGTTTTTCTTTCAGGTCTTCCCACAGTTTTTCCAAGCCTTGTTTTTCAGCTGGCAGTGCGGTCTTCATTTACTTCTTGAGGTTGTTCTTTTTGGACACTGATCTTGTCCATCTTTTCTTGGCGTCTGGACTTCTTTGGAGGTGTTTTCTCTTTGGGTAGTTTTACTCCATAGGCGTCTCTACATGTGGCATACACAATGTCCCCATATGTGGCTAGTTTGTGTTCCAGGGTGCTTTTCCCTAATCAGTGCATCGAGTCTTTGGACGATTTTTGCATCCAGTTTCTCCAATCTTCAGTTTCGTTTGCTCGTGGCAGGTGAGTTTCAGGCGCCTGGCATCGAGGGCCTGTGCAAATTCCTCATCCGAACCAACAGCGTGGATGTCCTTGGCACTGTGGTTTAAAATCCTGGCCTTGGTCTTCCGACGTCTTATCTGCTGATGCAGTGCGCTGCTGCTCATTCAGATGAGTCTTCACACATCCCATCTTTGTTCTGTGGATCTTCATGCCACGGGTGGTAGCGAAACGCTTTCCACAGACACATGGATATTCCATTTGGTCCATGTTCATAGTCCGTTTGGGATTTGCAGTCGTGATTGGTTGAGCACCGATGGATTCATCATTCTCTCCCCCTTTCGGTGAATCCTGGGAGCATCTTTTCCTTTTATTCTTAGTAGCCACATGTTTAAGGCAAAGTGGGGAGCCAGCCCACAGAGCCCTTGGTTCTGGTCTTTCCCAGTGTCCTCCGGTCTTTCCCGGACGTCCTCTGGCCTATTCCCGGAAGTCAATGGTTTAACCATGCATCAGTAGAAAGAAACTCGTGGAGAGCGTGGCAGCAGAGAGTCCTCAGAAGAGAAGCCCCCTTCAAGCAAGTGTTTCGGCCCTTATCTCCTGACACTCTAGGGGGGTTGGGCCACACCCGGTTCATGACTCCGGATGTCCCTCTGCTGCCCCCTTTTTTTCCCCCATCTTGGACGAGCCATGGCTGGGATTCGAACCCATGACCCTCTGGACATGCTCATTTTCTACTTAATGACTCGCGCTTTAACCACTGAGCCACAGGGACACCTGATATTTGTAGGGAAATTAAGCCTTATGAGTTCACTTTTGTTCCTCCTTGACCAGATCCAGCTTGAACACCTCTCTGCCGCTTCTGCCATTGCTTTCAGGGCTCTGGTTTTTTCCTTCCCTGCAAGTGAGAGCTGTTTCATGAGGCTGTATGCAGACGTTCCTACAAATCCCCTAGCTCCAATTTTCTGCAGTGAGGACTTTGACCTGATAGCCTTCTTCCTCAGGCTGTTTGCCAGATCAGCATACTTTTCAGTCTTGTAGATTTGAGCTGCCTCCATTCTGTTCTCATATGGCACCGTGAGCTCGATCATGATCAGCTGCTTGGTTGACTTAGAGTGGACTACTATGTCTGGTCTCATGCCACTCTTGCTGATGATCTCTGGGTGACTCTTCCATTCTGGGAGGTCTGCAGTGCACTCCCAGTCATCTGCCCCATCCAGCAGACTCTGCCTGCATGTTTCGAGTGGCACTGTTGTTCTTGGCCATGATTTGCTGCCTCCTGCCGTGAAGAATGTTGCGGGTGCTTTTGGAGTCCTGATTCTCCCTTTTTGTGGTGTTGGTACTAGCCCAGAC
>CM031604.1:21833728-21836228 GCA_018398815.1 Conus ventricosus
CGCTCGAATATTACCAGAAATTATCCATGCATTGAGACACTAGTTTCCCCCATAATCTCTGCTAGCAAGTACACAGGTCGAGTTAAGCTTGTTTCAGTCAATAGATACTGGTTGGCTAAGGCTCATAAGCCATGGCGTTCCGAGGCACGTTCCATTTTTGTAAAAAAAAAAAAAAAATCAAACATATATTCATGACACTAAGGATAGGGTGCGTACGCACATTGGTAAGGTGTAAGGTCCTTATGGCCTCTGTCCTTGATCAAGCAACATGTTAGAGCCGGCGTTCGTCGGAATGGTAAAGACCTCGCCGCCAACAAAACCAAAGCGAACAAAAAAAACTCGAGACGGCACCAGCGACAATAACAGATTTAGAGAGAGAGAGAGAGAGAGAGAGAAGAGAGAAGAGAGAGAGAGAGAGAGAGAGAGATGAGAAAAGCATATTAATGCATGTACAGCTGATCTACATTACCGACGAAGTAGTAACACAAAGAACAAAAATCAAAAGATTCCCATCGACTTCTTTTCCTCCTGATAGAAAACAAGTTGAGAATTCTGATTTTCTAAAAAAAAAAAAAAAAAAAAAAAGGAAAATAAATACATGAATAAATAAAACGAAAAAGAAGCCTGGCATTGTTCTAATAACGAGTTCAGTCATGTACAAACGGGACTGGGTGGAAGGGTGGCCCAGAGGTAAACCACTTGTGGAAAACCCCTCTATCCTGATCAGTCACACGTCTCCTGTCATGAGTTTCAGTCTCACATGAGACAAGAAGTTCCCTGCCTTCTTGGTTCCGGACGCTTGGAGAAGACATAGGCACCGCAGCAGCCTAGTCCTTCCTGTCACCAGTTACCGCAGACGGTCAGGGGCGTGGACGGTCTGTAAAGCATAGAGGTCAGTGGTCAGTGTTACACTTGCGGCGTCCAGCCAGCGGTACACTTCTGGACCTTCCGGTTACGAGGAAAGTGCTTCGATTGCTGTTATACCTCAAATGTCGGTTCTCTTCTTTCTTTACCCACTGGACAGTTTCCTCTCCCGTCCTCCCTTCACCCCTCTCCATGCATGCACGCACGCACGCCGCGCGCGCGCGCGCCCGCACACACACACCCCACGCACGCACGCACACACACACACATGCACACGCACACACACACACACGCAGACACACAACACACACACACACACACACACACACAACACACACACACACACACACACACATGCGCGCGCAAACACATGCACAAAACGCACGCACGCGCGCGCGCACCCCACAACACACACACACACACACGTGCGCACGCGTGCGCGCTTATCTACATACGCAGTGCACACACACACACACAGGTGCTCGCGTGCGCAGGCGTATCTACATAAGCAGTACAGTTTAGAATTTATCAGTCGGGGATGGATGGGGGGATGGGGGGAACTGACAGTCGATTTTTTTCCCTTCCCCCTCCCCCTCTTTCTCCGAACAATAGAGCAGGGCTGAGTCATCACTGTTATCTTTCCAGAGGCTCTCGTCTCTGTGCTGTCGTTCCACTTCGGGGACCGGACTCGGGCCCCTTTTTGCGGATCAGGCGTGAGACAGTGACTGACTAAAAGAACGTACTTAACACAGTGAAACGGGACACACTGACTGACTGAAAGAAAGTACTTACACAAGTGAAACGGGGAGAGAGTGACTGACTGACTGAAAGAAAGTACTTACACAAGTGAAACGGGGAGACAGTGACTGACTGACTGAAAAAAAATACTTACACTTGTAAGTGAAACGGGGAGACAGTGACAGACTGACTGACTGAAAGAAAGTACTTTTCACAAGTGAGACGGGAGACAGTGACTGACTGACTGACTGAAAGAAAGTACTTACACAAGTGAGACGGGGAGACAGTGACTGACTGACTGACTGAAAGAAAGTACTTACACAAGTGAGACGGGGAACAGTGACGACTGAAAGAAAGGACTTACACAAGTGAGACGGGGAGACAGTGACTGACTGAAAGAAAGAAAACACTTAAACAAGTGAAACGAGGAGACACTGATTGACTGACTGACTGAAAGAAAGTACTTACACAAGTAAAACGGGGAGACAGTGACAGACTGACTGACTGAAAGAAAGTACTTACACAAGTAAAAACGGGGAGACAGTGACTGACTGACTGACTGAAAGAAAGTACTTTTACACAAGTAAAACGGGGAGACAGTGACTGACTGACTGACTGAAAGAAAGTACTTACACAAAGTGAAACAGGGAGACAGTGACTGACTGAAAGAAAGTACTTACACAAGTGAAACGGGGAGAGAGTGACTGACTGAAAGAAAGTACTTACACAAGTGAAACGGGGAGAGAGTGACTGACTGAACGAAAGAAAACACTTAAACAAGTGAAACGGGGAGACACTGATTGACTGACTGACTGAAAGAAAGTACTTACACAAGTGAAACGGGAGAAGAGTGACTGACTGACTGAAAGAAAGTACTTACACAAGTGAAACGGGAGAC
>CM031604.1:21838728-21886228 GCA_018398815.1 Conus ventricosus
GTGTGTGTGTGTGTGTGTGTGTGTGTGTGTGTGTGTGTGTGTGTGTGTGTGCGTGTGTGTGTGCGGGTGTGTGTGCGTGTGTGTGTGTGTGTGTGTGTGTGTGTGTGTGTGTGTGTGTGTGTGTGTGTGTGTAGTGGAAATGGGAACTGGGTGGGGGTAGGATGATGACGACGGCCCTGCAGATGATGGTTAAAGTCTGATTTAAATGTTACACTGATATGTTTCATAGAGACCTGATCCCCCCCCCCCCCCCTCCCTGTCTATTTCCTGAGGTAACTCATCCTTTTTCTTATGGTGTCATTAATGTAAAACCGGACCAGGCTGCTTCCAATTCAGTAGTGGGGCGACCATCCCCAACCCGGCGGGTCCCCAAGGTGGCAGATAGGGGAACGGCCCTCAGATATGGGGGTTAGCTGCGAATAAGCAGTCCCGGACCAACTGGCGATGTTCCTATCAGGACGGGGTGGGTCAACAGGTGGCGCTGTTGTCCTCACTGAAATACCCCATGTGTTCTATGACGGGCTCATCATGCGGTCAAGAGGCGCGGTATAACCTCTAGCCCCGGGGTGGGATCCTCGGAGAAACAATCCCCCCTGTGCTCACAGGGCAGGACGTACGGGCCATGAGCTAAGGGTGAGGCACCCCGAAAGAAAACTCCAGCTGAAGACGGAGGTATCGGGCTGCTGGCGCAACTTAAACCACGATACCACGCATCCACGCTTCCATGATGATGCAGTCCACAGAATTTCGATGTGGCGCTCGACCTTCGGAGACCCGCCGGGGAGGTCGGGAGCCGGGCCCTATGCCTCAAAGGGGCCCACCCCAAGCGGTCGGTGGTCAGACAAAGAAGCCAAGCTGTACGGCACCCTGGAGGAACTGCGACGGACGGCAGCCTTCATCGAGGACACCAGGCTGCTCATCTAACGGGATGGCGAGCGAGGAAGAAGAAGAATTAATGTAAAAAAAGGAGGGGGTGGGGTGGGGGACAGAAAGTTCATCTGATTGCCTCCAGACAAGCACTTGTTTTGATATTAGAGACAGATCAGACAGGTACCATGTATGATGTAAATGGCCGTTGTGATGTTGTGCTGGCTGGAGCATGGATGGAGTGAATGGCAGGTATGTGTATGTGTATACGTGCATGTGTGTATACATATCTGTGTATGTAGGTATATGTGTGTATATTTGTATGTATATCTCAGCCAGCAAGAGTTCCCATATGTTAGTGGTGGAGGGTGGGAACGGGCTCTGGGCGAGACGTGGTGTGAGGATGGTGAGTACAGCTTATGAGCACTGCCTTCGCTATTTTTCCTAGAGATCTTCTCTCTCTCTCTCTCTCTCTCTCTCTCTCTCTCTCTCCTCTCTCTCTCTCTCTCTCCTCTCTCTCTCTCTCTCTCTCTGTGTGTGTGTGTGTGTGTGTTCCATTAATGCCATCATCGTTTTTATCACTGACCAAATTCCGACGTCAGCTGCTGTAATGGGCACCTTCATTGTAAATTTCACATGCAAATGTCAAATCATGACTTTGTACGTTTTAGTTTTGATGTTGAACACCTGTCAAGTGAGCATAATACATGCTGCGCACGACCCCCCCCCCCCCCCCCCTCGCCTCCCCCCAAATAGGTGAGATGTCTCCGTCATCACTTGAGTTGATTATTCTGTTTTCATTGTTTTTGATTGTTCTGTATTTATCCTGTTGGAAACCTGGTGGTCTTTGGTCCTTTCGAAAAAGAAAAAAAAGATTGGAGTGGCTAATTATATTGGTTGTGCACAACGGCTAATTATATTGGTTGTGCACAACTTTGAAAAATTGTTAGGGGGATGAACTGTTCAATGATAGCTTTTTGTTTCAGTGTGTTATTCACCGTGGTATGCTGTCTGTACCGAGAGAACGGATACAATCTCGATAGCCTCCCTACATTGTCAGAGAAACGCACAAAAGAAGCGTGATATTTTCCAATACCTAAAACAAGACAATTTTCCTTCTTTTTTAAAATATATATTTGTCTTTTTTTTTTTTTTTTACAGTAAACTCACTTCCATAAAAAGATAGAAAGATATGCCGCAGCAGAGTTGGCTTATACCCGTTCTTTTGCATCGTATAAATCAAACGCTTTAGGAGTATGTATTCTATTCTACAACAAGTTTGAGTTTAAGGTTAAAAAGATTTAAAGTGACAAAGTTGGATATTATCTCATGATCTTGATTAGAGCGATGAAGAATGCAATAATACCGGTTTATGTATTATGGTCTCAACAGGGAGAGTCCATCATTTTATGAGCTCTTACAAAACCAGACAAAATAATTCAAAACCCGCCACATGACAGCAGCTGGTGACTGGAATCTCGTTTTGAACATATGATAAATTACGACAATTTCAAATGCAGCAATAATCCTAATGCCCAAGAGAAAGTCCAAAATATGATGGATGACACTGCGCAAGCAGGTATCTGGAAGAATGTAATCCGGAGTGCCAACAATACACTTGGCAAAAATCAAGTCCTTTAAAACAAAAGCAGGTTGGATTTTTACCTTGTATCTGAATATCTTATTTGCTTTGTTGAGGAACCCGATATTAGGTATGGTTGTCTTTAAAATTCGGAAATGATTCTACTCGCAAAACATTTTTGAAACTTAACAGGTGCTTATTAAGGGATAAACAGTTTGTAGAAGAAATAAACCATGTTATCAATAATGTTACGCAAGAGTATGCCTCTGCACACTACGATGAAGTAGAATTATTTGACATTCCAAAGTATGAGTCAGAACTAACTGTACCGGATCACGTTTTTCTAGACTTTTTACAGGTAAATATAAGAGCTAAAGCCATGGCATTCGCATCTCTAAAGAAAAAGCCTGCGGAGGAAGGTGAAAGTAAGATAGAATCTGAAATCAACAGAATGGAAAGGATGGAAAAGACAACGACATTTGACATACAAAAACAAAAAAGGCAAAACGTAAGTCTACAGCTAGCGGAGACAAGGTTAAAAGAAAATGGAAGGAGCGTTGCTGAGATAAAGGGCGAGGTGAGTGACAGATATGGACAAAAAAAAAAATCAAAACACTTTTGTAATTTAGAAAAGAGACATTGTGTAAACGGACACATCTATTTCACGATGGATCATAGAGAAACGTTAGAAGACCCGAAGGTTGTAAGAACAGAAGTTACGCGTTTTTATGAAAAAGTGTATCAAGGAATGAGAGTATTAGACAGCGAACTTACAGATCCAGTTAAGGAGATCCCAAAGCTGTCGTCAGAGAAGCAGTTGTTACTTGCAGGTGAAATCACTCTTGAGGAGGCTGGAGAAGCTCTTTAAAACATGAAGAATGAAAAGAGTCCAGGAATGGATGGTTCCACACCTGAATTTTTGCAGATTTTCTGGCGACAATTAGGGTATCTGGTGGTTAGAGCACTTTATAAGCCATTCAAAGATGGACAACTGTCAAATACTCAGAAGGAAGGCTGGATGATATGTATTACTAAAAGAGACAGACCGAGAAACTTTATAAAAAATCTGGTGTCCCATATCTTTGTTAACAACAATACGTAAGATAGGTTTACCGTGTATAGCTATCAGAATAAAATCAGTTCCTCAAAAACTAACAGCCTACACGAAGACCAAACAGGATTCACGACAGACAGATTTATTGGTGACAACATTAGGTTTCTTATGATATTTTAGACTATTCACTATCTAAACATTTACACGTGATGCTAGTCTGTGCTGGTTTTGAAAAGCTTTCGGTTTGTTGGATTGGAAGTTTATGCATATGGCATTAGAATCATTTTGTTTTGGGAGAGACATATGCCGTTGGATAAAGTAATTCCATACAGGAATAAAAGCTAGTATATCTGTGAATGTCTAGTACTCAGATTGGTTCAATATATTAAGGGGTTGCAGGCAGGGAGACCCAATATCACCGTTTTTGTTTACATTTTCAGCCGAAAATCACAAAAAAGTAAACAAATATTTATGAAACTGTACATAAAGTATCCCAGTTCACAGACGATTCACAACTGTCAATTCAAGGTAATAAAACATCTTTTTGAACAAACAGTCAAAACTTTGGAGAAGTATGGGACAGTTCCGGGTCTATTTATGAATATTGAACCCCCCCCCCAAAAAAAAAAAAAACAACAAAAACAATATGGCTAGGAAGCAAAGTAGGCTTATCATCGAATATTCGGCATATGCCTCATCTAAAGTTGGACTGCACACACACACACACACACACACACACACACACACACACACACACACACACACACACACACACACACACACACGTTACGGTATACAATGTACAATTTTTGGGGTATGGAGAATCAAACAGGAGGCAAATGGTCATAATCATGAATACTTTCTTGATCCACCAAGAAACTTTCGTCCAAAAAAAGTGCTGATCAAAGTGTCATGCTTAATTTGGTGTACTTGGATAAATTCAGCAGACGTTTTAAACACTGAAAGTCGGGAAACATTACACACGGACATAGGCCTATAGACACACACACAGACAAACAGACACATACGCACGCACTCAAGCACGTGTGTGCGCATACACTCACAAAGACACGCAGACACACAGACACACACACACACACACACACACATACAGACACACGCGCGCGCACGCGCAAGCAAGCATGCACACTCACACCCATCCACATTCACACCCACTGGATGTGTGGATCCATGCAAATAGATGAAAATGTTGTGGAGTTAGCAAGCATACAACTTCTTTTTTTTAATTTATTTTTATAGACAATACCCAATTGCGAACAATTGAATGTCGTAACATCTAAAAACGAAAACATCCTGACCTATTTCAACGGATTTTCAGCCCGTATGAACACGTTGTTTTGTGTGTGTGTGTGTGTGAGTGTGTGTGTGTGTGTGTGTGTGTGTGTGTGTGTGTGTGTGTGTGTGTGTGTGTGTGTGTGTGTGTGTGTGTGTGTGTGTGTGTGTGTGTTTGTGTGTGTGTGCGTCTTCTTTTCTTCTTCTTCCTCAAAGACTGGTTCACTCAAAAATTAGTAGGTCACCAGCGCGCGCGCGCACGCGCGCGCGTGTGTGTGTGTGTGTGTGTGTGTGTGTGTGTGTGTGTGTGTGTGTGTGTGGCGCGTGCGTGCGTGCGTGCGTGTGTGTGTGTGTGTGTGTGTGTGCATGTGTGTGTGTGTGTGTGTGTGTGTGTGTGTGTGTGTGTGTGTGTGTGTGCATGCGTGCGTGCGTGTGTGTGATTTTGCTTTTTTTCGGTAAACTTTGTTAAATCCAGCGATCAGCTCCATGCTGGTGGAATGTTTTAACTGTTGGCGAAGGGAAGCGACCTCAAAGTTATCCATTTCATGTCTATCAGAGTTACGTCTCTTCCCGCTACATGCTTTCCTGTCGTCTGGTAAAGAGAAAGTGGTCAGTATCAGAGCAAATCGGTATATTGGTTTTTCGTTTTTATTTGAGTTTGGAATTAGCCCGGCAGACACGATGATTCTTGTAAGAAAATTAAACGGGATCTTAGCCTAAAAGCAATAATGTCGATACACACAATTGTGACAACCGCTGGCGAAGACTGAAGACAACGGAGTTCAAAGTACACAGAACATGATCATGATATGGCTGTGGATTTCTAAATATTTCGTACTATCTCTTTCATTTTTTTTTCTATGTAAAAGTAGTCTTTTCAATGTGGATGTTTGTACATAGATATTAACATCAAATCATATTGACTTTTGTTTGGGCATGATGTGTACCAGTGTAGAATCACTAATTCAACGGGACTTGCTTTAGTCATATTAAGAGTTCCCACCAAAACTTGGGCAAAGTTCAAACTTCCGCGAATACATTAATATTGATTTCCCATCCAAGGAAAGCCCAAGGAGGCAAACGAATACTCTTGTATGGAAAAAGAAAAGATAGGGTAGTAGAGATAGGGTGGTAATAATAAATGATAATTATGGTATTTATAAGGCGCAAAATCTTGATAAGGTAAGGTAAGGTAATGATGAAATCAACTCAAAGCCCACGAATGTAAAGGTAAGGTAAGGTGATGAAATCAACTTCAAGCCCACGAATGTAAGCACAAGCACACACACACACACACACACACACACACACACACACACCACACACACACACACACACACACACACACACGCATGCATGCATGCACATACACACAAACATGCACACACACACACACACACTTCAAGATGTGTTGTATGGCCTATGGCTAAACAAAACTGTCAACAGAGAAGAAGAGTGGAAAAAAGTTTTATGTACAAATATTTACATCTCAGGTTCCCACACCGAGTGGGTACTGGCTGCAGCGGGAGTAGTAGGGATCAATCGTAGAGAGGACTATTAGGAAGAAGAAAAGAGGTGAGTTTTAAGAGCAGTCTTAAAACCAGTGGTGGAGAATGGGGGTTAAAGGAGGGGGAGGGAAGGGGGGGGGGGGGGGGCTTGGAAATAGAATTTTGTCCCAAACTGGAGTTTATGTGTCCTCAACAGGCGATAACCCTTCACCTTCAAACAAGATTTCTCTCTATCCCAATTTTTCCAACTGACCAAACTCAGAGTGAATTTAATTAGAAAATATTCATGTTCATGTGTTAAGGAGATGCCAGTATTATTAGTGATGGAAGGATCAATTGTGACTCCAGGCACTGATACACAGGAGACAAGGACGACATACATAGATGCTATCTTTGTTCAGGTTTATTATTAGCCCAGCTCAGAACACAGGGGTCTTCAATAATCTCTTTCTTCTATAGGGAAAACTAAGCACAAGATTTTTATCTTTAGACAACTGATGTGAATGAGAGGGAGAGAGAGAGAGACAGAGAGAGAGAGAGTATGTTAGAGAAAGAGGTGTGACAGTATAGTCTGATTTGTGTGACAGATGTTACAATGTATTGTAGTTTGATGAGTGTGCAGGTCTGAATGATAGCGAAGAAGCAGATGGCTGTCGCTGTCTCTTACCCTCTCTCGCTGTATCTGTGTGTGTGTGTGCGCGCACAAGCACGTGCGCACACACGTGCATGCATGCGTGCGTGCGTGTGTGTGTGTGTGTGCAGGAGGTTGGCAAATGTGGAAGTAATGCATGTGTGACAGGGTAGTGGTGATGTGAGTGTGTGCCACGGATATACCATGTATACATGTGCAGTTGTACAATGACACAGACATGTGTTTACTACACACATTATTTTGAAAAGATATGACCATGCACTTGTACAATGACTGACACATGTAGTAAGGTGATTGTTTTGAAAAGATATGACAATGCACTTGTACAATGGCACTGAGAAATGTGGTAATCTGACTGGATTGAAAAGATATAACAATGCATTTGTACAATGACACTGACAGGTGTGGCAGTATGACTGTATTGATGGATGTGACAATGTGACATGCAGGATAATGAGATTTCATTGGTGGATATGACAATGCAGTTATACAGTAACACTGACATGTGTTACTACATTGATGGATATAACAATGCAATCACACAGTGATACTGACGTGTGATGTGCAGTTTTACTGAAGGACAATGCATTTGAACAAAGACTCTGACAGATGCTATAATGTGATTGTGTTGATGGATATGGCAATGCAATTGTACCATGACTCTGACATTGCGGTAATGTGATTCTACTGACAGATTCAACAATTCATTTGTGCAATGACTCTGATGTGTTGTATTTTTGTATTGATGGATATGACAATGCAGTCGTAAAATGACAATGAGACATGTGGTAATGTGATTGTATTGAAAAGATATGACAATGCAGCAGTCCAATGACAATGACATGTGCCATAAGTGATTGTATTGACAGATAGGACAGTGCAGTTGTACAATGATTTTGACATATGTGATTGCATTGACAAACATGAGCATTTACATGCAAGTGATGAGTGGATGAGCTGAGGTGAAATGGGTCTGATATGTGTGACATATATGATGACATGTTTTTGTGTGTGGCTAGTGTGATGATGTGTTGGGATGTGTGGAACAGGTGTGATGATGTGGTTGAGATGTGTGGACAATGTGTGATGATGTGGTTGAGATGTGTGGACCATGTGTGATGATGTGGTTGTGATGTGTGGTGATGTGGCTGAGATGTGTGGAACATGTGTGGTGATGTGGCTGAGATGTGTGGAACATGTTATAATGTGGCTTGGGTGTGTGGAACATGTGTGGTGATGTGGCTGGGATGTGTGGAACATGTATAATAATGTGGCTTGGATGTGTGAACCAAGTGTGATGATGTGGCTGGGCTGTGTAGAACATGTATAATAATGTGGCTGGAATATGTGGAACATGTATAATAATGTGGTTGGGATGTGTGGAACATGTGTGATGATGTGGCTAGGATGTGTGGAACATGTATAATAATGTGGATGGGATGTGTGGAACATGTTATAATGTGGCTGGGATGTGTGGAACATGTTATAATGTGGCTGGGATGTGTGGAACATGTATAATAATGTGGCTGGGATGTGTGGAACATGTTATAATGTGGCTGGGATGTGTGGAACACGTGTTATGATGTGGCTGGGATGTGTGGAACATGTGTGATGATGTGGCTGGGATGTGTGGAACATGTATAATAATGTGGCTTGGATGTGTGGAACATGTGTGATGATGTGGCTTGGATGTGTGAACCATGTGTGATGATGTGGCCGAGATGTGTGGAACAGGTGTGATGATTGGCTGGGATGTGTGGAACATGTATAATAATGTGGCTTGGATGTGTGAACCAAGTGTGATGATGTGGCTTGGATGTGTGAACCATGTGTGATGATGTGGCTGGGATGTGTGGACCAGGTGTGATGATGTGGTTCTTGCTGCCCTACGTGGTGCTGCTCCTGGTGGTGGTGGTGACGGCATTATGTTTTCTTTACTTTCTGCGTCCAAGCTGGTTGGTGCAGATCTTCTTAGGGTAAGAAACTCATGAGTGTGGGTGCGTGTGTGTTTTAGATGACCCCTTGTGACCACAGACAGATGACTATGCACCTTTTTCCACCATTTCCATCAATGTAATTTGCACACTGATGATTTTGCCGTTCTTTGGCAGATTGAATCTGGAAGAGCCCATCCTTCTCCAGGTTGCATTTTCTTGTTAACAAATCTTAAATAAATGTTAGCGAATCGCCCAGAGAACGTGGACAAACGAGCACAAGACAAAACACAACGCGTTTCGACCTCTTAGGTCTTCGTCAGGTGATATGTAAACGAATAAAACAACGAATTTCTTGTTAAGTTTGCTCCACATGTGCGACAGCTGGTCTTGTTTACCCGTATGGGATGAGAACTTCTGACCTGACTTAGTCGTACAGTTCGGTGCCCCAGTGATTCTTCAGAGTGGTGGGGGAGAGAGAAAGAAGACTGGTTAAATTGCTTATATCACTGATCGTGGACTGTAGCTATGAACAGATAAAAATCATGTCTCTGTAAACGTGTGTGTATATGTGTGGTGTGTGTGTGTGTGTGTGTGTGTGTGTGTGTGTGTGTGTGTGTGTGTGTGTGTATGTGTGTGTGTGTGTGTGTTAGTGTGTGTGTGCGTGTGTGTGTGTGTGTGTGTGTGTGTGTGTGTGTGTGTGTGTGTGTGTGTGTGTGTGTGTTAGTGTGTGTGTGCGTGTGTGTGTGTGAGCTGATGTAACTGTGTTGTTGTGAACAATATGGAATAATTATTTTGTAAAGTCATCAAGTCATAACAACAATACCAACAGCAGGTACTGAAGATATGCTATGGCGGTCTAGTGTTATTCTGTCATGTAAGACTTAATAATAATATATAAATTAACATTATTATTATTATTGTTATTATTATTATTATTATTATTATTATTATTATTATGTAAGACTTCTGGAAATGTGCAATTACAAACTAGAATGGTATGCAGTGACTTGAAAAAGAATAACAGAGTCTGATTTGGGCCATTGCATATTTCATGTCTCAGGAAAATAATGATTACGCTTAAACTGAATATCACCCCTTCCCCCTTTCCCTCTGCTGTGCCTGGTCTACTTCTACCCCCCTTCTCCTTGTTTATCTCGCCTCCTTTCTTTGTCTCTCCAACTCCCTGTATGTTTGACTGGGTCTCTGTGTGGGACTCCCTGTCCTTCCTCCCATGACTTGGATAAAAACTTTAACAATGAATACTGTGGGAGGCCATGTTGTGGTGGTGACGGTTATTTTTTTACAGCGGTAGTTTCAAAGTGACAACTTTGGGCCAGAGTAATGTTAACAAAAAGAGGGCCTGGAGGTGTGAGGGGGGGCATGCCCCCGGACCCTCCTAGAGTGTCGGAGATTTTCACTTTTCCTCGATGGGAGCTCTGTTGGTGGTGGAGTTTATTAGACTCATTTTAATTGACAGTATTGTCTTTCTAGTACACAGAGCTCATACAGTACTGCTAGCAGCCCAAAATATTCCCAAAGAGAACAAAATGACCTGAGTCTCTTCAGGTTTCTGTTCCACGCAGTATCATGTTGTCATGTGTCACCCTGGGTTGCAGGTTATGGCGTCTTCGTTGTGGGATGCAGGTGAAGTTCGTCGGGGATGAGAGCTTTGTCTTCTGTTATGGAGAGAGGGGACAGAAGTCAACAGAGCGCTCCAGCATCTTGTTGGTCCATGGGTTCACATCCTCCAAAGATCAGTGGAACAGCTTTTTTCAGGTCAGCATCAGTTAGTATTATTACCAAAAGCATTCCTATGCCCAAGCTGTTCAATGCGCCAGGCCTTCAGAAGAAGCAAACGCACTCATCAGATCACAAGCCAAATAAGTTAGAATAACAAGCAATGCACAAAAACACCCCCTGCAGTCCACATCCACATGTACCCCTACCCAGTTTTGCCCTCTCACACTCCATCTCCACCTATTACCCATCTCTCAAACAAAAACGAGAACCATTAGATGAATAAACGCCAACATCCAAACAATAATACTCATGAAACAGCACCTGCACATATTTTTTTAAATATATCAATCAGATGGGAAGAGAATAGTTTTCAAGTTTGATTTTTAAAAAAGGGCAGAGAGGCTGGGTATGTGAGACGATGTGAGAGATTGTTCTAAATAAAAGAAAGAAATGAAAGTGCATTGAGGTTGTGGTAGCGATTCACTTTCTGCGACAGCCATCAAAAGCATTGATTTCTGAACTCTTGCCTTTACAGTCTTTACTTTTTTCAAGTAAGTTTCGTATTAGGTGGTTTCAGAAGAGTTTCCAGACAGATCAACATGTTCTTAGTGCAGTATAGAAATGATGTTGTTAATTGCATAATGTGAAGTTCTTAGTGCAGTATAGAAATGATGTTGTTAATTGCATAATGTGAGGGAGAATAGATCACTTTCTTTTTCACGCAATACCAGATGTATTAAGTAATTATTTCATAAGTCTGTCTTTCTGATACAACACAGTACATTTGTTTAATCATTGTAACTGTTGAATACCGTGTGTGGATGTACATGTGCATGTGTGTGTGGGTGTGTATATGTTTATGTGGATGTACATGTGTGAGAGTGTGTGTGTGCGTGCATGCATGCGTGCATACATGCATGTGTGTGCGCGCGCATGCGTGTGTGTGGTGTGTGTGCGTGTGTGTGTGTGTGTGGTGTGTTCGTGTGTGTGTGTGTGTGGTGTGTTCGTGTGTGTGTGTTCATGTGTGTGTTTGTGTGTGTGGTGTGTTCGTGTGTGTGTGTGCATGTGTGTGTGTGTGTGTGTGTGTGTGTGTGTGGTGTTCGTGTGTGTGTGTGTGTGTGTGTTGTGTGTGTGTGTGTGTGTGTGTGTGTGATGACAGATCCTGCCCAAGGATTACCATCTGATTGCTTTGGACATGCCTGGCCATGGGGCCTCCAGCACCCCACCTGACTCCCAGGATCTCTCTCTGGACTTTGGCATGAACACAATTAAAAGAGTAGGTTTCAAACTAGCTGGGCTGTAGAGATGCATGTGTGCATTTGTAAACTTGATCTATGTGAAAGAATCATGATATGTTTTAATGAGTTTTGTTTTCCAGATGATTGCTTTTGTGTGTACCATGTTAATGGGTACTGAAAGAACAGATTATGAACAGACTGACTGCACTTCATTTTGCATGTATTGGTCAGTTGTGATGATTGCTAGGAATGTTTTTGAGGGGCAGGTGACTAAAGAGAAGAAATATGGAAGAGTAATACCCCTTACCTTGCACAGTGGTTGAACTTAACAGACAAACCATTCCATTTGGCGGACCGTTAGTGGATGAAGAAACACAAGTATGGAAAGGCCATTACTGCTATTGAAGCTTGCCATCTCATTTTCTGACAAATCCTTGGAGCAGTTTCCTTGTGTCTCTTTTAAGATCAAGGCCTAGGATACTGGGTTACAGTTTGCAGAACCGGTGGGACTGACAGACCATTCCATATAGTGGGGGGAGGGGGATAAGATAAGATAATGTTGCTTATAGCCCAGCCGACCGCAGGAGGGGGGATGGGGGTAGGGCTGTTTGTTGTTGTGCTATAAATCATGTGTTGTGTTTCAGTCTGCAGAACTGGTGGGACCGACAGTCAGACCATTTTATATAGTGGGGGGATGGGGGTAGGGCTGTTTGTTGTTCTATAAACTATGTGTCATTTTTCAGTGTGTAGAATTGGTAGGACTAACAGACAGACCATTCCATAGAGGGGGGGGGGGGGGGGGGGGGGGGAATGGTGGTAGGGCTGTTTGATGTTGTTATACAAACCATGTGTTATGTTTCAGTTTGCAGAATTGGTGGGACTGACGGACAGACCATTCCATATAGTGGGGGGATGGGGGTAGGGCTGTTTGTTGTTCTACAAACCATGTGTTATGTTTCAGTTTGCAGAACTGGTGGGACTGACGGACAGACCATTCCATATAGTGGGGGCAGGGGGGTAGTCTGTGTGTTCTGTTCTACAAACCATGTGTTATGTTTCAGTTTGCAGAACTGGTGGGACTGACGGACAGACCATTCCATATAGTGGGGGCAGGGGGGTAGTCTGTGTGTTCTTGTTCTACAAACCATGTGTTATGTTTCAGTTTGCAGAACTGGTGGGACTGACGGACAGACCATTCCATATAGTGGGGGCGTCGTTAGGGGGCTGTCTGGCAGGGCTGTTTGCTGCTCAGTTTCCTGACCTGGTGGAGAGGGTCACCATGATCTGCCCGGCAAGTCAGTGGTCGGAGCCTTGTGCAAGAAACAGTTGTCGTGCCATTCATAGCTTAGCACTTTGCCTTTGTTGGCCAGAGATCTGTGGAAAAGTTTGTGTGATAAGTCTCTGGTCTCCTAGTTTGGGATCAAATAGCTGACTGTGACCGAGTGATGGCACATGAAATAAAAAGAGTAGCACCATAGGCAGGTAAAGAAACATCAGCATGAAAAGGCTGTTCCTGCTGCTAAGGTGTCCCAGGTTAAGATAACTCCCCAGAGGTGTTTCCACTTGTCTGATTTAAAATTGGCATGCTGGGATAGCATGCTGTTTGTGGTGCTGGCAAGTGAGTATGAGATGGTAGTGAGAGAGAGGTCCGAACTTTACATAGCAAAACAGTGTGAGCAGGGAAAAATACCTGTTGGCACCTGTTGGCAGTGTTCTTTCACAGGGGAACTTGATATGCTAGATCATCGGCATATATCAGAGTGCGTATGAGGCTGCCAGGAACTGGCCATCAGCATCTTGTATTTCCAGTTTGAGTCTCTTCCTGAATTCACAATGATTTCCGCTTTCTTGAAAACAGATCAAGCTTGTTGCCCATAGCACTGGCTGTCCTGCAGGCAAGAGGCTGCAGCTGTGTGATAACATGTGCTTATAGGAGCAATTTTGTGGCCAGCTTGCTTGCGTCTCTTTATGTTCCGCTGTGTATAGTAACACTGGAAATATAAATGAATCGTTTGAGAAACCATATTTTACTGATCAGTCTTAAAGTGTTTGTACCTCCACAGGTATTTCTCGTCCCTCTGCAAGCTAGAAAACAGTTTCACTTAGAAACAGAGTACTTGTATTCGTATTCTATGGTCAGTTGTTCAAAAACCATGTGTGTCTCTGTGTAACAAAAAAACAACCCCCCCATATACGTGTTCAGGCCTACTGATCAGGAACACACTTGAATGCAAATATTTTACTGAAAAAATGATGATGTATTGATTTTTGTCAAGCATGCAACACACACACACACACACACGCACACGCACACGCACACACACACACACACACACTTGTGCATGCACAAACATATGTGTAGTCTTGTGTGTCTGTTTGTTTCAATCCATATGTAAATGATTTTAATCACTTAGGTATCCTTGATCTCCATGATTGATGCTGTGGAGTGGATGTTACAGACGTAGTAATACACGTAATGATGAAAGTGCTACAGATGTAGTGACAGGTGTAATGACAGAAGTGTTATATGCTGTGACTGATGTAATGGCAGTAATGTTACACATGTAGAGGTAATGGCAGGAGTGGTACCGAGGTAACAGTGGGGAATATGGCAGGTACAAACAGGAAGGTGACAGACGTAGTGACAGGAATGTTACAAGTGTAGAGACAGGATTAATAACTGTGATGTAACCAGTGTAACCAGTGGAATGTGACAGATGTAATGACAAGGACTGCGATATGTGTGATGACAGGAATGTGACAGGAGCAATGACAGCAGGTGAAATGACAGCCATGTGACAGATGTAATGACAAGGACTGCGATATGTGTGATGACAGGAATGTGACAGGAGCAATGACAGCAGGTGAAATGACAGCCATGTGACAGATGTAATGACAAGGACTGCAATATGTGTGATGACAGGAATGTGACAGGAGCAATGACAGCAGGTGAAATGACAGGAACATCAGAGGTCTAGTGACAGATGTAATGACAGAAATGTGATAGGTGTAATTACAGACATGTGACAGATGTTGTGACAGTTTCAGTGACAGAAATGTGACAGGCGTAATGACAGCCATGTGACAGATGTTGTGACAGGTTCAATGACAGGAATGTGACAGGTGTAATGACAGACATGTGACAGATGTGACGGGTGTAATGACAGACATGTGACAGGTGTGGTGACAGGTGTAGTGACAAGTGTAATGACAGACATGTGACAGGTGTAAGACATGTGACAGGTGTAATGACAGACATGTGACAGATGCTGTGACAGGTGTGATGGCAGGTGTAGTGACAGACATGACAGGTGTGGTGACAGATGTAATGACAGACATGTGACAGGTGTGATGGCAGGTGTAATGACAGACATGACAGGTATGGTGACAGGTGTAATGACAGACATGTGACAGGTGTGATGGCAGGTGTAATGACAGACATGACAGGTATGGTGACAGGTGTAATGACAGACATGTGACAGGTGTGATGACAGGTGTAATGACAGACATGTGACAGGTGTGATGACAGGTGTAATGACAGACATGTGACAGGTGTGATGACAGACATGTGACAGGTATGGTGACAGGTGTAATGACAGACATGTGACAGGTGTGATGACAGGTGTAATGACAGACATGTGACAGGTGTGATGACAGACATGTGACAGGTATGGTGACAGGTGTAATGACAGACATGTGACAGGTGTGATGACAGGTGTAATGACAGGTATGGTGACAGGTGTAATGACAGACATGTGACAGGTATGATGACAGGTGTAATGACAGACATGTGACAGGTGTGATGACAGACATGTGACAGGTATGGTGACAGGTGTAATGACAGACATGTGACAGGTGTGATGACAGGTGTAATGACAGGTATGGTGACAGGTGTAATGACAGACATGTGACAGGTGTGATGACAGGTGTAATGACAGAGATGACAGGTATGGTGACAGGTGTAATGACAGACATGTGACAGGTGTGATGACAGGTATGGTGACAGGTGTAATGACAGACATGTGACAGGTATGACGACAGGTGTAATGACAGGTATGGTGACAGGTGTAATGACAGACATGTGACAGGTGTGATGACAGGTATAATGACAGAGATGACAGGTATGGTGACAGGTGTAATGACAGACATGTGACAGGTGTGATGACAGTTATGGTGACAGGTGTAATGACAGACATGTGACAGGTTTGACGACAGGTGTAATGACAGACATGACAGGTATGGTGACAGATGTAATGACAGACATGTGATAGGTGTTGACAGCTGTTGTGACAGGCATGTGACAGGTGCAGTGACAGGTGTGTCAACTGTGTGTGTGGTTGGCAGTGCGGTGCCCGGTGGAGAGCGCCTTTTCCCAGCAGGTGCAGAAGGCACTGGAGATGGGCAGGGAGGAGATCAGGCTGGAGCACTGCAGTCTGCTGCCTCAGACACCACGGGACCTGCAGCTCATGATGGACAGCTGCGTCTACACCAAGCTGAACTTGAGTCAGCAGGTACACAGGGCACACTGCTCTGCTTTCACTGGCAGTCACACGGCCTGATTCTACATACATGTGTGTGTGTGTGTGTGTGTGTGTGTGTGTGTGTGTGTGTGTGTGTGTGTGTGTGTGTTTTAGGGGTGATGAAAGTGCTAGCCGGGTAGCTTAATACTACAAGGAAATCAACTGGTAGTAGCAATGTTTTAGATGGTGACTTTTTTTTCCACTTCACCTTGGCACCATGCTGTGCCTGCCTGCCCTCTCTCCCAGCCATCCAACCCTCTTCCCTGACGAATGGGAAAAAACGCCGCTCTTACTTGGACCCTTGGCCACGACCAGAAAAATAAAAGTCGCACAACAAAGAAGGGACGCTGTTTGAGTTCGTTACCAGGTGCAAAGTGTCATCTGCTCTCTTCCAAGAACTGAGGCAAGCAAGGGAAGTCACTGTGAGGAGCAAGAAGCAAACAGGACATTTTGAGTGTCTGCAGCCCACCATAGCGAGACAAAAAGAACGAGAGTAGGCAACATGAAAAGGAGAAAGGCTTGTTTTCTACTCACTGAGTGTTGGTGACATTTGCAATGGCATTTTAAAGCAGTTTAGCTGATTCTTGCACTACAGACTGCAAATTTTCATTTTTGATCATTCTGCATTGACAGTGAAATTCCCAAGGCCTATGTGTGTAGTGTGCGAACATATTTGAGTTTGTGTATTTATGTGAATGTGTAGTGGAACCTCATAACACTTTCCAGGTTATGAAGTGAGAGAGCTGAATGATCAAAATGTCAATTTGTTAAACTTTTCTTTGTCTGTGCCGCCACACAATACATTTCCTTTAAAAATAAAAAGGAAGGTTAAGGTTAGATATCCCACAGCCTATTGGCTGTAGGGGCAATGAACTGTTAGGGGTCATCGTGTCTAGGGCACAGCATGTTGGAAGGCAGAACCTATCCCTCACCATCCGCCTCCTTTAACCTTCACTGAACTGAAACAGGTACACACATACTGCTGGGTGGACAGAGAGGGTTTTCAAACTGAACCCCCCCCCCCCCCCCTAGGTGGTTTGAACATACATCCATCTTGTCTGCAGGCAAATGCTCTAACCATTTGGCCACAAACCACTTCTGTCCACAAAGGTCAAAAACAGTGTCTTACATGCTCTGCTGCCTGCAGTGTCATAAACTAATCTTTGGCTGCAAGGGTTTGGATTTGGGCTAGTTTTTTTTCTGTCAAGTACTTGAAAAATGCGCCTTTTACCATGTCTGTTGTTTGCATGTCAGTGTATGTTTGAGCATTTAGAATGGACATTAGGGAATTCATGTGTGTCTCATACAGGAAAGGGTTGGGGTTTACAGAGGTAAATGGTAAGGATAACTATGCGTGTTTGTCTATCTGTTTGCATGTACATTTGTGTGTCTGTGGTATGCGTGATTTAGTCATGAGGGTGGGAGATAAGATAATGTTGCTTATAGCCCAGCCGACCGCAAAGGGCCACATCAGGGCTGTCACCACGTTAAAATAAACTCACCAGTCATTAAAAAAAAACAAAAAAAAAAACCAACTTTCACACATCTCGTTAAATGACCTCGTCTACAAACGCACCAGAAACTTTGTTAAAAATCTTTCTGCCGTAAAATCTTAAATCAGATGAAAAATGTTAATCTCTCTCAAAAACTCAAGGATCACGTCAGGCGGGACATCCTGAACAGGATCTTCATGGACTCCGCTGTAAAATGTTTGTGTCTCACATCGTGCAAGTCCCAACACTCTAAAAGAACATGTTTCATTGTGAGTGGTGCATGACATGGAATGCACCACGGAGCTTCTTCACTCTTTAAAAGGTAAGAATGGGTAAAATACGAATGGCCGGTGTGCAGCCGGCACAGAACCGTTTCCTCTTTACGACCACCCGACGTAGATGGGAGGAAGTCCTTAAGGTTTGGACGGATCTGAAAGAGTTTGTTATTCGTCTGTGTGTTCCAATCCTTCTGCCAGAGGTCTCTCACATAATCGTTAATTTTGGGTTTCACATCTGAGCAGGGGATAGTCATGAGGGAGCTATGTTACAAAGTGACAACAGTGATGATTATCAATGTAGCTGAACCTTCATGATCTGCTGCCTGCCATGCTTACAGGTTCTTAAGGGATTCCTGGATCTGCGCTGTGCCAGGAACCCCTACTTTTTGAAAGGTCAGATCCGACATCATCATGGCTTACCTGGATGTTTTGTGCCCTGTCAGATCAAACAGTGTCCCTGCTGTCTGAAAGTTCTGTACTGGAAATTGCCTCTTTTGGGGCACTCTTTTTCAGTCTTTGTGTGTGTGTGTGTGTGTGTGTGTGTGTGTGTGTGTGTGTGTGTGCAAGCATGTGTGTGTGTGTGTGTGTGTGTGTGTGTGTGTGTGTGTGTGTGTGCAAGCATGTGTGTGTGCGTGTTTGTGTATGCGAGTGCGAGCATGTGTGTGTGTGTGTGTGTGTGTGTGTGTAGTTTAATTTTTCTGTCCTTCGTAACTGTGGTCCACTGTATTGTTCTTGCTTTGTGGCCCATTCATCTGTCCTTGTTTTAGATGGTGTTTATACTTTTTGTGAGTTTACAGCATGCCGAATACTTTGTCCTAACCTTGCAACTTTTGTCAGAAAAATGTGCACACTTTTCAGAGTAGACACCAGCCATTCATTCCATGGTGTCTGTTTATTGCTAGTTTTGGTCGTTTTTGGGGAGGGTCAAGGGCCAAATGTTGGGATGAAAGGTTACACAGAATGGCTGCCATTCTCAGCACAGCCCTGTCTTACACTAGCTCAAGGAAGTCTGTAAATGAGCTGGTGCAAACTGTTGTGACAGGTGTGTTGAGTTGTCACTTAAAAAAAAAAAAGCTTTCAGGGCAGATCATTTAATTGTGAGATCTGGATATGACCCAGACTATGTTCTGTATGTAATGACTATGTTCTGTATGTAATGACTATGTTCTGTATGTAATGACTATGTTCTGTATGTAATGACTGTGTTCTGTATGTAATGACTGTGTTCTGTATGTAATGACTGTGTTCTGTATGTAATGACTACGTTCTGTATGTAATGACTATGTTCTGTATGTAATGACTGTGTTCTGTATGTAATGACTATGTTCTGTATGTAATGACTATGTTCTGTACGTAATGACTATGTTCTGCATAGTCTGCATGTAATGACTATGTTCTGTATGTAATGACTGTGTTCTGTATTTAATGACTATGTTCTGTATGTAATGACTACGTTCTGTATGTAATGACTATGTTCTGCATGTAATGACTGTGTTCTGTATGTAATGACTGTGTTCTGTATGTAATGACTATGTTCTGTATGTAATGACTATGTTCTGTATGTAATGACTATGTTCTGTATGTAATGACCTATGTTCTGTATGCAATGACTATGTTCTGCATGTAATGACTATGTTCTGCATGTAATGACTATGTTCTGTATGTAATGACTATGTTCTGTATGTTCTGTATGTAATGACTATGTTCTGCATGTAATGACTATGTTCTGCATGTAATGACTATGTTCTGTATGTAATGACTATGTTCTGTATGTAATGACTGTGTTCTGTATGTAATGACTATGTTCTGTATGTAATGACTATGTTCTGCATGTAATGACTATGTTCTGTATGTAATGACTATGTTCTGTACGTAATGACTATGTTCTGCATATAATGACTATGTTCTGTATGTAATGACTATGTTCTGCATGTAATGACTATGTTTTGTATGTAATGACTATGTCCTGCATGTAATGACTATGTTCTGTATGTAATGACTATGTCCTGCATGTAATGACTATGTTCTGTATGTAATGACTATGTCCTGCATGTAATGACTATGTTCTGTATGTAATGACTATGTCCTGCATGTAATGACTATGTTCTGTATGTAATGACTATGTCCTGCATGTAATGACTATGTTCTGTATGTAATGACTATGTCCTGCATGTAATGACTATGTTCTGTATGTAATGACTATGTCCTGTATGTAATGACTGTGTTCTGTATGTAATGACTGTTCTGCATGTAATGACTATGTTCTGTATGTAATGACGTTCTGCATGTAATGACTACGTTCTGTATGTAATGACTATGTTCTGCATGTAATGACTATGTTTTGTATGTAATGACTATGTCCTGCATGTAATGACTATGTTCTGTATGTAATGACTATGTCCTGCATGTAATGACTATGTTCTGTATGTAATGTCTATGTTCTGTATGTAATGTCTATGTCCTGCATGTAATGACTATGTTCTGCATGTAATGACTATGTTCTGCATGTAATGACTATGTTCTGCGTGTGATGACTATGTTCTGCATGTAATGACTATGTTCTGTATGTAATGTCTATGTTCTGTATGTAATGTCTATGTCCTGCATGTAATGACTATGTTCTGCATGTAATGACTATGTTCTGCATGTAATGACAGAGCTGAAAGGGCCGTGTTTGGTCCAGGGGGCACTGATAAAACTGACACTCTCCCGATTTCTTCGGGTTACAGTGTCAGTATCATACACACACAAACACACACACACACACACACACACACACACACACACACACACACACACACACACACACACACACAGCATAACAGCGGAACTATTGACAGGCCTTCAGGCAGATAAAAACTATGCTGTACTGTGGATGCCAGTCAGTCTGCTTTTTTTTTTCACCCTCAGATTGGAAACAAGAGAAGAAAAAAGAATGAATGAAAAGCATGGCATTAAGGCTTTAAAGAATGAATGGAAAGCAGGGCATTAAGGCTTTAAAGAATGAATGAAAAGCAGGGCATAAAGCTTTAAAGAATGAATGAAAAGCAGGGCATTAAAGCTTTAAAGATTGAATGAAAAGCAGGGCATTAAAGCTTTAAAGATTGAATGAAAAGCAGGGCATTAAAGCTTTAAAGAATGAATGGAAAGTATGGCATTAAAGCTTTAAAGAATGAATGGAAAGCAGGGCATTAAAGCTTTAAAGAATGAATGGAAAGCAGTGCATTAAAGCTTTAAAGAATGAATGGAAAGCAGGGCATTAAAGCTTTAAAGATTGAATGAAAAGCAGGGCATTAAAGCTTTAACCCTCTTGTACTCAGTTTCTCTGACTGCAAACTTCCCGTAGATTTCAGATTCTTTTACAGGTTTCAGCCTAAAAATGGGTATGTGTGATTATTAACTTATGGGGAATGTATGTGAACCGCTAGGAGAAAGAAAATTGGCAGACAGTTTCAGAAGAGCATGCACTTCACTTTGAACTCTATTTTGTCTGTCTTAGAGATATAGGTCGTGTCACTGTCACCAAATTGTCACCAGACACGTGACATTTTGTGATGACAATCAAGTTTACAGCGTGCAAGCATGCGCAGTCACCATGCTGATGCAGGCTGTTAGTGTAAGATGAAACCTGAGGCCTACCTGACGTGAACCATCTGCTGCCTGGCAGTACAGGTCCCACTGGTTGTCCCACCAGTGTCATACAAAACTTGTCACATGTCACACACAATACTATAAAAGAGGGTCAGGTGCGCCCTTTGCAGCTTGTTTTTGTCTTGTATACCTGTTTCTTTCATCAGTAGCAGTCTTAAAAAACAAAGAGGAACAAACAAAACGAAAAAAACAAGTGGTGTAGCAGTGTCAGGTAACGAGTGAGCCGGCCCAGTGGGTTCCTGAAACTGATGCACCCCTGCCGTGCCATGTGTCGCGGGCCGCCATTTTGTCTGAAGCGCTGCCAGTGGAACATTGTATTCTGGGTCGCTTTGCACTTCACCGTCTTCTTCAACACTACTACCTACTTCTATATCACTTTCATTCTCCATTTTTCTTTCAAATGTCTCCACTTCTACAATAATTTCATCTAACTCCTCTTGCGAATGGTCGACCATCTCGTCGTCGTTCGTAGCAGACGCGAAAGCCGCCATTGTGAAAGTCGGTCAGTTTCCATTCACAAAGTTACTCGCTGCGTTCTGTGCCTATTTTCAATGAACACACACGGTTTCATCACCCAAAAATAGTGCCAACACATGATTGGGCCATGCCTGAGTCTTCCTAGTTACTGTCTGCGACTGTGTGTGTCTACACACGTGATCACTGCGTGATGGAAAATTCCCACAGAGAGGTCCCGGTACGTCCCGGTACGGGAAGAACAGGCGCCCGACGTTCAGTCCCGGATTCTCCCGTTGCGAGTATAAGAGGGTTAAAGAATGAATGGAAAGCAGGGCATTAAAGCTTTAAAGAATGAATGGAAAGCAGGGCATTAAAGCTTTAAAGAATGAATGGAAAGCAGGGCATTAAAGCTTTAAAGAATGAATGGAAAGCAGGGCATTAAAGCTTTAAAGAATGAATGAAAAGCATGGCATTAAAGAATGAATGAAAAACATGGCATTAAAGAATGAATGGAAAGCATGGCATTAAAGCTTTAAAGAATGGCAGATATAGTGTCCATTCTGCAGTCTTGACAGTTTCACTACCTAGTAATCAGACTACAGCAGAGAAGGTGGCATTTGGTGAAACGCAACAACAACAACAACAACAAATGAAAATAAATGAAAAAAAAAATGAAAAAAATGTTAAGACCTTCCAGAACAAACACTGCCAAAAGGACCACAATGGCTAAAAAAAAACCCACCAAAAATACAACAGTGTCTAATAAGAAAATAGAAAAGGGTAGAGTTAAAAGGAGTAACTGAAAGAAGAACTTGCGGCCAGCATAGAATTTCTAGATGATAGTGATACATTTTCTGTCTCATTTTGATAAAATGTCTTTTTATAAGGCTTGCAATGTTTGCATATAATATTGTTCAATACATACATTAATATATCTCAGTGTTGAAAGCAGTTATACTGTATGTCTTTTAGGCGATGATTCTGACTGACCCCCCTTGGAAAATACTGAAGACATTCCTGACAATGTTGATGGCACATGTACAGCCTGCACCATGCATGGACACCTTAATGCATGGGATGACTGGAGAGATCTCATCACATTCCAGCAGATCGGACACCCCTGGTAGTGTGACATTAGTAACTTGTTTGAGCAGCCTTTTGTGTGCTCTTTCACATAAAAGTCAATCCTTCAGAATTTTTTGTTGTTGCAGTTATCCCCTTCATGATGTAAATATTACACCAGGAATCCAGTGATATGCTACAGCATTGTTGTCACTGCAATTTATGTTAAAGCCTCAAGTGCTCTGTGTATGTTTTTCAGCGTTCCGTGCCTTGGCGACAGATGAAAATGTGTCGCTGCTAGAGAACACCTGTCACCGCATCACCGTGCCTTCACAGCTTATCTGGGGGATCATGATCAGGTACAGTTCTCTGTAACCATGTGGTTTTTATGACTACTCTCCTGCCCCTTTCCCCTCTCATCCCTGGCCAGTTTTCTCCAGCGTATATTATTTCATTGTTGTAAAATGAAGTTACCTGGGGAAGTTTTGGAAGTCAGGAGTCTCCACAACTCTCTGTCCTCAGTCATGATCAACAGTCTTGTCCTTCACAGTATCCATCCAAGGCTTCTTCCATTTGCCTCTGTGAGATCCACCCTCCTGTGTATCATGTAGAATGATCTTTAACAGGGAGTCATGGCAAGATACATGTCCACCCTCCACTGTACCCTGTAGCATGGTCTTGGACAGAATCATGGTGAGATACATGTCCACCCTCCACTGTACCCTGTAGAATGGTCTTGGACAGGAATCATGGTGAGATACATGTCCACCCTCCACTGTACCCTGTAAACAATGTCTTGGACAGGGATTCATGGGGAGATATGTGTCCACACTCCACTGCATCCTGTTGAATCTTGTTGGACAGGGAGTCATGGCGAGATATACATTCACCCTCCTCTGTACCCTGTAGTCTTAGACAGGTAGGATGGAGGTAGTGGGTGGGGAGTACTATTGGATAAAAAATCTGATATAGATAAAAATGTTCAAGGGAACAACTCTTTGACAGGAGGGAGTCATTACCGGAAGCGTCTTTATAGGTGTGTTCAGTGTATCTTCACTGAAGGGATACCTATGAAGATCTTATCATTGTCAACTGTTCTACCAAATTAATCAGCATTGAAGTTAAGCACTCACATACAACTCAACCAGCATGTTTCTATAAAGTTATTTTGTGTACTCATATATATGTCAAAGGAGGTCACTCAAGTGATCCTGTAGACTTCAAGATTCAGAGAATCAACACCACAAATCCTTGTTGACTCAGACAATGTGTTTCCAGACAATTCGGCAACAGCCCTACATGTAACCCCGCAGACTTCATTATCCAGTGCAACACATCCATACCAGCTGATATAAGTAATTTGTCCACAGGTCATTTTGTAACAGTCGTACATATAACTCCACATTCTTCATGGACTTGAAAAATCTGTACAGTAAATCCATGCTGACCAAGAAAGTCTGTTTCCAGGTCATTCCATAACATGAATACAGCCGATCTCAAGGAGTTCATGACCTGCATTCACGACATCAAACCCACATTGAGAAACTCTAGTTTTGAGATTGTTCCATAGGATCCTCACCCCCCCCCCCCCCTCCCTCCCCCCTCCCCCCATGGCTTGATGAACTCTGTGGGTCAGTGCGCCAGATCCATGCTGACAGCGATCACTGTCCCCCAGATCATCCACCCTAGCGGAGCCAAGGTGCTGCAGGAGAAGCTGCCCAACTGTCAGGACGTCACCATCCTGGAAAAGTGCGGCCACAGCGTGGACATGGACCGACCCTACGCCTGCTGCTCGGCTGTGCTTCGATTCCGCGGAGACAAGCTCCCCAAGCAGAAGTCGGCGTGATGTGGGACACACTCTGCTGCTGCTCTGGTACAAGTTTGTTAGGAATGAACAGTCTTGATTGCGTTTTAATTTGAATATACAAGTTTGTTAGGAATGAACAGTCTTGATTGCGTTTTAATTTGAATTTACAAGTTTGTTAGGAATGAACAGTCTTGATTGTGTTTTGATTTGAATATACAAGTTAGTTAGGAATGAACAGTCTTGATTGCGTTTTAATTTGAATATACAAGTTAGTTAGGAATGAACAGTCTTGATTGCGTTTTAATTTGAATATACAAGTTTGTTAGGAATGAACAGTCTTGATTGTGTTTTGATTTGAATATACAAGTTAGTTAGGAATGAACAGTCTTGATTGCGTTTTAATTTGAATATACAAGTTAGTTAGGAATGAACAGTCTTGACTGTGTTTTAATTTGAATATACAAGTTAGTTAGGAATGAACAGTCTTGATTGTGTTTTAATTAGAATATACAAGTTAGTTAGGAATGAACAGTCTTGATTGTGTTTTAATTAGAATATACAAGTTAGTTAGGAATGAAGAGTCTTGACTGTGTTTTAATTTGAATCTGTGCACAGCTGATACTAAAGTGATTATGAGAAAGATGGGAATGTGAAATGTTCAGGGATTCAGTGTTTAACAAATGGATATTTTGTTCAACTTTGTTAAATGTACTTAACTGCACACACATACACATACACACACACTGTGCACAAACGCATGACTTTGATAAAAGTTGATCTCAATGGGTAAACATTCCCATTTTATTCCTATTATTTATTGGTATTCAGAAATGAATGGATCAAGACTTTTGTGGATCACATTTCTTTATGAGAAAACCACCTTCCAGCCTTTCCATTTATAGAGGTTTGCTGAAGTTTAGAGCAAAGCCTGACAGAGTCATGCATGCTTTGGTTAGATATTGATTTGTGCTGCAAAATGAACTAAGCTTTAAGGAATTTGCCTTAATTATGATTGAAATGCTGTGATGGTATTCTACATGATGTACAGTGTAATGACGGTATGATGTTCAATATGCAACAATATGGTATATACTTTATAACAGTATGTTGTATACTATACTTAGAATGATGTACACTATGCATTATAATGATAGCTTGTGAACAGTGCAACCTAGTGGGCATCCTAGGAGTGACTAATAGCAAACAGCAATGTGTACACGCCTACAGAAGTTCGCTGACATCAAATGAAAAGATTTGGATTCCCAGAAACAAAACCCTCTCCAAAAGGACGGTTTTGATGAAATGCTTGTTTCTCTGAAATCCCACAGGTTGACCTTTACCATGCTTCCTGGAGGCCCATGATCCCCAGACACAATGAAATCATTACATCATGTGATAACGGAATGTTGGTTAGTTGTCAAAAAGCCAGGTAGTTATCTGTTGGCCGATTTTGGTGCGAGCACACCAGAAGGGAAAGGAACAGTCGGTTGTGTCATGTGAACTCTTTACACTTCTGATAATGCTGGTCATGGAGGACCCATAAAGAGTGGTAAGTGGACAGAGCAAGGCATTGAGCATGGGTCATTGGCGACCTGCATTCTTGGTTTAGGGATAAGCTCTCGAAGACTCTGATGAGCATGGGTCTTCCATGACCTGTATCAGCAGAAGAGGGATAAACGCTGTAAAAACACACAATTATGCCTATGTAAACTCTCTGGGTCATGGGCGACCTGCATTGTTGTGAGTTTGCAGTCCAATGCAGCATCGGATAAAGGTTAGCGCTTCTTTAGAAATACTGAAAGGAAATGATTGGTGCATTAGTTTAGCTGTATATATGATGATTTCCTCTGATCCTCCAGCCATCTCCATCCCTCACCCTTATCCTCCCTGCACCTCCTCTCATCCCCACTTGACTTGTTTTAATCCTTGCTACTTTCCAGAGTTGAGGGCTCCTGTTCCAATGATCCCTCGCTGAAGTCTCAAAATTGCTGAGAGTCATGATGGAATATCTCTTTCCCTCCTTATTTCTGTACTGTGGCTTTATTCTTCCCTCATGTATACATGCACATATAAGTACACACATACTTACTACAAAATAAGCTGTTTCATGTGACTAGAATGGCATGCAAGACTGCACACGCAGACGCCTGCTAAATAACCTGTCATGTTACATATGACTAGAAATGGCATGCCAAACTGCACATGCAGACTGACTGCTGAATAACCTGTCATGTTACACATTTCTAGAAATGGCATGCCAAACTGCACATGCAGACTGACTGCTGAATAACCTGTCATGTTACACATGACTAGAAATGGCATGCCAAACTGCACATGCAGACTGACTGCTGAATAACCTGTCATGTTACACATTTCTAGAAATGGCATGCCAAACTGCAAGTGCAGACTGCTGAATAACCTGTCATGTTACACATGACTAGAAATGGCATGCCAAACCGCAAGTGCAGACTGATCATTAACCTATCATGTGTCGTGTGACGAGAAATGGCATGCCAAACTGCAAGCACAGACTGATCATTAACCTATCATGTTTCGTGTGACGAGAAATGGCATGTTAGACCACTGAAACATGGAAATGGTGGCTTTAGTGCAGTAAAGTCTGCTTTCATACAGATGGGATGAATTGTGTCCATATTCTTACGATCATGTCTGCGTGGATCTTGTACTGTTATGCACAGCCACACAGTTGACCAGCCATGCTTGCGATAACAGACACTGCCCCATGCTTGGATTGCCACTGTGCTTTCCCACAAAGTGTTTCTGATCAGCACGAAAAACACAGTCATCATACATTATGGATATTCCACAGGTCAGTGCTTTAATGACTTGTTTTTTTAATAAAAAAAGCCTGTTGGTTTGAATATCCAGATCCTAGTTTTTCCAGCTGGATGATCCTAGTGTCTTGACCTGGATGGTCTGCTGCTTTAAAGACTCTTTCTTGTAAACTAAAGTAAATATTCGTTTGTGTGGGTTTTTTTAAAACCTAAGTAACTATTGGTTTGTATATCTTTTTTTAAAAACCAAAGTAACTATTGGTTTGTGTATTTTTTTTAACCTAAGTGACTATTGGTTTGTGTATTTTTTTTAAACCTAAGTAACTATTCGTTTGTGTATCTTTTGTTTTAACCTAAGTAACTATTGGTTTGTGTATCTTTTTTTTTAACCTAAGTAACTATTCGTTTGCGTATCTTTTTTTTAACCTAAGTAACTATTGGTTTGTGTTGTTTTTTTTTTAACCTAAGTAACTATTCGTTTGTGTGGCTTTTTTTAACCTAAGTATTGGTTTGTGAATTTTTTTTAACCTAGGTAACTATTGGTTTGTGTGTTGTTGTTTTTTTTTAACCTAATTATTGGTTTGTGTATTTTTTTTAACCTAAGTAACTATTGGTTTTGTGTGTTTTTTTTAACCTAAGTAACTATTGGTTTGTGTTTTTTTTAAAAACCTAAGTAACTATTGGTTTGTGTTTTTTTTTAAACCTAAGTAACGATTGGTTTGTGTATTTTTTTAAAAAAACTAAGTAACTATTGGTTTGTGTATTTTTTTTTAACCTTAGTAGCTATTGGTTTGTGTATTTTTCTTTAACCTAAGGAACTATTGGTTTGTGTATCTTTTTTTAGCCTAAGGAACTATTGGTTTGTGGGTTTTTTTGTTTTTAACCAAAGAAGTTCTGGTTTGTGTGTCTTTTTCTTTTGTTTTTTTAACCAAAGGAACTATTGGTTTGTGTATGTTTTTTTTTTTAACCAAAGGAACTATTGGTTTGTGTATTTTTCTTACCCAAAGGAACTATTGGTTTGTGGGTTTTTTTTTTCTAACCAAAGGAACCATTGGTTTGTGTGTGTTTTTTTTTAAACTAAAGAAACTATTAATGACAAAATGTGTGTATCCAGATCCTAGTTTTTAGTATTAGATGATTCTAGTTTCTTGAGCTGGATGGTCCGCTATCTTGTTGCCCAAATCATTGTGTCATAATGATCAACAGACAGTTGTCTTCACTGAACGATCTTTTTTTTTTTTTTTTTTAAGGCAGAGAATGGATTGCTATGCCCTGCAAAATACTGCACACTGGTGCTAGACAGAGAGAGATCGGAAAGAATAGTGAACTTTGAACTGTTTTTGATATGCTCTGAAATCAGTATTAGCAATCTTTTTGTGAGAAAAATGTAACACTTTTGAAGTGCTGTGACATGAATGTTACATGCATCCTTTATAAAATAATTATTCATGAATCAAGAATACAAACTGAGGTCACCACAACTTGATCACAGGAAAGCTTTGATATGGTTATCTCCCATTTCCTAGACCCAAACAGTTCCCAGAGCACGCTGACTGATCGCTTTCCCTCCCTGAATCCGGCATTGGTGAGTTGCTTGTAACACAAGGATCTTGGACTATGACCTAAAGGATCATGCATAAAGAAAAAGGACAAGGACTGCTGAGAACACCGGGATGAGTGACTTGTCCATCTTGATTGGCTGCCTTCAGGTTTGTCCAGAGAGGTGTGGCCTGAAGTGGCCGGCATGGAGACAGACAGCATGGTGGGCGAGGGGTGTGGACAGGTTTGGGGGAAGGCAGGGTCTGCACGGAGGAGGGGGCAACAGGAGACTGGAGTGTGCTGAGGGGGACGCAGGGATCATGAGTGGGTGGAAGGAGGTGGTAGGAGATCATGAGGGGAAAAGGGTTGTGTTTGTTTGTGTGTGTGTGTGTGTGGGGGGGGGTTGTGAGGTTGTGAGATGAGAGAGGCTGAACACGGATTGGGCAATAGAGAATCGATGGATACAACATGTGATGGATTTGATGTAAGATTTAGATGCACTTTATGTGTGTTAACGTAGCAAATACATGACCTGTTTGAATATGTATACACTTGTGTGGACAAAGCCATTTTGTAATTTGTATGTTCTGTGTGATATTGGTATTGTTTGTTTCTTTTGTCATATACTTTGTAGAAGGATTATGCATATTTGTTTATGTAAAGTAAGAGGCAACAAAGCCCTAACTAGCATTTCCTTTTTTTTATATTCTTTGTGTTCCAGAAAAAAAAGAACGTTATGCTTAAAGTGGTTTGTAAAAGTTTAAACTTTTAGAAGCCATTTGGAATAGGCTGTCTGTTACTGTTGTACAGTTTGGAGATCATTTGGAGCAAGCTGTTTGGTACTCTTGTACAGTTTGGAGATTGTTTTGTTTTAGAATGTGTTTTTAATCATCCTAACTAATGAACTAATGAAACAATGTTTTATAGCGATGTTATGCAAACTCAGGAAATTCTGACTCTGATTGTATGGATGACATGCTATATTTGTTGTGTGTTGTTTCTTTTTGCACTGTGCAACATGTTTTTTCTGACTGAAAGTTTTTCATTCTTCCTCAACTTTTACCTCTGTATTCTGGTGATGTGTACATCTTATTCACGGATAAATTTAGTTAAAGAAAAATATTGGACTCCACGTTAGTCTCAGAAACAGCAGCAAACTCACCCACACACTCATTGGTTGAAAATTCATGGCAAATATAGTTTTCAACCCACTTCGAGAAGCGCTTCATTCAGGTTTACTGTGGGATGATGAGCAGTATGTTTGCTGTTTTTTCATGTTCAACAACGAAGTTCAGAAACGTTCTCCCTTCGATCTACTTAACAAATGGTTATGACCTGTGATACTGCATGTTCACATCAAGTGTCAGCGAAGGCATGCCGTCACACAACATCCACTGTCTTGGTTTTTAATCCCCTTTCTTTGCTGCCCTCATGAACATGGCGCCGTGGAAGTCTTCTCTGCCGCACGAATGTTCTGCTCTCAGACAGAAACCTGCAGACTGCGAGGCTTGAGATGAGATCATGAAAAACTGAAGACAACAAAGAAGAGAGAGAAGAAGTACAGCAGTTGTAAGACGGCTACACAAACCAGCAGACCAGAGCAAGGCAAGCCAAAACAGATATGATCACGTGAGGTACAGTGCAATACACAATAGAAAACAGACAAGTAAATTTCAGATGTTGCCAATAAAACATACAGAATACTTGAAACAATACTCCCCGCTGGCTGGGTTTTCATTTGTGACGTCTGAAGAAAACACGAATGATGAAGATTCACTGATCCGTGTTGTATTGTGTGTCAAAAGAGCATCACTTTAGGCATTGTTGGTGTTTATTTGTCATCTTGGCTTCTGGACTGTAACACCAGTGTCTGCATCAGTCTCCTGACCGAAGCGAGTTTAACTTCAACACAAAACAAACAAACAAACAAAAACCTTGCAATCTGATTGTGATGAAAAGAAATCTTCCTTTGCCACTCCTGAACTTCAGCAGGCTGCACAGACTGAGACAGACTTGGTAGCTGATGAGAATGGGCATGTTCTGGAAAGATTGGGCATGGGACAAACACACTGCTGTATTCTGATCTCTGGTGCGCGAGAACGTTGCTCAGGTACATGAATGTATGTTACTTGCTGTGAACTAAGCAGTTTCCATGTCACTTGTTTTTACTGTACATACTTCTGTACATTGCTGGTAGTAAGAAATTCTAAGGAGAGCCTGACTGTAGATGTTGGGAGAAGGAACCCCCTGTTTCAGCCCTGAGCCCCCTGCACACAAAGGGGATGGGGCTGCATTCAGGTCATGACTCCCAGATGCCCTTCTGTTGTCACACATCCCCCCCCCCCCCCCCCCACCCCCCCCCCCCACCCCCACCCCGTATTATCAGGATCGTTTTCCTCCAAGCTTCATTTTCATTGTTTGGAAGCATTCATTTATAGCCAATCAGTGAAGACCTTATATCTAGCTGGTTAGAAACAAGGTGGAGATTGGTGCTTGACAATGCACTTTGCAGGCTAATGTTTGGCAGATTTGTTTTAACTGAAAATGATATTAGATATGATCCCTTCTTCTTGCTATCCTTCCCCTCTAAATGTTCATCAAGCTGTGAACCTTCACAAACATTTTACTACAGGGCCTAGAACCCCTCTCATTTTACTTGAGACAAGAACCCTGTTTTGTAGCCAGCAAATGACATGATGAACAACAGAGCTATCTTTCCCAGCTTTTGAGCACCAAAAAAGTCATACAATTGTTAAAGAAGTTTTCAGGAAAGATTTTGGATCTTGTTGTGTGTGCATTACTGATATATTGCTACCCATGACATGACTATGTAGACATTTAATAGTGCGTACTGATTGTTTGCAGTTGAGAAGCTCAAGGTAGATAAGTAAGAGTAACAGGTTTGCTAATTTGTTAAGCTGTTTTTCTGTATTATGTTTACTGCCTTACTGTTATTACACATACATTGGGGTTTGTTGCATTACAATTGAAACATGTGTTACCTGTTGCTGCTGAATTCTTAATGTACCAAAAAACCTGATGTGGATAGGAACAAATGTTCTCTTTATTGATTTTTGTTGTCTTTAACATATTCACTTTTATCTACTTATCTGATTGTTGTGTTGAGTCCATGTTGAATTAACTACTTTTGTATTTGCTTTAATTTGTGTTGTGTATGTGTGACATTTTATTTATATTTTTTGTTTGTTTTTCACATGAAGATTATTTACAAAAAGCTAAGCGAGATTTACCAAGTATGGTGAAGTGTGTTGTAAATTCTTACAAAGAGGATGTAAGTTGGAATGAGTGCACATTAGAAACGTGAGCTGTCTGCCCAGTCAGCATGTGAAAGCCCTGAGAAGTCACTGCCTTGCTGATAATTTATTTTCAAAAAGCAGTAATGCATCTGTTTTTTTTGTTTTTGTTTTTGTTTTTTTTGGGGGGGTGTATTGAACCAACGATATGATGCATCGTTTTCTGAAGCGTTTTAGACACTTGGGTGGGCATTGCACTCATTTCAGTCTCCAACCTCTTCCTAAGGATTTACAACACGCTTCACCTTACTTGGCAAGTCTGACTGTAATTCTTATAGTTCTTGCTCATAGGCTGTAGGCCTCCGCGTCCATGCACATGAGATTTGAGAGCAACAGTGACTGCGAGGGATATCCTATACATAGCCTTACTGTGAATGAATACTGACAGTAACTTGTTAATTTGTAAGTTAACGCTCAGTTCGTCCCACCTCAGTTGTTGTGGAGGTAGCTGTCCATCACAGTCTGTCCCACATTGGGCTGACTCTTCACCCTTTCTTTAACGATCTTTTCATAGTACTTTCTGTTTGTGGCTGAGTTTGTCCAGCCAGCTTCCTTCAATATAGTGTCCACAAACGCACCTGCACGTTTGACAGCCAACGTGCTAGCTGATCTAGTGCTGTGTGACGTGTATTCAGATGTGTCAGTGCCTATGCATGCCAGAGTGCATTTCAGCCAGTTGTGTCTTTGCTAGCTGCTTTGTGGGGGTGCAGGCAGGTTAAAAATAGGCCGTTTCCCTCTCAGTGTTTTTGTTTTCACCAAATACACATGCAGTGTGTGAATGACACACAGTGCTTTGCTTTCACAACTTTGCAATTCGATGGGCTGTAAGTGAGCTCCTCCACAAGACTGTTTAGTAAAGTATTTACAAAAAATGTATATCTTCCCTCCGTCAGTATCATACATTCAGGGCTGATTTTCAGTGCTCTAGTCTCTGCTTCTTCAGCCCTGGTACTACATTTTGCAACCTCTAGTCACCCCGACCAAGACCTACAGTAACCTTACCCCCCCCCTCCACCCCACCCCCCCCCCACCCCTCCTACTCCCTGTTAGCAGGTGGGTATCTCTGACCTTGGCCTTTGCATCCCTGTTCCTGCTGATTTTGTCCCCACATTTCTTGACTGACTTTTTGAGATTTGCTTTCACTTCAGTAAGTGACTCGTCAAAGTCAGGCCCCATGCGGATAGAGCCATCCCGGCTTCATGGGTATGTGAGGTGCACATACACCGGCAGCTTCAGCTGGTGGCTTTGACCTGTGTAAATCCCTCCTTTTCTGTGCAGATCTTTCGTGGCTTGGCCGGTCAAGGCCAGAGCATTCGCCAAGTTTTCGATGCACAATGCTGTCTTGGTGAGAAGGGAGGGTGTGGGAGTTAGTGCTGGGGAGGTACCTTCCATCTTTGTTCTCTTCAGTATGGAGGGAAGTTGGCCAGCACACACAGTGATTACTACTGCCCCTTTGCTGATGCTCTGCTGGTGGTAGAGAGCCATATGTCAGCCTTTCTCACTTGGGGCTGTAATGCATTGAACATTTCTTGACTTGTGCAGGACACATTCATATCTGGGTAGTTTTCAGGGACTGAGTATTCCAGCAAACTTTTTCGTAACTGTTTATCTTGCATTCTCTCCCAATTGTCCCAGCAATAATTTCGCTGATGTCCGATTGACAGGGGGTAGGGAAGTTCCTTTCTTTTCTGTCACTGCAAAGGATGATGCAAATTCTGATTTATAATCACTATTAGCTGGTGGAGGATTACTTTCTTCCCCGTCACTGTTTGCCAGTAATTGTTTTGACAAATCAGGGACAGCGGTGCGGTCGCTTCTGCTGCAAAGCTGTCCTTTGTCATCCGTAATGACAGCGATGCTGTCGCTTCTGCTGCAAGGCTGCCCTCCTTCTTCATCATCCGTAATGACAGCGATGCTGTCACTTCTGCTGCAAGGCTGCCCTCTTTCTTTGTCATCCGTAATGACAGCGGTGCTGTCAATTCTGATGCAAGGCTGCCCTGCTTCATCATCCGTAATGACAGTGATGCTTGTTCTTGGCCTTACGTTTGCTTTTTAGCAGAGGGTTGATCAGTGGCCTTTGCAGTATGTTTCACTTGGGTTTGGACAGCCTTTGTTTTGTTCTCTAGGCCGTCCAGTCTTTGCAAAGAGTTTGAATGGCAGTTACTGTTGAATCAAGGGTGGGGGAAGTGTGTGCAGGGACTGCATGTACAAGGTGCCCTGGTGGCACATTGTCAGATGTCGGCGACATCTTTTCATTGTCCGTTAGCAGACACTCAACTTTATCTGTTGATTGGTATTCCATATCAGACTTTTTTTTTCTTTTCTTTTTGTTTTTTTAATCTAATGGGAAAATACAGCACAAAGCACAACCACTCTTGAGTAAGCAACAGCAGTTGTGCCAGAGCACAACAGAGCATGTATATTAGTTTGGTGGTCAGACGCGAACTGATGGGGTGGATTGCATGCATTTCTCATGTGCATGGAAGTGGAGGGCTACAGCCTATGAGGAAGAATTAGATCGACCAGGGAAAGCAGTTTGAGTTTTGAAATGATGATGTTGATTTGTATTATGAGTGTTAATGTAGTGCTGCTCTTGATCTTGTCCAAAGAGCCATCCCATGGTCTAGTCAGACCAAATAAACTGATCTAAAACCAATCCAAGATGAGATAAGATGACTTCAACTGATCATTTGAATGAATGGCATGTACTATCATCATAATATGAGTAATTAGTCAGACAATGTTTTTCAAATGTCCAACCAAACGGAAAAAAAAAGAAGAAAAACAAAAAAGGAGACATACACACACTCTCCACACAGACGATGGCGTTGAAGCACAACATGCATTACCAGCATTCTCTGTCAACAGTGAAGTTTCACGAGTAGTCCTCTAACATGCAAAAAAACATGCATTTGCCAGCTTTTTGACAGACAAATCACTCAGCTTTTGAAAGATCAAATTTCAGAAATAAGACCATGATAACTATTGTTCAGTTCCACATTCGATTGCGTTATTTGATACGTCTTTTGACAGAAATGATTCTTGAAAATGTTGAGACTGCAATCAATAAGACTTAACACTCCATTGGTAGAGGTGAGGCCAAACAGAGCGTCCAGTGCCAGTATTCTTGGGCTGCGACAGTTTCCATAATAATCCTGTGGAGACTGTTGTGTTGTTTTCTGCAGTCTGAGTTGACTGACTGGCACAATGCAATCAATGTGTTGGTCAGATTTTCACCTGTTCTTCTGTAGGGTGATGCTACAGACATGAGCAATGCAATGCAGTGTAGTGTAGTGTAGTGTAGTGTAGTGTAGTGTAGCGCAGTGCAGTGTGGTAACGTGATGCTACAGTCACTGTGTGTGATTTGTTGATTCAATACTTCTCTGTCAATGTCAAACTATTTCTCTTTTATTGGATCCATGGAGTGTCAAGAAATCCGTATTAGTCACTGAACTGGCTGACTGTCTGGGTATTTGTTGAAAACTGAAATGAAAATCTCACCATCCAACATAATAATAATAGTAATTATAATAATAATAGTAACAAAACAATAACAGTAATAACAACAATAATATCAATAATAATAATGATAATAATAATAATAGCAGCACACTATCCAGATAACTGTTCTAGGTGCTTTATAAAAATGATAATTATGCATACAACACACAAAATATTCTACATAATGTATGACATCATATTACAGATATACACACCAAAAGGCAATTTATATACAGAAACATGCCCATACACACATTCCCATACAACAGCACTTACATACAGCCATGTGCACACTTGCATAAACAAACCATGCATAGCAGTAACACTTTTAATTAATGTTCCACACCCTGACCTATTGGCGAAATAACAGATGTTTTAAGGCCAGGTTTAAAAGAGGCAAGGGAGTGAGAGTGTTGGGGATTGTCATGGAGTCTGTTCCATATCACAGAGGCTTGGAAAGAAAAAGATCTCTGTCCGTAAGTCTGAGTTCTGGATTGAAGTATCCTGAGAGGTTGAGTATCAGAAGAAAAGTGGAGCTGGCGTGACGGAGTGCAGATTTGGAGCAGTTCAGAAAGGTACTTTTGATCAGAGCCACTGACAGCAGAAAAAAAAGAGGAGAAAATATTGTAGTACACACCGCTACACTACACTGCATTGTACTACACTACACTGCATTGTACTACACCTACACTGCACTGCACTGCACTGCTCTAAACCACACTGCACTGCGCTACACTACACTACACTGCATTGCATTGCTCTAAACCACACTGCACTGCGCTACACTACACTACACTACACTGCATTGCACTGCTCTAAACCACACTACACTACACTGCACTGCACTGCACTGTACAGCAATGTACTGCACATACTACACTGAAGAACATTATACCATACTGCGCTGCACTACACTACGCTGCATTAAACCACACTGCACTGCACTGAATTACACATACTGCACTACACTGTGCCACACTACACCGCATTAAACCATACTGCACTGCACTGCATTGGACTGAATTACACATACTGCACTACACTGTGCCACACTACACCGCATTAAACCATACTGCATTGCACTACATTGGACTGAATTACACATACTGCACTACACTGTGCCACACTACACCGCATTAAACCATACTGCACTACATTAAACCATACTGCACTGCACTGCATTGGACTGAATTACACATACTGCACTACACTGCGCCACACTACACCGCATTAAACCATACTGCACTGCACTGCATTGGACTGAATTACACATACTGCACTACACTGTACCACACTACACTACATTAAACCACACTACACTACACTGCACTAGACTCAATTGCACATACTGCACTACACTGTGCCACACTACACTACATTAAACCACACTGCACTACATTAAACCACACTGCACTACATTAAACCACACTACACTGCATTAAACCATATTGCACTGCACTGCACTGGACTGAATTACACATACTGCACTGCACTGTGCCACACTGCACTATATTAAACCACACTACACTGCATTAAACCACACTGCACTACATTAAACCACACTGCACACATTAAACCACACTACACTGCACTGCAATGGACTGAATTGCACATACTGCACTACACTGTGCCACACTACACGACATTAAACCACACTACACTGCACTGGACTGAATTGCACATACTGCACTACACTGTGCCACACTACACGACATTAAACCACACTACACTGTACTGAATTGAACATACTGCACTACACTGTGCCACACTACACTACATTAAACCACACAACACTGCACTGCGCTGCACTTCACTGCATTGCACTAAATTGCTCCCTCTACACTAAATTACACTATAATGCACAGTTCTTTGTACACTATACCATACTGCACAGCACTACGCTACATTACACTGCACTACTCTACACTGCACTGCAGAACAATATACTGCACTACACTCGATACACCACACCCCACTACACTGACCATCTATACTGCACTACTTTGCACTGCAATGTACCACACTGAAAATAACTGCACTATACCGCAGTACATTACAACACAACACGATATTGCACTACACCGCAGTATATTACAACACAACACGATATAGCACTACACCGCAGTACATTACAACACAACACGATATAGCACTACACCACAGTATATTACAACACAACACGATATAGCACTACACCGCAGTATATTACAACACAACATGATATAGCACTACACCGCAGTACATTACAACACAACACGGTATTGCACTACACCACAGTAATATTACAACACAACACGATATTGCACTACACCACAGTATATTACAACACAACATGATATAGCACTACACCACAGTACATTACAACACAACACGACATTGCACTACACCGCAGTATATTACAACACAACACGACATTGCACTACACCACAGTATATTACAACACAACACGATATAGCACTACACCGCAGTACATTACAACACAACACGATATAGCACTACACCACAGTACATTACAACACAACACGATATAGCACTACACCACAGTATATTACAACACAACGCGATATAGCACTACACCACAGTACATTACAACACAACACGATATAGCACTACACCACAGTACATTACAACACAACACGGTATTGCACTACACCACAGTACATTACAACACAACACGACATTGCACTACACCACAGTACATTACAACACAACACGACATTGCACTACACCACAGTACATTACAACACAACACGACATTGCACTACACCACAGTACATTACAACACAACACGACATTGCACTACACCACAGTACATTACAACACAACACGACATTGCACTACACCACAGTACATTACAACACAACACGATATTGCACTACACCACAGTACATTACAACACAACACGACATTGCACTACACCACAGTACATTACAACACAACACGACATTGCACTACACCACAGTACATTACAACACAACACGATATAGCACTACACCACAGTATATTACAACACAACACGATATAGCACTACACCGCAGTATATTACAACACAACACGGTATAGCACTACACCGCAGTACATTACAACACAACACGATATAGCACTACACCGCAGTATATTACAACACAACACAGTATAGCACTACACCGCAGTACATTACAACACAACACGATATAGCACTACACCACAGTACATTACAACACAACACGACATTGCACTACACCGCAGTACATTACAACACAACACGATATAGCACTACACCGCAGTACATTACAACACAACACGATATAGCACCTCACCGCAGTACATTACAACACAACACGATATTGCACTACACCGCAGTACATTACAACACAACACGATATAGCACTACACCGCAGTACATTACAACACAACACGATATTGCACTACACCGCAGTACATTACAACACAACGCGATATTGCACTACACCGCAGTACATTACAACACAACACGATATAGCACTACACCGCAGTACATTACAACACAACACGATATTGCACTACACCGCAGTACATTACAACACAACACGATATAGCACTACACCACAGTACATTACAACACAACACGATATAGCACTACACCACAGTACATTACAACACAACGCGATATTGCACTACACCACAGTACATTACAACACAACACGATATTGCACTACACCACAGTATATTACAACACAACACGATATAGCACTACACCGCAGTACATTACAACACAACACGATATAGCACTACACCGCAGTACATTACAACACAACACGATATAGCACTACACCGCAGTACATTACAACACAACACGATATTGCACTACACCGCAGTACATTACAACACAACGCGATATTGCACTACACCGCAGTACATTACAACACAACACGATATAGCACTACACCACAGTACATTACAACACAACACGATATTGCACTACACCGCAGTACATTACAACACAACACGATATAGCACTACACCACAGTACATTACAACACAACACGATATAGCACTACACCACAGTACATTACAACACAACGCGATATTGCACTACACCACAGTATATTACAACACAACGCGATATTGCACTACACCACAGTACATTACAACACAACACGGTATAGCACTACACCACATTACATTACAACACAACACGATATAGCACTACACCGCAGTATATTACAACACAACGCGACATTGCACTACACCACAGTACATTACAACACAACACGATATAGCACTACACCACATTACATTACAACACAACACGATATAGCACTACACCGCAGTATATTACAACACAACGCGATATAGCACTACACCGCAGTATATTACAACACAACGCGACATTGCACTACACCACAGTACATTACAACACAACACACCATGCTATACTGCTATGGGACTGATTTCACCAAAAAGCCCGAGAACATTGCCAGAAGTCAGAAGAGGGACTCGTGGCTTTGCTCGTTAAAAACCAGTCAACAGCTGCATGGCGGACAGCATCAAGTGGAGGGGAAGCATGCCACCGTCTGCTTCAGGATCACATGTGCCCATCCACCAACCAAAGAAAAATCAAAAGCATTTCAGCAATGCCTCCTCTGCCTGTCTGTACATCGGTGTGTGTGTGTGTGTGTGTGTGTGTGTGTGTGTGTGTGTGTGTGTGTGTGTGTGTGAGCGTGCGTGCATGCGTGCGTGGGTGGGTGGGTGGGTGGGTGCGTGCATGCGTGTGCGTAAGCATGTGTGGTCATGTGCCTGCAAGCATAAGCCAACCCCAAAGGGCCACCTGCATGCACACGCGATCGAACAATCATTCACTCATTCTTTTCAAATAACACCCCCTCCCCGGTTTAGTCTCCGTCCTCCCTCCCCTCCATATGATAGCGAGACCCTAATATTGGTCAACACGTAGCATCTGCTGGCTCCTAATCACCCTGTATAGCTTGAACAAGGGAAGGCATTTTGGGTACACACCATGATCTAAGCGATGTCCTTCAGCAACACATATTTTCCACCGGCAATGTCTCTGCTTGGGTTTAAGACTGGTTCTGCCAGTATGCATGTTTTATACTGGCAGAAATGTGATACATCAAATTGAAGGGGTGGGTATGCACCCTGCTTTGAACCAGCACATTGCTGAGTAAATGTGATACATCAAGTTGAAGGGGTGGGAATGCACCCTGCTCTATACCAGCAGTACGTTGCTGAGTCTAGGTGCAGTGGACCTTCTTGTTTTTTTAGTCCCCAAGTTTCTAAAACTCGCTTTTATACCCCCTTTTTGTCCGGATTTCCAAACATCCACCAAACAAGACTAACCCCCAAGAGGTAGCCGGGGAGACCAAAACAAAGGGCTTTTAAGCGTGTCCATATTGATTTCACGTTGAGGCCATTTTCAGTTTTTCCCCTTTTTTTTAATCTGACATAATTCCACAACCAGACCAGATCCAAAAAAATTTTTTTTAACTCAAATTTCATAACCCTTGCCAGAAAAAATAAACCTTTCGATACATATTTAAAAAGATTCCGAAAATTTTCACCCTTTGAGATACTTTGTACATGTCCAGTCCACTTACTTTTTGGGCCCCAAACACACTCCTTTTTCCCTAAAAGTTGCATTTAGCCTTTGCAGAATATGGGCATCCCCAAAACATTTCATCCACATCCAGCCCTTTGACCCACTTGTCTACTCGAGATCCAAAAAATAGTTGAGGGGTTTTGGGATCCAATGCTCTTTTTTTTATAGTACAGCACGTCCCCGTGCCCCTTTTTTTTTTGCGTCTGTTAGATTTTAAAAACATAAAAAGTCCCCACCCAGCAAAATTTCGCTTCCTTGCGACATATGGACTGAATTTTTTTATTCCCCCCAAATTTTTCCGAGAAAATCGTCTTTTTCACTTTAAAAAATAGTTTAGCCACGCATCGGGAAATTTTTTCAAAAAGCTAAACCATTTTGACTTCTGAAGTAAAAAATGAAACAACAACAACAACAACACTTAGTCCTTTCTGACATCTCACAAGGGGCCCGATGCACGTTGAAAATTCGGAAACTAACGCTCCCTCAAAAAGTCCTCGACCAAAACCGTCCCTGGGGACGGGGTCCAAACCCCTCATCACGTTCTTTAGCACCGTTCAACCTGTGGGCCTGTCACGTCCCCCAATCTGGGGCCCGAGGGGGCGGAGCTCGGGGAAAACACTTGGGCAGCCCAGTCTGACTGTCACTTTAGTAGAAACACAGTGGTCACTGTTTAGAGATAACACTGACTGGTCACTTTGAGATGAACACTGAGCCATCAGCTGTTAATGAAACACGGGGCGGTCAGCTGTTGAGATGATAACACTGACCGTCAGATGTTGAATGAAACACTGAGCTGGGCAGGTGAATGATAACACGACTGGTCACTGTTGAGTAAATTTTAAACGAGCTGGCAGCTGTGAGATGATAACACTGAAATGTCACTGTTGAGAAGAAACACGACTGGGCACTGTTGAGTAGAAAAAAAGAGCTTCAGCTTTTGCGAGATAACACTGACTGGTCAATTGTTATAGAAAACACTGAGTTGGTCCGCTGTTGAGTGAAACACTGGGCTTCAAGTTGATAAAACCTACTGGTCACGTTGCATGATAACACGACTGGTCACTGTAGAGATAACACTGACCGTCACGTTATAAAAACACTGAGTTGGTCAGGGGGATAACACGACGGTCAGCTGTTGAGTAGATAACACTGACGGGCCCGTTTAATGATAACCGGGCGGGTCACTGTTGATAAAACCTGAGCTGTCATTTTTTGAATATAACACTGAGCTGGTCAGCTGTTCAAAAAAATTTGAGGGTCACTGTTAGTAATAAAACTGAGCTGATAGCTGTTGAAAAAACACTGAGCGGTCACTGTGAGAATAACCTGACCATCACTTTTAGATGATAACACTGACTGGTCAGCTTTTTAATAAACACTGACGGGTCAGCTGCTAAGATTTACACTGACTGTCAATTTTTGGAATGATAACACTACGGTCAGCTGCTAAGTAAACACTGACTGACAACTGTGAATGAAACACTGAGCCTCACTGTTAATAACCGGGGCCAGTCACTTTGATGAAACACTGACCCAGTCAGCGTTGAATGATAACACTGACCTCGCTGTTGAGATAACACGACCAGTCAGCTGTTGAGAGATAACACTGACCCAGCTTTTGATGTAACACGACCAGTCAGTTTTTGAGATATAACACGACCACACTGTGATGAAACACTGAGCCAGTCAGCTGTCAGATATAACACGACCAGTCACTGTCGGGATGATAACATGAGCCAGTCAGCGCGGATGAAACACTGACCCATTCACTTTGAATGATAACACGAGCCATAGCTTCAGATAAAACACTGAGCCATCACTTCAAAAAAATGACCACACTGTCAGGATAAACACGACCCATCACTGTTGGGGATGATAACCTGACCTTCAGTTTTAATGAAAACCTGAGCCGTCGCTGTCGGGATGAAACATGGCCAGCCCCGTTTTTTGAAATAACACTGACCATCATTTTTAGAGATAACACGGGAAAAATCACTTGAATGATAACACGAGCCATTCAGCTTTTAAAAAGATGCCTCGAGCCTTTCAGCCAAACCCAGCGTAAATGAGCATCGGGCAGTCTGCGCCATCTTTTACAACCACAAGACAGAACAACTTGAGGAGCAAGACAGAAACAAGGAGACCGAGAGTGAGGAAACAGGGGGGAGCACGCCGTTTTTGATTCTGACACGCTTCTCGTCCCCATGATTTTCCCCTCGGGCCCCAAAAGCTTCGTCACTGCACCAGTGAAGAAGGGAAAAACCCACTTTGTTTTTTGAAGAGGAGGGGGAAATCTTTTCCCAAACCATTTCTGTGGGCAGCGACCCAAAGAAAACATGCCACACCCAAAATGTTTTACACACATAACACTTTTAAAAACGGAATTGAAAACAAACAAAAAAATAAATAAATAAAAGAAAAAAAACCTGAAAAGACTCCTCCTCTGCAGCCAGCATTTTCAACCTGAAAGAAAAAAAAAAGGGAAGGTAGGGAAAGGAAGGTAAGGGAAGTAAGGTAAGGTTGCCCAGCCGACCGCAAAGTGCCATGTCGGGGCTGTCACCGCGTGGAAGAAAGAAAAAAGAAACAAAGACGTTGCAGATAAGAGATTCGGCAACAACAGCGTTGACAAAGGTGAAGGGCTCAAAAGAACGGTTACATTGCAGGCCAGCTTGAAGAAAACAAAACAAACAAACAAAACCAACAAAAAGGCGCCGTTGAAGATCTGCTGCGCCAAGAGGAAGGGGGCCGCCTTCTCCAGACCTTTCAGTCCTCTCACCTCACTGGGAAGCACTGCAGAAAGAGGTGTCAGCCATGATGCGGCAGTTCTGAACGCCGGCTTGATTTCCAACCTGCCCTGCGGCAGAAACTCTCTGGTTCGATCTTGTCCGTGTTGTGTATCGCAAGGGGCACTACAAGCACCTCGCTGATGGTCGGCTGTTGAAGCTGCCCCAGCAGGCAACGTCACCAGAGGCATTGACAGGGCTGTCCTTGGTGTTGTCTTGTGGAGCGTTGCCATTACATATCTGATGACCGGCTTATGTTCTGAATTATTCGTCAGTTTGATGGATGATTGTGTTTTTGATGGGTTCATGTCTGAATACCGAGTACCGCCTCCTCCTCCCCATCCCCCTCTCCCTCACACCGTCCTTGGCTTTTCCTTTCGGTCTTTTTCATTCTCCCATCTTTGTCATTTTAAAATGGATTTTTGTTCTGGATACTTCGCCTACACCAGATGACACCTGTGACGGGTGGATTTAATCTTGTGCAGTTGCAGCCTGAAACAGAGTTATTTCATTTGATTTATTTACCTATTGATTACTTCAATGCCAGTATCTATCAAAGAGTGCTTGCACATTCGTCACACTAGTCGTCACACGGAAGAGACATTCAATGTGTGAGCACACCGTGAGCTGAAAGCTGGATGGCGCTCTTTTGTCATAATGTATCTGATCTATGTGTCACGTCGAAAGAGTAGAGATTGATTTGGCCCACGTACACGGTCACGTGCGAGCAATTACACTCCTTTGTCACGGGGATTCAGTGTGTTTCCCTTCATTCCCAGACCCAGTCAGCATGCATGTAATCCAATCTCTGTGGCTATTTTCTGCCCATACAACACGGCATGGCCGACACGGCTCACTGATTCGCCTAGTTTGGGCAACGTCACGTATATATACATCGCGGAATGCTGACGCAATGAACCGAAACAATAATCAACATTGATTGCTGTGTGCCTCCCCTCCCTCTCCAAACCCACGTCCTCCCTTACCTTTTATGTCTGATCCTGTCCTCCTTGTAACGGTGTCTGTGTGTGTGAAACAGAGAGAGACAATGACAATGACAATGCTTTATTGACAATAGTTAAACAACCCTTATGCCAAGGGAGTGCATGCGCAATTTCCACTTAGTGTTGCCAAACTCTGCCAACAATAGAAATGCGAGTCAAAAACCAGCGTACACCCAGAAAACCGTTGAACAGTGCTAATAGCTAGAAAATGAAGGAAAAGACCATTCATCAAATAATATTCCAGACCTGTCTACCTCAAAATTGAACCATTAGTATTCCATGGAGTGAATTTTAGTATTCCATGACAAAAAAGAGTATTCTTTTTTCCTTGAACTTTATTATGGATCTCACATCGCGCAATTCTTGCAGCCAACTCACTGCGCTGTACTCACACTCAAACACTCACACCAACTAGCACAAGTGCACTACACACACACTAAACGTATCTTGTTGACCATCTCATTAAAAAATAATGTTATAATGCCCTCTTCCCTTTCACACCACCCCCCCCCCCCCCCGCCCACACACACACAGAGTGACAGTCACAAACATGCATACCCTTCATACAGTTTACCATTTCCATCTTTTTCTTCTCTTTGTACTGCCACTCCACCTCCCCCCGTTTTGGGGGTGGGGGTGGGCGGGGGGGATGGGGGTGGGGTGGTGGAGCCGACACGTTGTCCGTATGGAGGACAGCAGAATCCCAAAGATGCTGCTCTATGGACAACTGAAGGAAGGACAACGTGACCAAGGAAGGCCTGTCAAGAGATGCAAAGACACCTTGAAGGCCAACCTCAGAAGCTGCAACATCGACACTGCTTCCTGAGAAGATGTCGCCCTTGACAGAACACAGTGGAAGCAACAGTGTACCCAGGGCACACAGACATTTGAGCGCAACAGAGCAGCCGCCATCCAGGAAAGGAGGAATCGGAGAAAACGGGGCGCATCCTTGCAGGACTCCGTTCCATGCAGTGTCTGTGGACGACGCTGTGCATCAAGAATTGGTCTTCATTCCCCACATGAGGACCCACATCAGCAGATGACCTGCCTGCCTACTTATCCGTCGGACACGACGGGAGAATCGATCATGCCCCGTTTGAATTAGCCAATAAAAATTTCGCTGTTGTCAAACACGTGACTATGCCTCGCTTTAAAATCAAATAACGCACAAGAATGGACTAGTCTGCTTCAAGTTCTTTACAAGGCGAACACTGTTTCTGATCGATTTTTTCCCCCCAAGGCCACCCAACTGCGTGGGGCGCAAGACAGCTAGTTCTTGAAATGACATGTGAGCTGCTGAACACACATACACACACACACAAAGAGGCGCGCGCACGCACGCATACACACACACACACACACACGCACGCACGTACGCACGCACGCACGCACGTATGCACGCACGCACGCACGCACACACACACACACACACACACACACACACACACACACCACACACACACTCAATGAATGATATACATACGAATACACATACAACTACACATACAACTACACACACGCACAAACATCATGTCACAAGACGAAACCTGTGCGTCAGATTCGTTCATACAAACATGGACAACCAAATAAAACACCCACACAAAAAAGAAACATAGAGACGGACAGACAAACAGAAACAGACAGACGGACAGACTAGGTAGGCAGGCAGGCAGGAAGACAGACAGACAACAGACAGATGGAAGGACTGATGGACAGACAGTCAGGAAGGACAGAGAGAGAGAGAGAGAGAGAGAGAGAGAGAGAGAGAGAGAGAGAGAGAGGCTGCTTTTCCATTTTAAACAATCAGCCGTGTCTCCCTGATGAGTCCGATCCAGCGGACGAAAGGCC
>CM031604.1:21891228-21928555 GCA_018398815.1 Conus ventricosus
GGATGGTGATAGTGTGCATTTTAAGATATATGCAGGTGTGGTATGTCTGTATGCTATAAACTGCTCTGCAATCTCCGTGGCGAGCCACGATTTGGCTACTTGCAGGACCCGAAACACGGATAGCAGTGAGTTCCAGAAGAAAAGTAACACGCACATCGAAACACGCTCGATCATACTTTGAACAACCCAAACATGCTATTTAGGGGTGAGGACCCCTTTAAGAATAAAACATTTTGAGTCTTGAGTCTCTCTCTCTCTCTCTCTCTCTCTGTGCGAGCGCGCGAGCGTGTGTGTGTGTGTGTGTGTGTGTGTGTGTGTGTGTGTGTGTGTGTGTGTGTGTGTGTGCATGCGTTTCTGTGTGTATGAGTGCGTGTGTGTGCGCGCGCGCGTGTGTGTGTGTGTGTGTGTGTGTGTGTGTACCGGCGCGAGCGCCCGCGTTTGTGTGTGTGTGTATATGTGTGTGTGTGTGTGTGTGTGTGTGTGTGTGTGTGTGTGTGTGTGTGTGTGTGTGTTTGTGTGTGAATGAGTGTGGTGTATGCGATGTTTGTATTTGCTAGCATGCTATACAGCTTCCTTGTAATTCGACGGCAGAAAAGAAAAAGGAAGTGTGTTCATGATCCCACAGGGAAGAAAAGGGAAGTGTGTTCATGATCCCACGGGGAAGAAAAGGGAAGTGTGTTCATAATCCTACAGGGAAGGAAAGGGAAGTGTGTTCTTTGGTCCTACAGGGGAAAAGGGAAGTGTGTTCATGGTCCTACAGGGAAGGAAAGGAAGTGGTTCATGATCCCCCCGAGAAGAAAAGGGAAGTGTGTTCATGATCCTAAAAGAAGAAAGGGAAGTGTGTTCATGATCCTACAGGGAAGAAAAGGGAAGTGTGTTCAGGTCCTACAGGGAAGGAAAGGGAAGTGTTTTTCATGAATCCTACAGGGAAGGAAAGGGAAGTGTGTTCTGATCCTACGGGAAAGAAAAGGAAGTGTGTTCATGATCCTACACTACAGGGAAAAAAAGGGGAAGTGTGTTCATGATCCCACAGGGAAGGAAAAAGGGAAGTGTGTTGATGGTCCAAAGGGGAAGAAAAGGGAAGTGTGTTCATGATCCTACAGGGAAAAAAAGGGAAATGTGTTCATGATCCTACAGGGAAAAAAAGGGGAAGTGTGTTCATAATCCCACAGGAGGAAGGGAAGTGTGTTCTGGTCCTACAGGGAGAAAAGGGAAGTGTTGTTCATGATCCTACAGGGAAGGAAAGGGAAGTGTGTTCATGATCCTACAGGGAAGAAAAGTGAAGTGTGTTCATGATCCTAAGGGAATGTGTTTCATGATCCTACGGGGGAAGTGTGTTCATGATCCCAATGGAAGGAAAGGGGAAGTGTGGTCATGATCCACAGGGACGAAAAGGGAAGTGTGTTCATGATCCCACAGGGAGGAAAGGGAAGTGTGTTCATGATCCCACAGGAAAGAAAAGGGAAGTGTGTTCATGATCCTCAGGGGAAGGGGGAAAAGGGAAGTGTGTTCATGATCCTACGGGGAAAGGGAAAAGGGGAAGTGTGTTCATGGCCCTACACGGAAGGAAAAGGAAGTGTGTTCATGATCCTACAGGGAAGGAAAGGGAAGTGTGTTCATGGTCCTACAGGGAAGGAAAGGGAAGTGTGTTCATGATCCTACAGGGAAGTGTGTTCATGATCCTACAGGGAAGTGTGTTCATGATCCTACAGGGAAGGAAGGGAAGTGTGTTCATGATCCCACGGGGGAAGGAAAGGGGAAGTGTGTTCATAATCCTACAGGGAAGTGTGTTCATGATCCTACGGGGAATGGTTCATGATCCTACGGGGAAAGGAAAGGGAAGTGTGTTCATGACCCTACAGGAAGGAAAGTGAAGTGTGTTCATGATCCTACAGGGAAGTGTGTTCTGATCCTACAGGGGAGAAAGGGAAGTGTGTTCATGATCCAAAGGGGAAGTGTGTTCATGATCCTACAGGAAGGAAAGTGAAGTGTGTTCATGATCCTACGGGGAAGGAAAGGGAAGTGTGTTCATAATCTACGGGGAAGGAAAGGAAGTGTGTTCATACTCCTACAGGGAAGGAAAGGAACTATGTTCAAAAATCCTACAGGGAAGGAAAGGAAGTGTGTTCATAATCCTACGGGAAGGAAAGGGAAGGTGTTCATGATCCTACGGGGAAAGGGGAAAGGGAAGTGTGTTCATGATCCTCCCGGGAAGGAAAGGGAGTGTGTTCATGATCCTACAGGGAAGAAAGGGAAGTGTGTTCATGATCCTACAGGGAACGAAAGGGAAGTGTGTTCATGATCCTACAGGGAAATGTGTTCTTTATCCTACAGGGAAGGAAAGGAAGTGTTTTCATGATCCTACGGGGAAGGAAAGGGAAGTGTGTTCATGATCCTACAGGGAAGGAAAGGGAAGTGTTTTCATGATCCTACAGGGAAGGAAAGGGAAGTGTGTTCATGATCCTACAGGGAACGAAGGGAAGTGTGTTCATGATCCTACAGGGAAAGGGTTTTCATAATCCTCAGGGAAGGAAAGAAGTGTGTTCATAATCCTACAGGGAAGGAAAGTGAAGTGTGTTCGTAATCCTACAGGGAAGGAAAGGGAAGTGTTTAATGATCCTACAGGAAGGAAAGTTAAAGTGTGTTCATGACCCCAAAGGGAAAGGGAAAAGGGGGAAGTGTGTTCATAATCCTACAGGAAGGAAAGGGAAGTGTGTTCATGACCCTACAGGAAAGGAAAGGGAAGTGTGTTCATGATCCTACAGGGAAAGGAAGTGAAGTGTGTTCATGACCCCACAGGGAAGGAAGGGAAGTGTGTTCATAATCCTACAGGGAAGGAAAGGGAAGTGTGTTCATGGTCCTAAAGGGAAAGGGGAAAGGGGAAGTGTGTTCATGATCCTAACAGGGAAGGAAAGGGAAGTGTGTTCATGATCCTACAGGGAAGGAAAGTGAAGTGGTTCATGATCCTACAGGGAAGGAAAGTGAAGTGTGTTCATGAACCCACAGGGAAGGAAGGGAAGTGTGTTCATGATTCTACAGGGAAGTGTTTTTCATAATCCTACAGGGAAGGAAAGAAAAGTGTGTTCATAATCCTACAGGGAAGGAAAGGGAAGTGTGTTCATGATCCTACAGGGAAAAAAGGGGAAGTGTGTTCATGATCCTACGGGGAAGGAAAGGGAAGTGTGTTCTGATCCTACAGGAAGGAAAGTGAAGTGTGTTCACGATCCTACAGGGAAGTAAAAGGGAAAGTGTGGTTCATAATCCTACGGGGAAAGGGAAAAGTGAAGTGTGTTCATAATCCTACAGGGAAGGAAAGGGAAGTGTGTTCATGATCCTACAGGGAAGGAATGTAAAGTGTGTTCATGATCCTACAGGGAAGGAAAGGGAAGTGGTTCATGATCCTCCCAGGGAAGGAAAGGGAAGTTTTGTTTATGATCCTACAGGGAAGGAAAGGGAAGTGTGTTCATAATCCTACAGGGAAGGAAAGTGAAGTGTGTTCATGATCCTACAGGGAAGTGTGTTCCCATGATCCTACAGGGAAGTGTTTTCATGATCCTACAGGGAAGGAAAGGGAAGTGTGTTCATGATCCAACCAGTGAAGGAAAGGGAATTTGGGTGTTCTTTCCCACAGGAAGGGAAAGTGAAGTGTTGGTTATGATCCTACGGGAAAGGAAAGGGAAGTGTGTTCAATCCTACAGGGAAGGAAAGTGAAGTGTGTTCATGATCCTACAGGGAGTTGTGTTCATAATCCTACAGGGAAGGAAAGTGAAGTGTGTTCATAATCCTACAGGGAAGGAAAGGAAGTGTGTTCATGTTTCCTATAGGGAAGTGTGTTATAATCCTATAGGGAAGGGAAAAGGGGAAGTGTTTTTCGTAATCCTACAGGGAAGGAAAGTGAAGTGTGTTCATGATCCACGGGAAGAGTGTGTTCATAATCCTACAAGGAAGGAAAGGAAGTGTGTTCATAATCCTACAGGGAAGGAAAGTGAAGTGTGTTCATGATCCACAGGGAAGAAAGGGAAAGTGTGTTCGTAATCCTACAGGGAAGGAAGTAAAGTGTGTTCATGATCCTACAGGAGTGTTTTCATAATCCTACAGGGAAGGAAAGGGAAAGGGTGTGTTCATAATCCTACAGGGAAGGAAAGGGAAGTGTGTTCATAATCCTACGGGAAGGAAAGGGAAGTGTGTTCATAATTTTACAGGGAAGGAAAAGTGAAGTGTGTTCATGATCCTACAGGAAGTGTTTTCATAATCCTACGGGGAATAAGGGGAAGTCTTTTTCATAATCCCACTCCACACAACAGATGGGTTCTAAACCTTCCAAAAGGGAATCTTCATCAACAGACGGATATAAATTATTAAATATTTGTAACGGTCCACAAAAGGTATCTCTGAAAGTAACTGGTGTTACGTAGCCTGCTTCTGGAGGTTGCTGTATGACTAACAAGATTAATTGAGCATGTTACTGTTACTTATCCAGTTTAGAAATGGGTTACAACAGAACAGTTGGGACATCAAGGGTGTATTTCTCTCCTTGGTCTGCTGCGTAATCTCCGCTTTTTTCACAATTTCTGTCTTTGTTCTCTCTCTTCGCCATCCCCCCCCCCCCCCCCCCCCACTTCATTCATATGTAGACCTTCAATTGCCGAAGTGTAATGCGCGGGTTTCAGATAGTTCTGTTCGGGGGTTAGCTTAATGGATTGCTCATGGAGCCCGGTTTCATTTTGCTGGTTATTGCCCTTGGGTGGTCATGAAAAACCACGTCTGGTTTGGGTGTTACATGATTTGTGTGAAACCCTACTCATGATCTCTTGTCTTTTTTTCATTTTAATAATGATAATTAATAATGTTAATTTATATATATAAATAAATATATATTATATATATATTAGATGAATTAACCCAAAGAGCCTAAATGATTTTAAAAGTGCTCGACCCCTTGGGGAGCAACATTTGTCAATGATGTTAAAAAGGAAGGTTAAAACTCAAGGTTAAAACTCGACAAATTTGTTTCTAGCGGCGTTGCGCTGTCATCAGGATGGTTTTTGTTTGCCCACCGCCGAGTTATATAGCGTGTGGGCTCACGTTTGCGGTTGTTTGCACGTGCGGGTTGGCTGCACGTGTTTTTTGGGGCTTTCAGGTTTTTGTTTTGGATGTGTTCACTAACAACGATTTCCATTTATGCCTGCAGTTGTTTACTATTTCCACACTTCCCTGTAGGATCATGAACACACTTCCCTTTCCTTCCCTGTAGGATCTCATAGGAACACACTTCCCTTTCCTTCCCTGTAGGTACATGAACACACTTCGATGTGGGATCATGAACACACTTCCCTTTCCTTCCCTGTAGGATTATGAACACACTTCCCTGTAGGATCATGAACACACTTCCCTTTCCTTCCCTGTAGGATCATGAACACACTTCCCTTTTCTTCCCTGTAGGATCATGAACACACTTCCCTGTAGGATCATGAACACACTTCACTTTTCTTCCCTGTAGGATCATGAACACACTTCCCTTTCCTTCCCTGTAGGATTACGAACACAGTTCCCATTCCTTCCCTGTAGGATTATGAACACACTTCCCTGTAGGATCATGAACACACTTCCCTTTCCTTCCCTGTAGGATCATGAACACACTTCACTTTCCTTCCCTGTAGGATCATGAACACACTTCACTTTCCTTCCCTGTAGGATTATGAACACACTTCCCTTTCCTTGACCAACACCCCCTGTCTGTCCTCTGAAAAGAGAAGTAGCTCACCCCCCTGACCAACACCCCCTGTCTGTCCTCTGAAAAGAGAAGTAGCTCACCCCCCTGACCAACACCCCCGGTCTGTCCATGCAGTTCCTCCAGGAAAGAGAACTAGCTAACACCCCGTGACCAACACCCCCTGTCTGTCCATGCAGTTCCTCCAGGAAAGAGAACTAGCTAACACCCCCTGACCAACACCCCCTGTCTGTCCATGCAGTTCCTCCTGCTCCGACGGAGCCAGGACAAGGCGGGGTGTTGGCGGAGGGACCTGAAGACTATCTGCCAGCTGCGTCACCCCAACATCCTGGGCTACTGTGACGCCTGGCAGTCCCCGGATGACGTGTCGCACCTGCTGCTGGACACCGCCCGCATGTTCCTGTCCGTCTGCCTGAGAGACATGGGCCAGGCTCCGCCCGGTGCACAGCTGTACCCACGCTGGCTCTTCCACATCAGTTCAGCACTGGAGGTCAGTCTGATTCAGCCGTTCTGCTCTGCTGTCTGTCTGTCTGTCTTCTTCTTCTTCTTCTGTTGTTGTTGTTGTTGTTGTTGTTGTTGTTGTTGTTGTTGTTGTTGTTGTTTTCTTCTTCTTCTTCTTCTTCTTCTTCTTCTTCTTCTTCTTCTTCTTCTTCTCCTCTTCCTCCTCCTCCTTCTTCTTCTTCTTCTTCTTCTTCTTCTTCTTCTTCTTCTTCTTCTTCTTCTTTTCTTGTTATTGTTGTTGTTGTTGTTGTTGTTCTTCTTCTTCTTCTTCTTGTTCTTCTTCTTCTTCTTCTTCTTCTTCTTCTTCTTCTTCTTCTTCTTCTTCTTTTCTTGTTATTGTTGTTGTTGTTGTTGTTGTTGTTCTTCTTCTTCTTCTTCTTCTTCTTCTTCTTCTTCTTCTTGTTCTTCTTGTTCTTCTTGTTCTTCTTCTTCTTCTTCTTCTCCTCCTCCTCCTCCTCCTCCTCCTCCTCTTCCTCCTCCTCCTCCTCCTTCTTCTTCTCCTTCTTTTCTTCTTCTTCTTTTCTTGTTGTTGTTGTTGTTGTTGTTGTTCTTCTTCTCTTCTTCTTCTTCTTCTTCTTCTTCTTCTACAGAAACATCTCACTCCTCGATTCACACTTCTGTAATGCTGTCCACTGTGAAAGGAAGGTACGTTTAGGGACGTGAAGGGGCTGTCAGCATTGTCGTCGCCCCAAGCGATGTATTACGAGTGCTCAAGTTCCGATCTGGGTCTTGAGATGTGAACAGCTCAGTGAGGTTCGTCCTCTCACAGGGACTCGCTGTCACAACGACCGGAATTTGTGGGAACCATGGTGAAATACTATCACTGAAGATGTTCCTTCATAATGACTCGTTTTCTTCTTTTTTGGCTCGGTAAAATGGTCAATCATTATCAACAAGAAAACTATATTGTAGACTCACAAACTTGATAACTGTGTTACGAAAACAAAACAAAAAACAAATAATAAACATCTCATGACTTTTGAACTCAGATAGTCATGATTCATCAACACAAATGATTACGTTTCATGAAAATCCGTAATGACAACAAATGGAAACAATTAATTGTGACTCATAACAGGTTATTATGACCCATTAACACAGATGATAATGATGCAAGAAAACAGCTAACTGTGACTCATCAAGACAAATTAACATGATCACAAAATAAAGGTGACCAGAACTGAGATCATAACTCACAAAAAGATTCTCTTGAAAGACAGAAGCCTCGGCAAAAGGAATATTATTGAGCATGAAAAAGATGACTCAAGAAAACAAGGTATAGCTCATAAAGACAGATAACTATAACCAAGAAAACAGATAATTAACTCAAGAAACAGATAACTATAATTCATGAAACCAGACTGAAAAACAGACAATGAGGAATTTTTACATGCGTCACACGTGAGCTTGTCCCTCGACGAAAGCTCTCTCTCTCTCCCTCTCATCTCTTTCTCTCTCCTCATCTCCTCTCTCTTCTCTCTCTCTCTCTCTCTCTCACCTCACACACACACACACTCACGCGCGCGCGCGCGCGCACAGCACGCACGCTACGCCACGCTCCACACACGCACGCACGCACACACACACACACACACACCACACACACACACACGCGCACACAACACACACACACACACACACACACACAGCACACACAACACACCACACACACGCACACAACTACCATCAAACAATTCCCAAGGAACGTTTGGAAACAAACGGTAGGTGTGGGGTGGGGTGGGGGTGGTAATCAGGACCGTCCTTCAAAATTTGGAACTCATTCTCCCTGTACACATTATTTGATAAAACTATATTTTTTTATTTGTGCCTGTCTCTGAAACACGATTCATACGGCACCCTTCATTGTATTCTTTTTCTTTTTCTCCCCGAATAATCTGGTCTCCATCAAACGCTTTTTCTTTATTAAAGAAACTTAGATACCGACGAAGGCTCCGCATAATCATATCTCTTACTCTATGTTAAGAGAGGAAAGATAGCCACGATGGCTCCGTCATACTCATTATCCTTACTCTTTTGTTCCAGAGTTTCAGATACCCACAAGCTCCATCTTACTCATTTCGTACTCTAGTTCCGAGAGTTCAGATACCGCACGAAGGCGCCATCCTACACATTCCCTTACTCTATATTAAGAGCGTTAAGATTCCGACGCCTGCAATTTTCTACTTGGAAGATACATAACCACAGTCCTGTCCCCTAGACCAGTGGATGAACTCAACGCCCTGAATGTGAAAACTGCAGCTCAGAGAACAGGGCTGTGTTGTTTGTTCCGCATGAAACCATTAATGGTTGAACTTCACCCCCCACCCCTTACACCGCCTCCCCCCCCCCCCCCCCATCCCCTTTCCTTATTTCCCTTCCACGACGTGTTGAATGAATCACCAAAGTAATGTTGTGGAAGAATGAAAGTGTGTGTGTTTGTTTGTGTGTGTGTGATGGGGTTGGTGTGGTTGGGTTGGTGTGGTGTGGTGTGGCTGGTGTGTGTGTGTGTGTGTGTGTGTGTTGTGGTTGTGGTGTGTGTTTGTGTGGTGTGTGGTTGTGTGTGGTGTGTGTGTGTGTGTGTGAGCGTGTTGTGTGTTGTGTGTGTGAGTGTTGTGTGTGTGGCGTGTTGTGTGTGTGTGTGTGGTGTGGTGTGTGTGTGGTGTGTTTGTGGTGGGTGAGTGTGTGTGTGTGGTTGTGTGTGTTGTGTGGTTTGTGTGTGTTGGGTGTGTGTGGTGGTGTTTGTTGTTGAGTCGTGTGTGTGTGTGTGGTGGGGGGGGGGGTGTGTGTTGTGGTGGGTGTGTGTGTGGGGTGTGTGTGCGTGTGTGTGTGTGGTGTGTGTGTGTTGGTGTGTGTGTGTGTTGTGTGGTGACGTGTTGTGTGTGTGTGTGTGTGTGTGGGTGTGGTGTGTGTGTGTGTGTGTGTGGTGTGTGTGTGACGTGTTGTGTGTTGTGTGTGTGTGTGTGAGCGTGTTGTGTGTGTGTGTGTGTTAGCGTGGTGTGTGTGTGTGTGTGTGTGTGTGTGTGTCAGTTGTGTGTGGTGTGTGTGTTGTGTGTGGTGGTAGTGCAGTACCATGCATGACCAGAACAACGAGGACCACCCAGGTTACAACCGTGCCGTCCACCCGACAACATTCCTCATCACCGACCGCTGGTCCTCAAGACTCTGTGCGCCTTCCACGCCAAGTGCGTCCTCTCACACACACGCTCTATCGCTCTTCCTCTCACTCTCTCATTCTCCTCTCTCTCTCCTCCTCTCTCTCCCTCTTTCTCCGCCTGTCATAGATTCTCTCTCTCTCTCACTCTCTCTCCTCCTCCTCTCTCTCCCTCTCTCTCTCCACTCTGTCTGTATGTCTCATGTCTCTTCCTCTCTTTCTCTGTGTGCATTGCAAGTAAGTGAGCAAGTACGGTGTACGCATCTCTCCTCGCTCTCTCTCTACTCCCTCTCTCTCTCTCTCTCACTCTCTCTCTCTCTCGACCCCCCCTCCCTCTCTCCCTCGTCTACTCCTCTCACTCCCTTCCGTCAGTCTCTCTCTCGGACTCTATGTCAATGCCTTAAAAGTGCATATATGTGTATCCATCCCCTTTTTTGTTCTCTCTCATGTGTATAAAAAGTAGTTTAATGTATGCAGCTCTCTCGCTCTCTCTCTCTCACTCTCTCTCTCTCTGTCTCGCCAGACCTTTTTGGGGGAGAGGGGGGGGGGGGGGGGGGGGGGGGGTGGGGGGGGGAGGGGGGGGAGGGGGGGGGCTGGTGTAGAAAAGGGGGAGAGAAGGCAACAAATAGCCACACCGCCAGCCCTGGTTAACTTTATAAATCCAAAACTACGGAACGTTGAGAAGCCAAAGCAAAATACACCCAACCTGGGAGCCTGTGACGCTAACAACACCCTCCCCACTGTTCCCCCAAACATGGAACCTGTAGCAGCTAACCCCCTCCTCCACTTCCCCAACATGGAGCCTGTGACAGCTAAAACCCTCCTCCACTGTCCCCCAACATGGGAACCAGTACAGCTAACACCTCCTCCAATGTCCCCCACATGGGAACCTGTGACAGCTAACACCTCCTCACTGTCTCCCAACATGGGAACCTGGACAGCTAACACCCTCTCCACTGTCCCCCAACATGGAACCTGTGCACTTAACAACCCTCCTCCACTGTCCCCCCAACATGGGAACCTGTGACCGCTAACACCCTCCTCCATTGTCCCCCAACATGGGAACCTGTGACAGCTATCACCCTCCTCCACTGTCCCCACAAACATGGGAAGCCTGTGACAGCAAACCCCCTCCTCCACTGTCCCCCAACAAGAACTCCTTTGACACTACATACCCACCTCCACTGTCCCCCCAACATGGAAACCTGTGACAGCTAACACCTCTCCTCCACGTCCCGCAACATGGAACCTGTGACAGCTATCACCCTCCTCCACTGTCCCCCCAACATGGAACCTGTGACAGCTAACACCCTCCTCCACTGTCCCCCAAATGGGAACCTTGTGGCACTAACTCCCTCCTTCCACTGTCCCCCAAAAGGGAACCTGTGACACTAACCCCCCTCCTCCACTGTCCCCTCAACATGGGAACTGTGACAGCTAACACCCTCCTCCACTTGTCCCCCAACATGGGAACCTGTTGGACACTATCACCCTCCTCCACTGTCCCCCAACATGGAACCTGTGACAGCTACCCCCCTCCTCCACTGTCCCCCCAACATGGGAACCTGTGACTGCTAACACCCTCCCTGCCACTGTCCCCCAACAAGGGAACCTGTGGCACTAACACCCTCCTCCCACGGTGCCCCGCCCAACATGGGAACCTGTGACAGCAACCCCCCCTCCTCCCTTGTCCCCCAACATGGAACCTGTGGACAGTGAACCCCCTCCACACTGTCCCCCAACAAAGAACCTGTGACAGCTTATCACCTGCCCCACTGTCCCCCAACATGGGAACCTGTGACAGCTAACACCCTCCTCCACTGTCCCCACAGACAGCGGATGACTGACCCCGTGGACACTGTATCCAGACGCTTGGCCGCCAGACACGACCACGTCACAAAACAGTGTATGGCGGGGGACTGTACAGAGGCCCGGAGACACAGCCAAGAAGCCTTACGACCATCGGTGTGCCGAACCCCACACCACACTCAACCATCAACAAAAGCCACGCTAAAACACAGTAAACTGTACAAAAAGAAAAAGAAAAAGAAAAAAAAGAAGAAAAGAAGAGCAGGGAGACCCAAGAATAGTGTGTGACAAATGCCACGCACCAAGACAAACAATGCATACGCGTTTCGACCTAAGGGCTTCTGCAGATAACAAAAAAAAGGGAAGACACCAGGATTGTGTTCGACGTCTGTAATGCTTTCGGGTCGAAACATGTTGCGCACCGGGGTTTGTGCAGACCAGTAATCCCTGTCAACTTTCTTCACAATTTTTACAGAAAAGATTGAATGCTGATGAAATGTTTTTACGTCTCTCGCAATACGCGCTTGTGGGGTGTGTGGGGTGGGGTGCGTGCATGCGCGTGCGTGCGCGAGTGCGTGAGAGAGCGAGAAGAGAGAGAAGATAGAGAAGTAAGAAGAGAGAAGAGAGAAGAGAGAGAGAGCGAGCGTTAACTCGCTTTTCATGATCGACGACAGTGTCTGTTTGAATGCGAAATGAAGAAAATAGGTTGATTACTGACACAAACGTAAATACAGAAGAATGTGAAAGGGCGGAAGATATGGCCGAAACAAGTCTTGTGAAAGGAAAGAGGAAGGGGGGGGGGGGGGGGGGAGACCAACTGTCAGACCAGGAGGCACTGACGTTTACCTCTGGTCACTGTACAGGTGGACATCTGGGGCTTCGGTTACCGCCGTGATACATGGCAACTAACATCAGAGCTGGGAAAGCCGGGTCAGCAGCAAAGTAAAGTTCCCCAGCACCACCGAAAGCTTCACCTAACAATGTTCACCACAAGCTTCACCAAACAATGTACACCACTCCAAACTCCAACCGCAAGCTTCACGCAAAACAATTTCACCACTACCACCCGCAAGCTATCACCAAACAATGTTCACCACCCACCACAAATTCACCAACAATTTCACGACACTCCACCATAAGCTTTCACCAAACAATGTTCACCACAAGCTTCCACCCAAACAATGTTCAAAACACTCCACCACAAAGCTTCACCAAACACTGTTCATCATAAGCTCACCAAACAAAGTTCACCACTTCCAAACCATAAAGCTTTCACCAAACAATAATCCCCCGTAAGCTTCACCAAACAATGTTCACCATAAGCTTCACCAAACAATGATTCAACCACCCACCGACAAGCTTCACCAAACAATTGTTCACCACTCCACCATAGCTTCACCAAACAATGTTCACACACTGAGCTTCACCAAACAATGTCACCATTCCACCAAAACCTTTTCATTAACAATATTCACCCTCCACCACAGGCTTCACCATACAATGTTTGACCATAAGCTTCACCAAACAATTTCCACCACTCCACCACACCCTCCCCCCCCAAACAATGTTCCACCACTCCACCACAAGCTTCACCAAACAATGTTCACCCCAAGCTTCACCAAACAATGTCCACCACTCCAACCACAACCTTCAACCAAACAATGTTCCCACGCCACCACAAGCTTCACCAAAACATGTATCACCACTCCACCATAACTTCCCCAAACAATGCTCCCACTCCCCACAAGTTTCACCAAACAATGTCTTCACCACAAGCTTCACCAAACAATGTTCACACCCACTACCACCCACAAGTTTTCACCAAACAATGTTTCACCACTCCACCACAAGCAATCACCAAACAATGTACACTCACTTACCAGAAGCATCACCAAAAATGTCACCACTCCACCACAATTTTCACAAATCAATGTTTCACCACTAAGCTTCACCAAACAGATGTTCACCACAAGCTTCACCAAACAATGTCACCATAGCTCACCAACACTTTGTTCACCACTCCCCACCATAAGCATCACCAAACAATGTTTCACCCACAAGCTTCACCAAACAAGCCCCCACTACCACCACAACCTCCGACAAAGAATTTTCACAACTAACAATCCACCACAACACAACCTTCATTAAACAATATTCACCACTCCACCACAACTTTCACCAAACAATTTCTACCATAAGCTTCACCAAACAATGTCACCACCCCACCACAAGCTTCAACCAAACAATGTTTCACGCACAACCATCACCTAACAATGTTCACCACACCTTCACCAAACAATAATTCACCACTCCACCACAACTTCACCAAACGAATGTTTCACCATAAGCTCACCATAACGATGTTCACCACTCCCCCCAAGCTTCACCAAAAACAATTGTTCAAGAACGGCCACCACAAAGCTTCACCAAACAATGTTCGCCACTCCACCCACAAACATCACCAAACAATGTTCACCATAGCTTTACCCAACAATGTCCACCACTCCACCAACAAGCTTCACCAAAAACAATGTTTCACCACTCCACCACAACTTCACCAAACAAATGTTCACCCACTCCAAACCATAAGCCTTCACCAAACAATGTTCACAAACTCCACATAAGCTTTCACCCAAACAATGTTCAACACTCCAACCATAAGCTTTCACCAAACATGTTTCACAAACATCCACCATAACCTCACCTAACAATGTTCACCATAAGCTTTCACAGAAAAACCATGTTTCACGAACACACCCTCACCAAACAATGTCCACCACTCCACCACAAGCTTCACCATACAATGTTCACCACTCCACCATAATCTCACCAAACAATGTTTCACAACCCACCATACGGATCACCAAACAATGTACAACCATAAGACTTCACCAAACGATTGTTCACTTCACTCCACCATAAGGCTTCACCAAACAATTTTTCATCTCACGTCCACCATAAGCATCAAACGAAGTTCACCATAAGCTTCACCAAACCATGTTCCCACACTCCTCCATAAGCTTCACAACCAAACAATGTCACCACTACGACCACAAGTTCACCCAACAAATGTTCACACACAACCTTCCACCAAACACTGATCACCACAACCTTCACCAAACAATGTTCACACACAACCTCACCTAACGAATGTTTCACCACTCCACCATAAAGCTTCAACCAAACAATGTGGTCACCACAACTTCACCAAACAATGTCACCACTCCACCATAACTTCAACTTCACCAAACAATGTTCACCACTCCACGACAAGCTTCACCAAACAATGTTCACCGACTCCACCACAAACATCACCAAACAATGTTCACCATTAGTGCACACTCATAGCTCTTTTTTTTTCTATTTCACACTGGATATTTGAAATGTGTAGAAGAAATAAGGGGACCCAATTATTTTTTGGGGGGAAACGTTGGTAGCATCTTGTTTAAAAAAACAACAACAACCCAAACAACACATTAATATATCTAACTAAAAGCACTTTCGTGATTAACTTTGACTTCGGGGGTTCAAAAGAAATGAGACATTTGTTGCCGTGTCTTCGTCAATGCAACTCAACCCCATCGCAGTGCAAACAATAACACATCCCGTCTGCACGCCTTCCAATATTCCCCCCCACAGCTGCGGACCATCCTGAAGGGAGAGCGGTCAGGACCCGTGACGGTGTTCTGTGTTGGAGGATGCCCTGCAGGATGACCCAGCCCACAGACCCAGGCCTCTCAGATCGGGCGGCGCCTGACGGACAAGCTATGGGAACCCTGCGAACGACCCCCCTCCTTCCCTGGACCTCTTCCCTGCGCTCTGGGTGAGGGGCTTGGAGAGGTGGTGGATGGGGAATCGAGTGGTGGTAGGGTTTGTCTGTGGGTAGTCGTTTAAAGTGAGGGCGTAAAAAGAGAATGGGGTTTGGTCGGTGGTGCGCGGATATGTGTGTGTGTGTCGAGTGTGTGTGTGTGTGTTGTGTGTGTGTGCGTGCGTGCGTGCGTGCGTGCGTGCGTGTTGCGTTTGTTGTGTGTGTGTGTGTGTGTGGTGAGAGAGAGAGAGAGAGAGAGAGAGAGAGAGAGAGAGAGGAAGAGAGAAGAGAATAGTGTTACAACATATTTGTGTTCTTGACACGAGAACGGAGGGTTGACAGCCCAGAGAGAGAAGAAGAGAGAGGAGAGGGAGAGAGAGAGAGAGAGAGAGAGAGCGGAGCGAGAGGGAGGGGCGTGAGGGAGAGGGGGGCGGGCAACGGAAAAGCCCTTGTAGTATTACGTTACACGTAACCTTTAAGAATCCTTTCTTTCTCGTACACAATCGTCCATGGGCCTTGTGATGGACTATATCTTGTCAATCATTAACGAAGTTTCTATGTAACTGTTCTTTCACAATCAGTCTAACTTACCGGAATCATGTGAGTTTATATTTCATCAAAACCTGTGTGTACATGATTGTTTCAATTTGTGAGGGGCACGGTTTTAATCATGACATAGTCAAAACCTCTGTGTGCATGAATTGTTTTCAAGTTGTTGAGGAGGCAACAGAACAAGGACATAAGAATGAGGACCCGCTTTTAAACATCTCAAACTATAACTGGACAAGGAATCAACCCTTGCTTGTTATTTCAAACAGCATCAGTGACCCCTACCATCAAACAAAACAAAACAGAACAAAGACAAAAAACATAACAAACAACAACAAAAACCCAACACTGTAGGTTTTAAAGGGAATGACGTGATCTTTCAGGTCAGTTCTGGGACTTTTCGGTACCACTGTTGCAGTGAAGAACAGCGAACGACTCAGGCCTTGCCACAACCCTCCGCCAGTCCCACGAACGAGACCATTGTCTCCTCCTGAAGTGGCCAGCACCCCATCCCTCCTTCCCACACTCCAGCACCTGCACAGGAGTTCTGCCGGGTGGCCACACCGTCAGCGTCGCCACTGCCGATTCGTAACGCAAAACCTCCTTTTTACGACCTGAGGTGAAGGACCGGACAGACACCACCACACCCAGACGTCCCAACCCACCTCCAACAGAAGCTCGGCCAGCCCCCAGTTTCTGCCAGTACCTTGTCTGGTCTGTCTGACCGCACCTTGCCTCACACCCCCGCGACAGCCCCCGCAGCGCTTGGACACCTATACACACTCAGTAGAACCTCTGGCAACAAAGTCTTGCTAATGGCGGCGACGAGGAATAAACGTAGGAAGTTCATGCTGCTCAGCTGCTGACGATTTTATCCAAATCATATGTAGCTTTGGTATTGTCAAAGACATCCCCCATTGATCACAGGCTTTGTCGGTAGTAATCCATAGGTTATCATCCTCCCCCAACAGAGAGAGACAGACAGACGTGAGAAACAGAATGAAGAGAGAGAGAGAAAGACAGACAGACTGAGAAACAAGAGAGAGAAAAACAGAGACAGACAGACTGAGAAACAAAGAGAGAGAAACACAACAGACAAACCAGAGAAACAGAGAGTGAGAACAGTCAGACCTGAGAAACATAGAGAAAACTGAACAGACAATCAGAGAAACACAGCAGCAGAGAGGAGAGAGAGAGAGAGAGAGAGAGAGAGAGAGAGAGAGAGAGAGAGAGAGACAGAGACAGACCGAAAAACCAACCGAGAGAGAGAGAGAAGAGAGAGAGAAGAGAGAGAGAGAGAGAGAGAAGAGAGAGAGAGAGAGAAACAGTCAAAAGGGCCAACACGTATATTGTGTACTGTCCGCATGTTTAGCATCGTTAGGATATTGTGAATGTCAACATTTTGTATTGTGCAGGCGAACTGTGTGCGTATTTATGTGTTGATTCTGTCAACATATTTAGCATGTGAAGGAAAAACAATCAACACTGCGTGCTTAGTGCCGGATAGAGCTGTCAACTGTTTAGCTTTGTGCAGGATAGAAGCTTCAACATTTTTGCTTTGAATGCAGGATAGAGGCTGTCCAACATTTTGCTTTGAGCAGGATAGAGCTGTCCACATGTTGCATGTGCAAGGATAGAGCTTCAACATGTATGCATTGTGCCGGATAAAACAATCAACATGTATTGCATTGGTGCAGGACAAGCGTCAACATGTTTGCAATGTGTAGATAAAACATCAACATGTTTGCATTGTGGTAGGATAAAACAATCAACGGGGGGGGGGGTGGGGAGGAGGGGGTGGTTTGCATTTGCAGGACAGAAGCTGTCAACATGTTTGCCATTGTGTGTAGGATAAAACAATCAACATGTTTGCATTGTGTAGGATAAAACAATCAAACATGTGTGCTTTGTGGCAGTATAAGCTGACAACCATATTTGCCCTTGTTGTCGGATAAAACAAGTCAACATGTTTGCATGTGTAGGATTAAAACAATCAACATGGTTCTTTGTGGCAGTACAGAGATGTCAACAATGTTTTGCATTGTGTAGGATACAAACCAATCAACATTTTGCATTGGTGTAGGTCAAACAATCAACATGTGTGCGTTGTGCAGATAGACAGGTCAACCGATTTGCATTGTGTAGGATTAGAGCGATCAACATGGTGTGTGCATTGTGTAGGATAGAGCTGTCAACATGTTTGCATTTGTATGAATAAAACAATCAACAGTGTGTACTTTGTGGCAGGATAGACTGTCAACATTTTGCATTTTGTAGGATAAAACAATCAACATGTATGCATTTGTAGGATAAAACAATCAAACATGTTGCTTTTGTGCAGGATAGAGCTTCAACATGTTGCATTGTGTAGATAAAACAATCAACATGCTTCATTGTTAGGATAAAACAATCAACAATGTGTATTGTGCATGATCCAGCTGTCAACATCCTTTGCATTGTATAGGATAAAACAATCACATGTTTGCATGTGAGCATAAAAACCAATCAACATGTGTGCTTTGTGCAGGATAAGCTGTCAACATATTTTGCATTGTGTGGATAAAACAATCAACATGTTTGCATTGGTTAGGATAAAACAATAAACATGTGTGCTTTGTGCAGTACAAGATGTCAACATGTTTTGCATTGTGTAGGAATAAAACAATCAACATTTTGCATTGTGTATGATAAAACAATCCACATGTGTGCTTTATGCAGGATAGAGCTGTCAATATAGTTTTTTGAGTAGGATAGAGCAATCAACATTTTGCATTTGTAGATAGAGCTGTCGACATGTTTGCATTATGTAAGGATAAAACAATCAACTTGTTTGCCTGTATAGGATAAAACAATTAACAGTTGCTATGTGCAGCACAGAGCTGTCAACATGTTTGCATTGTGTAGGATAGAACAATCAACATGTGGCTTCGTGCAGGATAGACTGTCAACATCTAGCATTGTGAAGGATAAACAATCACAAGTTTGCATTGTGTAATAAAACAAATCAACATGTGTGCTTTGTGCAGGTAGAGCTTTCAACATCTTGCATTGTGTATGATGAAACAATCAACATCTTTGCATTGTGTAGGAAAAAACAACAAACATCTTTGCATTGTGGTAGGATAATGCCTGTCAACTTGTTTCACTGTGTTATGATAGACCTGTCAACATGTTTGCATTGTGCAGGATAAGCTGTCAACATGTTTTGCATTGTGAGATAAAACAATCACATCTTTGTCAATGTGCAGGATAGAGCAATGTCAACTTGTTTGCATTGTGTAGGATAGAGCTGTCACATGTTTTGCATTGATTAGGATAGAGCTTCAACCTCTTTGCATGTGCAGATAGAGCTGTCACATGTTTGCATTGTGTAGTAGAGCTGTCAACATGTTTGCATTGGGTAGGATAGAGCTGTCAACATGTTGCATTGTGTAGATAAGCTGTCAACAGGTTTTGCATTGGGTGCAGGATAAGCTGTCAACATCGTTGCCGTGTGCAGGATAAGCTGTCAACATGTATTTTCATTAGTGCAGGATAGAGAAGTCAAACATGTTTGCATTGTGCAGGACAGAGCTTCAAAATGTGCATTGTGCAGATAAAACAATCAAAATGTTATGCATTGTGGCAGGATAGATCTGTCAACATTCAATGGGTTTTTTTTATTTCCTGGACAGGTGACGACATGTTTCTAAACCTACGAATGGAACAGTCACAACATGTTTGTATTGTGTACACAGATCTGTCAACTAGCTTGTAATTGTGTAGCACAGATTCTGTCAACAATGTTTGTATTGTGTATCACAGATCGTCAACATGTTTTACTGTGTAAGCACAATGCTGTCAACATGTTTGTATTTCTGTATATCACAGAATTCTGACCAACATGTTTGTATGTGTAGCACAGATCTGTCAACAAGTTATGTATTGTGTAGCACAGAACTGGCAGCATGTTGATGTGTAGCACAGATCCTGTCATCATGTTTTAATTGTGTAGCACAGATCAGTCATCAATGTTGATTGTGGTAGTCACAGAGCTGTCACAGTGTTTGTATTGTGTATCACAGAACTGTCAGCAATGTGTTGTATTGTGTACACTGATCTGTCAAGCCTGTTTTATTTTGTACACAGATCTTACAGCACAAGTTTTGTATTGTGTAGCATAGATCTGTCAGCATGTTTTGTAATGTGTAGCACAGAGCTGTCAGCATGTTTGTATTGTTGTACACAACTTGTCAGCATGTTTTGTATTGTAGTAGCACAGATCCTGTCAGCAGGTTGTATTGTTAGCACAGATCTGTCAGCATGTTAATGTATTGTGTAGCATAGATCTGTCAGCAAGTTTGTATTGTGTAGCACAGATCTGTCAGCATGTTTGTATTGTGAGTCACAGATCTTCAGCAGTTTGTATGTGTAGCACCAGAGCTGTCAGCATTGTTATTGTGTAGTATAGAGCTTGACCATGATTTTATTGTGTAGCACAGATCTGTCAGCATGTTTGTATTGTGTAGTCACAGATCTGTCAACATGATTTTATTTGTAGGATAGATCAGGCTAACATGTCTGTATTGTGTAGCACAGTCTGTCCAACATGGTTTTTGTGTAGAAGATCTGCTAACTTGTCTGTATTGTGCCGATCGAAGCTGTCAACATGGTTGAACCGAGCAGATTAGAGCGTCAAGATGTTTTGTAACTGCGCAGGATACTAGTTGGAACTTGTTGCACGGTGCAATATGGAACTAATAAACATGTTTGAAGTGGTGGCAGAATGGAAAACAGACATATTTGTGAATAACCATCATAAAATTCCACTTGTGTTACTGTTGATAGTTTAAAAGCTTGGACTGTGGATGATATAACTGTCTTAACGTATTACTTCGCTTCAGGAGACTATCTGCAGTATGAGTCTGAAAGTTCTGGTTGGTCTGACTGATATAGTATATGGGAAACATGGATGTTTTTCAGCGTATCTCTTGTGAAGGATATCAGCTGGAGAAGGTGACGACCATGTATGCCGACATTTCCAATCATTACTGCACCAGCCCTGCGACCTCCCCTCACCCCCTGGACCACGTCCTGGGTATCACCACTTCCAGCCCTCCACAACCTGCCCCACGCCGCCGGAGTCGCAAGCCCACCTCCAAACGGACCAGAAGCTCCTTACCACGCTCTGCTCCCCAGCAAGCCATCACATCACAGCTCCTCATCGAACTATGACAGTGATCTGCCCACGTCTTGGTCCTAGTTATAAAGACAGGAGAAAGGTGACGAACCCATTCCAAATCCAACATAAACTTCGGCCGGTTGGAGAAGGACAACAACAAGCTCCGCGAATGGAAAACACGCACGGTGTCCCAGAGACCGACAAAACCCACGGACCGCACACAGTGATCTCCAGAAATACAACACCATATCAGGACCAATCCGACCGATGCGGACCGATGGATGAACCAGACCATCACACTCAGAGACCCACGGCCCAGACGTTCTCTAGCCCAATAGGGAGATCAAACCAGAGGAGACCGACCGAGGTACCAAACACAGCACCCCAACACAGGTCTCCACACACTGCCCCCCCCACAGCAACCATAAACCTTTACAAAGACTCTCCTCGCCCTGACCCGCCGACCGAGGAATAAGAGGAAAACCAAGAGTTAAACCAGGTCCTAAGCTTCCAACAGTCGTGTTCCATTCCCGAGCGAGACAAGTCCCGACGAATCGAACACCCCCGCAAGGGCCGCAGCGGCCTGACACTGACGACGATGCGTACGACAGACCAGGAAGCAGAGCAGGTCGAGGGTGTCCCACTGACCAGAACCCCCAACCCGGTGCGAACCGGAGTCTGGTCTGGACCCCTCGAAGCCTTGCAGAAGATCTTCAGAAGCATCCCGACAGGCAACTCAGCTTCTTCTGATTAAAAAAAAAAATCCTTTATGGTTTTGTTGATATGAAGGTATTTTACAGTTTTGTCTGGCTGTTTTTTTTTTTAATCCATGATTCCTGTTCATAAAAAAGGCATTCAGTATTAAACAAACTTAATATAGTACGTGTCAATTGAGGAAAATTATATTTATCTCGATGGGACAATTAGACCAAAAACGTTAAGGCAACTTTTTTTTTTAAACGCTGAATCAGTTTCAAATGACGAATTAAGTATACCGACAAATCTTGTAGTCCCACTAATTATTCATCCAATTAAGGTATTTAGAAAAATGAAACCATGCAAACGATATCCATATTCACACAACCCAACGTAAGCACTTAGAAAACCACGTTTCTGGCCGCTGTAAATGCGTTTCTATCTACACTTTGGGTTTCTGCTCAGAATTGCACTGGTTTCGCTGTCTCATTACATTATCAAGCTTTGCAACTTGTGTCCCAGTCCTGCTCAAAACAGACTTTGCATGAACAAAAAGGAACTGGCATCAGAGATTAGATGAATCTCTCTCTCTCGCTCTCCTCTCTCTCGTCTCTCTCTCTTCCTCTCTCGTCTCTCTCTCTCTCTCAGCGTATGTTGCGTTCCTCTTCCGGTCTTCGCTAACGTTTCCTTTCATTTGCAGCAAAACGACCGTACAACCCAAACAGAAATAGAAGTACCAGCCGATCACAAGAAAAATCGGATGATCCGAGAAACAGTCAATGTTGACCGAGGTGAAGGCGACAGAGGTCAGCAAGCAGAGGTCTCTGGGGTTAGAGTTCAAGAGGTCAGAGGGGTTACAGAAAGCAGGGAACCCATTGGAGAGGGACCGCATCGTCTGACTCATTCACCGACGTCCTGAGACAACCGCATCGGTGAGATTGTTGATTGTGGGTTTTTTTTGAGGGGGGTGGGGGGAGAAAGACAGAGAGATGAGTGAGAGACACACACGAGAACAGAGACAGTGAGAGAGAGAGGCAGACATACAACAAACAACGGACAGACACAACAGAGACGAACACAGACAGACTGAGGTATGGAGTAAGGAAGATAGAAGGGATGGGGAAGTGAGGAGGGAAAAGTGATCAATGAAGAAGACTTAGGAGGGATGGAAAGAGGAGGGCAAGTACCAATGAAGAAGACTTAAGAGTGATGGTAGAGAGTGAGGCAAGTGACAAATGAAGAGACTTAGGAGTTAAGGAAGAGAGGAGGGCAAGTGACTATGAAAGACTTAAGAGTGATTGGCAGAGAGGAGGGCAAGTGACAGATGAAGACGACTTAGGAGTGTGTGAAGAGAGGAGGAAAGTGACAATGAAAGAAGACTTAGGAGTGATGGAAGAGAGGAGGAAAGTGACAATGAAGAAGACTTAGGAGTGTTTGAAGAGCGAGGAAAGTGAACAATGAAGAAGATTTAGTAGTGTGGAAGAGAGGAGGAAAGTGACAATGACGAAGACTTAGAGTGAAGTGATGGAAAGAGAGGATAAAGGGTTGAGCGAGAGACAGTGAGAGACGGAGTGCAGGGATTAAACGAGACACGTGGGAAGCAGAGAGAGAGAGGGGGGGGGGGGGGGGGGGGGGGGGGAGGTAGGAGGAAGGTGGAAGGAAGAGGAAAAAGTTGGGAGGGAGGAAAGAGAGAGATTGAAGAGAGAGAAGAGAGAGAGAGTCAGAGAGAAGACGAGAGAAGAGAAGAGAGAGAAGAGAGACAGACAGACAACAGACAGACAGACAGACAGAGTCCACAGATTACAGACAGACCGACACAGAGAGAGAGAGAGAAGAGAGAGAGAGAGAGTGAGAGAGAGAGAGAGAGAGACTGACAGACAGACAGATAAAGACAGACAAGTCACAGATACCACAGACAGACAGGGACAGAGAGAGAGAGAGAGAGAGAGAAAGAGAAAGAGAGAGGATAGAGAGAGAAGAGAGAGATATATGAAGACAACAGAACCGACAGACATAACAAGAGACACAGAATAACCGACAGAGAGAAAGAGAGAGAATTAGAGAGCGAGAGAGCGAGAGAGAAGGCGAGGAGAGAGAGGAGAGAGAGAGAGAAGAAGAGTAGAGAAGGAGAGAGAGATCTCCGACTACCACACATGCCCGGACACCTACCTTGTTTGCGGTGCCCCAAAAACATAGCTTCGATAACCCTTCCCTTCCCGAGACGGCGGGGCCCCCTCAGCCAGCAGAGAAGAGACGTCCCTTCGGCCAAAACTGACCCTCCACCCTCGCCCCACCCCCCCATACGCGGACAATACCACGCGACTCCTGGGGGACCCCCCCGCCGGCCCGCGTAGTACACGCGCCCGCCGTCCGATCCCACACCACAGCCCGCACGTGGAGACGGGGACGGGCACGAGCGGACTGGGGCGACAAGCTAGCCACAGTCAGTAGGAAACTCCTCGAGCTACTGAACGGGAGTCTCCAATGCTAAACTACCGTCCTTACTCCATGCTCAGAATGACCCGTCACAGACGGAGGGATCAGGTCAGGAGGTGAGACCCGTGACATCCATCACGCCCTACATGTGGCCATGACTTGGACGAGGCAAAGCAGAGGAGGGGAGAGGGCAAGAGAGAAAGTTTGGCACAACGTAGGAGAGGTCAAGAAGGCAACGAGCTGTACTTCGCCCAGGGAACCACCCACAGTGTCCGGGCCGACGGGGCGGGGTCGTTTGGGGGGTAATTGAAGCACCTGTCGTTTCACCCGACGTTCCCCTTTGTCCCGCTGCGACATACGCACGGCTTCTAAACACTGTCCTGGGTGGGGAACAACCCTGACGGAGGCGATACTCCAATACTGATCAGACAAAAGCAGACCCCTTTCCTCAACACGTACTATACATTAAGGTTTTAAGGTGCATTGCCTACCTACAGTGATGATACGACACACAGAAAAACCATCCCAATGACTTACACTGCACCCAAGCCACCCAGGACGACAACACCCTAAAAAGCGGGTGGGCCGAAAACGGGCATTAAGTTGGGCGTGGGATGTGTTGGGGTGTTGTGGTGATATACTGAGTCTCCATGTGACATGTTGGCCAACTTGGCAGGCTCGCTCTGACTCTCTCTAAGAAGGAGCCAATGCTCTCATTGCAGACTGGACCTCAGGAACTCAGGGATCACTAGACAGTGTCATTCGCACACTGTCTAACTTGGAGTTCACGTGGGCATTAGCAAGACTGCTGTAAAACACAGCGACCAGTCCCCCGGACTGTGGTAAGAACAGAACTGAAAGATTCAAAGGCGAAGGCCTACGGCTCATGCTGCAAGAGGCGCGGAGACGACCCACAGGACCGATGTCGATGAGGTGTCGTCTTTCCTCTCTTCCCTTTCTTTCTCCTCTCTTCTCTTGCTCTGTGGCTTTCCTGGACACTAAGGCATGAGGTTGCCAACTCGAAAGCTTCAAACTGTACATGGGTGACGGCCAGTACTGCCCATATGTTTAAAAAAAGGTGGCCATGCCGGAGCGCCAATATTGCCCATGGGGTGCTTACATGATCATACGAGGTTGACCAATATTTTGCCAATGTATATTACGTGATATCGCTGACCAATACTGACAAATGTGTTCAATGATATTCCGGTGGACGACCAATTTGCCAAACATGTCTACATTACCAAACGGTGGATCCGTATTACCTCATATTCAACTATGTGGCGCCCAAATTGCCAGTAAGTTTACATAACAAATGATGACCATCTTGCCATATGTTTAAAATGAAACATGGTGGGACCGCCCATCGTGAAACTTTGGACACAACACAAGGTGACCCGTAATGCCCTAAATGTATATGAAAGGAACATACGGAAACCCACATTCCAAGTACAGTTGACATACCCATGTGTCGTGTTACCCTTAAGCTTCAAGCAAGCCCGGGGTGAATGTGTGCATAATTCAGGGATAGCTCGATTTTCCCGATCGTAAAGGTATGGAGCCAACAGGTTAGCTCGATGTACCTGTCCGTTAAGGTATGATCAATCAGGTTAGCCCTCGATATCCTGCGATAAGGTATGTGATCAGGTAGCGCGCTCGATTTCCTGTCGTTAAGGTATGTGCATCAGTTAGCACGATTTCCTCCATCAAGGATGTGCAAATCGTCAGGTTACTCGATATCCCATCGAATTAAGGTATGGCCAGTCAGGTTAGTTCGATTTCCCATCGTTAAGGTATGTTCATCAGGTTAGCTCGATTTCCTGTCGTTTAGGTATGGTGCATCAGGTTAGCGTCGATTTCTCTATCGTAAGTGTAATGTACATCAGGTAGCTCGTTTTTCCTGTCGTTAAGGTATGTGCAGATACAGTAGCTCGAATTTCCTATCGTTAAGGTATGTGCAGAGGGTCAGGTTAGATATTCGATTTCCTATCGTTTAAGGTAGTGCAACAGGTTAGCTCAGATTTCCCCATCGTTAAAGTATGTCAACAACAGGGTTAGACTCGATTTCCTATCGTTAAGGTATGTGCATCAGGATAGCCTCGATTTCCCAACGTTAAGATATTGCATCAGGGTTAGCTCGATTTCCCATCGTTAAAAGAAGTCATCCAGGTTAGCTCGATTTCCATCGTCAGGGATGTGCATCAAGTTAAATCTCGATTTCCCATCGTTAAGATAGACGAGACAGACCCGCGGAGACGATGCTGTGAGCTCAATCCTCCAACCAGAGTGCTTCAGGTAGAATGTGAGGTTGGGGCCCAACCCGGCCTTTAAAGCAAAGCACAGAGGGCAGGAATGAAGCACATGGCATTAGGCTCCCCACTGGCTGGTCCAGCAGTGGGCTTGATTCCCCCCATACGGAGTTTCGTATGCAATTCCTTCCTTTACCGACAACACCACTGGCTGGCTTTTCACTACCCGGCGCGGTTCTTCCGTTCGATGCAACCTTCCTTTAATAAGTACCGACACACACTGCTGTATCTTCAACCAGCGCCTGTCACCTTCGTTGCAATCCTTCCTTTACCCCAACACCCTAGCTGTTTCTCAAAACCCTACCTGGCGCGTTCACTTCGTTGCAATCCTCCATATTACCGAAACACCACTGGCGGTTCTCTACTACTCATACCAGCGCTGTTCTCATTCGTCGCAACAAATCCTTTCTTTTAACCAAAAGCCAACACTGGCTGTTCACTACCAGCCTGTTCTCTCTCCTTTCCTTCATTTCGTTGCAAAATCCTTCCTTTACCAAAACACGCACGCTGTTCTCGAACGGCGCTGTGTCACTCTCATCGTGGCAACAATCCTTTCTTTAAAAAACCGAAACACTCACTGGCCTGTTCTCCTACCGAGGACCGCGGCTGGGCCCGGACCGGCAGGCGGGCCTACCGGCCTCTACCGAGCGTTCTCTCCCGGCGCGGACGGGCTGGGGCGGCGCGGCGTCGCGGGCGTCTACCACCGGCGCGGCGGGCGGGGGACCCGGCGGGGCCGCGGCGGGGCGCCGGCCCGGCGGCCCGGGCGGCCGCGCAGGGTCTCTACCGCCGGGGCGGACCGGCCGTACCGGCAGGCGAGCCCCGCAGGCCGGACCACACCCGGACCGATCCCGTGCGGACTCCACTACCGACCGTGCGCGCGTCTAACTCCTGCGGACCCGCTGGCCCGACCGGCGCGGCGAGTAACCAGGCGGGCCGGCAGGAGGGCCGGCGCGCGGAGACGGGGGCCGGCGCCGGCTCTACCGCGCGGTGACGGGCTGCGGGCTCACGGCTAGGCGGCGGGGGCAGCGGACCGCGGTGTGCTGCGGCGGCGTCGCGCCGGACCGCGGGCGCGCGGCGGCTGGGCAGGCGACCGGCGACCGGCTCTACCGGGACACGTCGGACGGCGGGCGGCTGGGGCGGCGGCGGGGGCGGCGGACCGCGCGGCGGGGGTCACTACCGGCGGGGGGCTGTGTGGGCAGTCGTGGCGCGCGGGCCGCGGACGGCGGCGACCGGCGGGCGCGGGGGACCGGGCCGTGAGCGGGGGCGTGGGCTCGCCGGCGGGCGGCGTGGGCGGCGAGCCGCCGTGCGGGCGTGTGCGGCGCGCGCATAAACCGGCGGCGCGGGAGCGGGCCCCGGCGTGCGCGGCGCGCGCGGCTGGGGCGACGCGGCGAGGGCGGCGGACGGCGGGATGCCGCAGGCGCCCCGGTGCCGGCACGGCGCCCCGGCGGGCTCAAACGGCTACCGGTACCCGGCGAGCCGGCCCTACCGGTCTGGCGCGGGACCGCGGCGGCGTGGGCGCGGCGGGTCTCTTACGATTTGCAATCCTTTCTTTAACCCTGAACAAACACAGACGTGGCTTTTCTCTACCGGCGCTGTATCTCTTCGTTGCAGATCCTTTCTTTACCGAAACCCCACTCACCTGCTGTTCCTCTACCGGCGGCTGTTCTCCCTCGTTTGCAATCCTTCCTTTACCGAAACACCACTGGCTGTTCTCTACGCGTTAGCTGCAGTCATGGGTCTGCAGCTTTACGTCAACCTCGGTTTAAGAGCTCACTGATAACCGTAGTCACGACCTCGATCATTGTGTCATGCTTACTCAATGTGTGTGTGTGAGTGTGTGCGTTTGTTGTTGTTTGTGCGGAGTGGCGTGCGTGCGTTGCGTGCGTGCCGTGCGTCGTGCGTGCGCGCGCCGCAGCGCACACCATCACACCCCCGCGTGACTGCGTGCAAGCCAACCCAACTGTGTGACTGTGTGTGTGGTGTGTGTGTGTGTGTGTGTTGTGTGTGTTTGGTGAGTGTTGTGTGTGTGTAGTGCGCGGCGCGCGCGCTCGCACGCGCGTGCAAGCTACCCAACACATACTAAATGACACTGACAATGTTATGAAACTAACAGCAATCCGAAGGCCGTCGACATATCTACTGTATAAAGGTGAAGATGCTGTGATACTATTGCAAAGACAAGACCACCCGACACTATACTGTATGCTTGAAAATACTGATACCAAAGGCAATCAAAGTCACCCGACGATTATCTATATATAGTGGAAAAGCTGATGATACGATTTGGCAATCCAAGTCCAACCCGACCATATTCTACAAAAGGTTGAAAAGGCTGTACACTATTGCAATCAAAGTCCGCCACCTTACGAATCTCTAAGTAGATAGGTTTCAAAAAGGCGAGGATACTATTGCTAATCAAATCCACCTGACAATATTCTATAAAATAGTTGAAAAAGCTGTGAAAGGCTGTGAAACTATTGCATCAAAGCCAAAACCTGACAATATTCTATATAAGTTGAAAAGGCTGTGAATACTAATGCAATCAAAGCCACCTGACAATTATACTAAGATCTAGTTTAAAAAAAGGCGGTGATACCTTGCAAGCAAAGCGCACCTGACAATATCTATAACTAGTAAAAAAAGGCTGAGAAACTATAGCAATCGAATTTCAGATTGGTTGTTCTGGGTTTGGCCATTTTTTCCATGGTGGGTTTTTTTTTTATGAATTCATTAATACTTTTCAATTTTACAAACCCAACATGTTTGCTTCGGATTTCCGTCATCTGTTAAGTCGGGCTACAATCATTCGCCATCTTTACTTACTCCGAATATGAAAGTATCCAAACAAGAAAGTTTGTTTTCTTCTTCCACCGGCCGCCTCCCCTTCCCCACAGGGTAGGGACCCAGTTACTCTCTCTGTTATTTGTTCGTCCTCCACCCCTCTCCTCCGTTTCCCGCAATCCCTCCCTTTCCCTCCCAAGCTCGATTGTCAAACCACGAAAGATGAGTGTGAGTGAGTTGTGAGATGTGAAGTGATTGTGATGTGATGTGATGTGATGGTGTGAGTGTGGGTGTGGTGTGTGTGGTGTAGCGTGGTGTGGTGTGTGTGGTGTGTGTGTGGTGTGGTGTGTGTGAGTATGTGTGTGGTGTGTGCACCGCGCGTGTGGTGTAGTGAACGTATACATACACAATACTCCAAATACATGTGTATAATCGCAAGTATACCTATGGATAGCTGTTAACAATAAATAGTGGGAGAAAACAAGTGCAGTTAGACAATTCTTCAGTCATTAAAGTAATGACTTGGCATAGAATGAAAGTAAAAAAAAAAATGAAAAAATGGGGGGAATATATAATAAATATGAAAACCCTTCAACTACTGCCTGAGGGAAACCATTGTACACTCCCCCTTCGAAGGCACATCTATCTATTTGTATTGCCTGCTCCTAGGCCTTGTCGTCCGCTGGATCGGACTCATCAGGGAACACGGCTGATTGTGTCAGTGCTTCTTGGTGTCCAAATAAGAACACACCAAAGTCCAAAATTCTGTGGTGATCTCATCACCAAGGTTCAAAAAAAATCCAACATCACCTGACCCCAAAGGCAGCGCCAGCGAAGGTAAGTAAAATGGAACAAATGAAAGTGTTTGAGAGGAAAAAAAAATGGGCTTAATAACTAAAACATTATGCAAAACAGTATAAAATTGTAGGGACAATCTTGCGCCATGCTTGAGGATCCATTCAAGGATGCAAGAGGTCAAGGAAAGAAAATGGAACATTGTGAGTGGTCAGCTCTTGCTGTTCAATTAAAACCCCCGCATTGCGGAGGTGGCCTAATAATTGTAACAGAACAAGAACCTTTAACTTGGAGATCTCCTAAAGACTGGCAATCTCCCACTGATTTACCAAACATTATAGCTGCGTGCACAATTAAATAGTGGGAGAAAACAAGTGCAGTTAACGAATTCTTCAGTCATTATAGTTAATGACTTGCGCAAGATTTGAATTAAAAAAAAAAAGAAAAAAATGTGGGTGAATATAAAATAATAAGAGGAAACCCTTCACCTAGCTGCCTGAGGGAACCCTTGTGACATGTTCCCCTGTCGTAGGCACATCTATTGTATGGCCGCTCCTAGGCCTTTCCGGGTCCAGCAGATCGGACTCATCAGGGAGAGCACGGCTGGATTGTGTCTGAGCTCTTTGGTGTCCAAATAGAGACACACCAAAGTCCATAAGTCTGTAGGTTGTTCTCATCACCAAGGGTTCAAAAAGAATCCACCCAGCAAACCCCCAAAGCGACCAGCTGAAGGTATAGTAAATGAACACAAGGTGAAAGTGTGGAGAGAGGAAAAAAGTGCATAATAAACTAAAAGCATAATGCAAACAGTATAAATAGATGAAGGGGACAAACTTTGAGCCTATGCATGAGGATCCATTCAAGGATGCAAGGGAGGATGCTAAAGATATGGAACAGTGTGAATGGTCAGCTCTGCTGTTTCAATAACCCAAGCATTGCGAATGGGCTAAGAATTGTACAGAACAAATCCTTTACTATCTCCTAAGAGATGCATCTCCCAACTGATGGACCAAGACAGATTATACTGCGTGCTGGAACAATTAGACAAAAAAGTGGAGGAAACAAGAGCAGGTTAACACCTTACTCATTCAGTCAATATAGTATGACCTTTTGAAAGATTTGAATTTAAACCAGAAAAATTAAAAAAAATGGGGGAAATAGTTATTAAATATGAGGAAACCCTTTCACTGTATCTGCCCTGAGGGAACCATTAGTCTCCCCTACGAAGGCACAACTAATTGTAATGCCTGCTCCTGAGGCCTTTCGTCCGCTTGGAATCGGACTCATCAGGGACGACACGGCTGGATTGTTTCTGTGCTCTGGGGGGGGGGTAGTCAAATAGACCACACCAAGACCCATAATACTTTTATGGATAAGTAGCCTGTGTGTAATTGGCTGACTGAATACCCCCAGCCGGAGAAATACAACTGGAAAGTTATTTTTATTTTGTACAAGTTTTTCAATTTTTGTTTCAAAAGGATGTTAAGAGGGCATGCGAATGCATTTGCATAGCTAGAAGGCATGAACGTGGTTGTGAGTGTGTGTGTGTGTGTGAGATGTGTGGTTTGTGTGTGAGTGTGGTGTGGTGTGTGTGTGTGTGGTGTGTGTGTGTGTGTGTGTGTGTAAGCCGCGCGTGCGTGCGCGCACGCAGTGTTGCATGCAGCAAGTCGTGCTGTGCATGCCTGGATGCATATTGGCGTGACTGCGGGCGTCCGTGTGATATGTAAAGTGCGAATGTAGTGTGTAAGTGTGGCGTACCGTGGTGTGTTCGTATGCGTTAATGTGTGGCAACGCGCGCGCACACGTCCTTGTTCGTACATGTTTATATGTATTGGCACACGACACACACCACACACACAACACACACCCATGCACACACACACACACACATAAACGCACGCACACACACACACAGCACACAGACACACTCACACACACAAGGACACACACACACACACACACATACACGAGCCATGCAAACGCCAGTGTTTTTCATAATTCCCTGGCCCACCCCTTCTCTCCCACTGTCTGTCCAACGAGCACAACCGATCACATATATCCATACATGGCTACAAAAACAGAAAAGGGACTAGAGCACAACTGACCCTCATTTTCGGTGTGTTAATAGGTAGCGTTAGAACATCGCCTTTACAGGTTAACGCTGCACCCCAGCGGATGTTCCGCTGTAGCACCAATGTTTGGTTACTTTCCTTCATTCTTTCATCCATGCGCTCCACTCTTCAGTGACTCTGATAACATCTTCCCCCCCTCTGTTACCAGTTGGCCATAGAAAATTAACGTTTAGAAATGCGTGCCTACACACTGAACGTACACAAGGTAAGCGTAGACTGTCGCAAACTGGCGAATCTAAATGCACAGCGCTTTGTACACACATAAAATATAGGGCGGGCGTGCGCGCACGCACGCCCGTACGGAGGGTACGCACACACACAACACACACACACACACACACAGCACACACGACACACACACAACACAACACACACACAACACACACAACACAAAGAGCGAAAGAGAGAGAGAAAGAGAGACAGGGCCCAGACAGATCAGCCTAGACAGACATAGACATATAACCAGTCGAATTAATTAATCAACCAAACTAATTATTTAATTACGTAAGTCCGGCCCCTCCAAATGGGTATGTAAACAACAATGTACACCTTTTATAACCCCAGAAACCGCTGACAACTGCAATCATGCCCAAGCAATAAACACATGACAACGTGGGGTCCAATCATGTCATGCAACAAACAGCATGACATCGGCAATCATGTCAAGCCACAACAGCATGACGACGGCCATCAGTCAGCAAGCAAACAAGCATGACAGCGCATCATTCATGCAACAAGACAGCATGACAAAACAACGGCAATCATGTCATGCAACAAACAGCATACAACGGCAAATTCAACGTCAAGCAACAAACAAGCAAGACAACGGCAATCACTCAAGCAACAAACATCAAGACAACGGCAATCACGTCAAGCAACAAGCAGCACTACAGAACGGCAATACATCGTCAGAAGCAACAAACCAGCATGACCAAACGTCAATCATGGTCATGCACAAACAGCATGACAAAAAACGGCAATCACGTCAGCAACAAACAGCATGGACAACGGCAATCAGTCATGCAACAAACAGCATGACCACGGCAATCATGTCATGCAACAAACAGCATGACAACGGCAAATCAAGACAAGCAACAAACAGCATGACAACGGCAATCACGTCAAGCAACAAACAGCATGACAAACGGCAATCATGTCAAGCACAAACAGCATGACAACTTCTAATTCACGTCAAGCAAACCAACAGCATACAACGGCAATCCACGGACATAGCAACAACAGCGATGACAACGGCAATCATGTCATGGCAACAAACAGCATGACCACGGCAATCACGATCAAGAACAAACCACATGACAACGGGCAATCAAGACATGCAACAAACAGATGACCACGGTAATCATGTCTGTGCCACAAACAGCATGACCCGGCAATCACGTCAAGCACCAAACGCATGACAAACGGCAATCAACGACAAGCAACAAACAGCATGAAACAACGCAAATCACACGTCAAGGCAAGAACAAGCAGCAACGACAACGCAATCACGTCAAGCAAGCAAACAGCATGATAACGGCAATCACTCAAGCAACAAAACCGCATGAAAACGGCAATCAAGTCAAAAGCCATACATAATGAAACAAGCCATTTCTCTATACCGCCAACACCTGATCTGTGGAACAGGATTGTGCAACGCGCCGTCAAAAAGCTCGGTGACAAAGCAAACACAGATTCCGTAATATCCAGGGACCTGAAAGTTCCTCTCCATTTCTCTCAGCAGACTTGTTGCGACAGGAGAACGAAAATGGTTTCCTCATTCTCCCTCTTGAACATCGCGCGCAAAGGACAACAAAACCAATCGCCGGTCATGACAAGAGACATCTCAAAAAACGATGTGCACTCGCAATCTGACATACCCGGTAATAAACGTAGTCATACGCAAATATTGTTTGGTGGGCCCATATTTGTTGTAAGAAGATGCTTCACATCATGTGCGTTTCAAAACGCCCAAGTAAACCCCTTCAGTGTTTTCACTAGCGCAGAGTGGTTGTTCCCCTTTTTCCATCGACAGTCAGATCAAACGATGACGAGAACCACTGCAAGAAAGCCACTTTCATTCCCGCCGCACTTTGATTAACCACGCATCACCCAAACCACCGCCCTTAAATAAACCCCGCGCATCTCTGACACCGGCACTTCTGGTTTGCTCTCAGCTTCCAACCATGACAGCATTTGTAAAATGCTAAGTAAGATAACAGAAGTTCATCCACATGTCACAATAATCTAAAAACCAATATGAAGATGCAGTTACTACAGAGACAAGTACACACACTTGGAAATCTGTTTTGCAGAAAGCACAGAGAGAGAGAGAGGAGAGAGAGAGAGAGAGAGAGAGAGAGGAGAGAGAGGAGAGAGAGAGAATAGAAAACGGAAAGTAATAAGGCACAAACGCACCTCCGCACACATCCACCTTCCAGTTCCCACCGCCCGACTACCACCCGCCCCACGCCACCCCGCGCGCCCCCCTATTTACCCACCCGGTAACCTCGTGTTCCGTTTCCGTCCCGCCCGTTGGATATAACTGGAAGGAAAAGCAGAAGCATCTATTCCTGGTACATCTCGCGTGTGCTGGACACCACGGTAATAAATGGGCTTAGGGACGCAATTGGACTCTGGACCCAGTCCCCGCATTTTTTTCCAGTCCCCGCATCTCAGTCTGGTTATCTTCCCCCCAAATAAATCAATATTCCATTCGGCTATAGTGTGGGTCCGTAGCGGCTAGCCAGAGGTTTGCACATGCCATGCTTCCATTTCCTTCCTATCGCCGTGTGGTATTCACTCACTGCAGCGAGGTAAGGAGGAGTACAAGATGCACGCCAAGGAATAGCACAGGACTGGGGCAAAAGGGGTTTGAAGGGAGGCAGAAATAGTGCGGAAAAGAGGCATGTGTGTAGATGGGCTTTTTTTTTTTTCTCCCCGTGTGGGACAGGCAATATATCAATCCCCGGCCCATATCTCCCCGCCCATCGTCTCTCTTCACTCTTCTCGGGCTCATCGTCGGACTGATCTCTCTCTCATTCAGGTCCACGGGGACTCCTCCTCATCTACATCCTCTCTATCACATGTCTCGTCCGTCTCTCCCCACTCTATCTCTCGTCTCTGCTCTCTTCCAGCCGTGCCCCCCCATTTCTTCTAAAGCCCCCCCCGAAAGGTCCTGCAATAGTGGCACCAAGCGCAGTTAAACTTGCAGGCAATACAATACAGGCTCACTGTTGGGCAAGATGACAAACGTCCCGAACAGGACTTTCTTTACCCCATGCTCACTGTTGGCAAGGTGACAGGGTCCCGACAGGACTTTCCTCCATGCTCACCTGTTGGCAAGGTGACACGGGTCCCCAGGACTTATTTCCATGCCTCACTGTTGGCAAGGTTACACGGGTTCCCAACATGAACTTATCCTCCATGCTCACTGTTGTTGGCAAGATATGGTTGGCAAAACCGGTCCACAGGACATTCTCACCATGCTCACTGTGTTGGGCAAGGAGACACGGTCCAAAGACTATTCTCTCTCCATGCTCACTGGTTGGCAAGATGACACGGTGCCCCAGGACTTTCACCATGCACTCACTGTTGGCAAGGTGACACGGGTCCACAGGACTGGTCCTCCATGCTCCACCTGTTGGCAAGATGACACGTCCACAGGATTTTCTCCCCATCTCCACCTGTTGGCAAGGTGACACGGTCCCACACAGTACTTTCTCCATGCCACTGTTGGCATGAAGACACGGTCCACAGGACGTTCTCCACGCTCACAGGTTGGCAAGGTGACACCGGTCCACAGGACTTTCTCCATGCACACTGTTGGCAAGATGGATTGACAAAATGAACACGGTCCACAGTGACGTTTTTTTCTTTTCAGTAGTAGTAGTAGTAGTAGCAGAAAGTATCCCTGAAAAATTGTCCCTGTGTATAACAGAATGTGTCTTCCATAAACTCTCGCACTCTTTAAAGAAAATGTCTTGTTGTGAAAATCGCTGTCTCTTGAAAAGATATCCCAAGAATTTTAGCCCCCCCCCCCCCCCCCCCCTTCCTTTTTACGACTCGTTTTTTTTTCCAGAACATTTTTTGTCTTAGTATGGACTGACTTAAACTGAGCTCCTCAAAAAGACTCCTTTGTTTTTTCTGCACTGTATGGCTCTTTGTTATCTACAATGACCTTCCATAGCCTGTTCCTTTCTCTTTGTACATACTGCATCTCCTGCTCACTTCAGACTGCCTGTTTTAAAGGACTGCTGGGGGGCGCTATGAGACAGGGGCCACTGTACTCTCCACACAGGATCATGATCATGATACAGCCAGCTACTAATTTGTTGACCTTTGTTGTATGATGCCCATAGCCAATCTGTGGTGTGTTTGGGGTGTGTGTGTGTGTGTGTGTGTGTGTGTGTGTGTGTGTGTGTGTGTGTTTTTTATTTTGGTGTGCATGCGTAAACGAATGTAATGCGCGCATGTGTGTGCGCGTGCAAGTGTGTTGTGTGTTGTGTGTGTGTGCGTGCGTGGGGGTGGGGTGCGTTGCGTGCGTGCGTGTGTGTGAGTGCGTGCGTGCGTGCGTGCGTACGCGTGCGTGCCCTGGGCGTGCGGTTCGTGCGTGCGTACGTTTTGTGTGTGTGTGGTGTGTGTCGTTTTTGTTTTGGGGTGTGTGTGTGTGTGTGGTGTGGGTGTGGAGAGAGAGAGAGAGAGAGAAGGGGAGAGAGAGAGAAGAGAGAGAGAGAGAGAAGAGAGAGAGAGAGTCCCCTCCTTACTCAAGCCAGCATAATCATCGTGTCAGAGTACTCTGATTACTGGGGCATTTAGGGCGACAACTGGATGGGTCCTGGTGCTTTCTTTCCAAACCTCCCCAAGAATCCCTCCATGCTCCCTCCCTCACCCTCCCCCCCCCCCACCTCCCTCCCTGTCTCTCTCTTTCCTCCGTATATGTATCACTCTTTTTAGTAATGTCACGTCTCCGGGCACTCACCCCCATCTCCCTGCTGACATAATTTTGGGGTTCTAAGAGGCCAGGTGTACAGAGTTTTACGTAGAAACTCTTCGCTCTGTTCCTGCCTGCCTATCTCTAAATGGCTGACTCTTCTCCCGCAGACCCAATTATCCCAGAAAGACCAGCTTTCTCACACGGGGCCTGCTATTTTCTAAATGTGCTGACTCTTCTCCCGTCAGACCCAATTATCCCCGAAAGACCAGCTTTCCACACTGTCCTGCCTATCTCTACTGTGCTGACTCTTCTCCCGTCAGACCCAATTATCCAGAAAGACCAGCTTTCTCACAGAACTCCACAGTCGGAGTTACTGTCAGTATTGATTAACTGACTGATTTACCTCTCCCCCCCTTTTCTCTCTCCTCTTCTCTCTCTTCCCCCCCTCCTCTCTCTCTCTCTCTCTCTCTCTTTCAAAAGCGCGCACGTTCCCCTCTCCCCTCTGCCTTCCCTCAAAATAAAAAAAAGAGAAAAC
>CM031604.1:21928655-21946155 GCA_018398815.1 Conus ventricosus
CTGCTAGAAGGGAAAATCCTCGTTACGTGCACGCGCATTCATCCTTCTGTATATTTTATATGCGCTTGTGTGAGAGAGTGGGGAAGAGGCTGTTCGCATGTGTAGCCCTCTTAGAGGGTGAGGCTTTCCATATAGAAAAGTTAGATATAACACTTGGATATATCTTCCCACCTCTCCTCTCTCTCCTCTCTCTCTCTCTCTCTCTCATCTCTCTCTCTCTCGGTCTGTTTCTGTCGGTCTGTCTGTCTGTCCTGTCTCTCTCTCTCCTCTCTCTCTCTCTCTCTCTCCGTCCTCTCCTCTCCTCTCTCTCTCTCTCTCTCTCTCTTGCTTGGTGTGTGTGTGTGTTGTGGTTTAATTTTTTTTTTCAGTTTATTGTTTTAATCGCGGGTGTCTGTGCATGTTTTGAGTTTGGCAGGACTGAATTTTCTACTAAACTGGATACGACTCGCGTGTTTCTGAAAGAATAATGGTTGGGTGGAGAAAGAAATTAGGAGGATGGAAAGATGATGAGGAAAAAAGATGATTATGATGTAAGGTCCCATCAGAGAGCGGGACAGACAGGACCCCTCCGATCAATAAACAATCAGTGTCAGACTTTTGGCTCGCTTGGGCAGTGGGCCCTACTCCACAGTTTGGCCTCACTGACCGTCGCAGTCTCGCCCCTGCAAGTGCTGTTTTAAAATTCCGTTTTGCCCAGTCTGATTTCAGGGTCCTTCTCCCCCCTCTCCTCCCCCTCTCCCCCCCGCCTCCCCTCCCCCCCCCCAAAAAAACCCCCCCTCCTCCGTCCTCCCCCCCCTCCTTCCCCCGCCTCTCGTTCCTCCCCCCTCCCCCCTCTTTTTTTAAAAGGGGGGGGGCCCCGTACGGGGTTTTTTTTTTCCTCGAAATGGGATGAGGGGGACCCCTCTTTTCTCCCCCCTCTTGGGTGAGGGTCCCACGATTGTGTTTTGTAGGGCCCCCCCCCCCCCCCTTTCAAACTGTTTTCCCCTTTTTCTCCTCATTCATTTTTGGGGTTCAAACCCCCCCCCCCCCCCCCCCCCCCCCCCCCTACCCTCCCTCGCCTTAGTCACACGGGTATTCTACTTCACACCCACCACTCTCCCCTCTCTCCCTCCTCCCCCCCTCTCTTTTTTCCCTCTCCCCCCCCCCTCCCCCCTCTCTCTTTTCTCTCGTTCTTTTCCTTTTCCCCCATCCATGCTTTCCTTCTCAAAAGTTCATCGTGCGCCATCCCAAAAAATAAGCACCAAAGGGGCATAAACCTCGGGTTGATGACCTATGTTTTATTCGGGGGTGAAGGTCGTCTGGACGTATGGGTTTTCACGAAACCGCTTTGGAGGAGATACTTTCCCTTTTTTTTTCCCCCTTTTTTCTTTTTTTCTTTCTTTCTTTTTTTTCTTTTTAGCACGGGAAAAATTTATGTGAGGGGAAAGTTTTTGACCTTGGGGCCTTTTGAAAGACAACGTTTGGGAGTGGTTTTTAAACAGAGCTGAAATAAAACTAGATTGTTGGGAAATTTTTTTTCTTTTTTTTTTTTCCTGTCTCTACTTTTTATTTCTTTGTTTTTTAAATGTGGATGCAGGCCCCGGTAAAGGGCCCCAAAATTTTTCTGCAAAGGTCCTAACGACGGTTGAAAGACCCTTTCGCCAAAATTCGCCTGGGTTGAGAAAACGATGCCATCCAACACCCAAATGCCCTGTCCAAACATTTTGGCTCGGCGTCCACGAAGCCTGTATTGTTAGTTTAAATCCCCTTTTTCTTTTCCCGGGTCGGGCACATTTTCCCACGTTACGCTTTAACCCCTAAAAATAAACCCCCAAAACCAAAAGAACCAAATAAATGGACAGTTACTTTTTATTGCCCCAGGGAAAAGTAAAAAAAAAAAAATTTCGGGGCACTTTCCAGCTGAAAAACCTCCTTCAACCTGCATGCCTCGAAAAAATTTCATCTTTTTTTTTTTCAAAACCCCAACTGCTTTTTTCTGAATGAAAAAGAAGTGAATCAGAAATTAGATTTTAAAAACGTGGTCTTATTTTCCTTCTCCCCTGGTTCATTTAAAAATGGGGGGCAAAAACCCGGGGTTTGGCCCATGCAGCGATACCCACTGTCCCTTTTCTTGTCCCCCGGGTGTTTGTGTCCCCTCGAATGCGTTTTCCCCCGAAAAGTTGAGCGGGGCAGACCCAAAAAACAAGGGATGGGGTAGGCGGGAGAAGGGGGGATTTTTGTCAAAACCCCCTTTGCCTGGGATGGCGAAGTGGTCAGGAGAATGGGATCAAAATTTATTTCCCCTCTTCTGACTGTATCTTTTTATTTCCAAAAACATCGAGGCTAAAAATTCAGTTCCCTATCATTCGTGACCGCAATCCAATCCTCCCACCCCCTCTGTGTTTTCCCCCCCCAACCCTTAAGCTCGCTTCCCTCTTCGTCCCCCGCCCCCCCTTAGATAAAACGAACAACACCACACACCCAAACACACACACACCCACACATAACAGGGACAGAAAAGACGAACAGACAATTCTTTTCATTGAAATCCCCCCCCGGGAAAAACCTTTGGGAAAATCGAAATTTTGGAATTTTTGTGGTCTGTTGCTTTTATATCTCTCTTTTCTTTTGCCCGCAAACAGACAAAACACCAGACACACACCAACAGACACAAAACACACACACACACCCAACACACAACACACACACACATCACACACACTCCCACACACACACACCACGCACGCAAAGCACGCCCCACACATAAGCACACACACACAAACCTCCCCTTTCCCCTCTCTCGCCCCCTCTCTCTCTCCCCCTCCCCCTCTCTCTCTCTCTTCTCTCTCCCCTCTCTTATATAAAATATTATAAAATATATAGACAGACACACACATACTAACCCTAGTTTTGTGTGTTGTGTGTGTGTGTGTGTGTGGTGTGGTGTTGGGTGTGTGCTTGCGCGCGCGCGCCCTGCTAACGTTTAAAGACTAGCCCATTCAAACCGAATTCCGTAAACTTCCGGAGAAGCAAACCTAGGGCCCCCAAATCCACCGTCGAAGAGACCACGCCGACCCGTCCCTTTTGGCTGATGACCATCCCCCCCCAGACCTTGAATTTTCAAAACCCCCCCCGCGTCATCCAAAAAAGGTTATCGCCAGAAAATTCAAAACCCCGGCCCCTTTAAGGGGGGACGGGGGGGGTTTTTTGGGGGGGGGGACAGGATGGAGGGGCGGGGTTCTGGGGGTTTCCCCTTGCGGGTCCCGTCTCGGGGCAGTTTAATCAAAGGGGGGGAGCTGGGTTTTTTCCTCGCTTTTGGGCCCCAGTTTTTTTGTTTTAGCTACCTCGGCGTCAGACTCCCCAGGGGTTTGGGGGGAGTAAAAAGGCCCAGGGGAGAGTTTGGGGAAGAGGGCATACATCCGTGGTTAATAGATAAATGGTTTGAAGCATGTCCCTGGGGGGGGAGGGGGGGTGGGGGGTTTTTTGGGGAAACCCGGGGGGGGGAACAGGGAGAGGGAGGGAAAAGCGAGGGTGGGGGGGGTAGGATGAATATTAAATTTTAGATGAAAAAGGCTCGCGCAGTTGATCTACGTTTGTGAACTATTTACACACACTCACGCACGCACGCACATAAACACACACACGCACACACACACACACACACACACACACCACACACACACACACACACACACACACACACACACGCACATACACACACACACACACACACACACACACACACACACACACACACACACACACACACACACACACATACACACACACATATATACACATACATGCACAATCACACACACGCATGCACACATTCGTGTGCAGGCGCGGTTATCCCCTTGAACAATCTTTCAGTTCGGTGAAAAATTCCTATGAGTTCTGAAGTGAAAAATACAAAAATTAAATAATATTTCCTGTACCTGTTTGCGTCCCCTTGAAACGGGTAGTTGACCAGTAATCATTAAAATTCTCTCTCTCTCTCTCTCTCTCTCTCTCTCTCTCTCTCTCTCTCTCTCTCTCTCTCTCTCTCTCTCTCTCTCTCTCTCCCCCCCCCACCCCCCCCTCCCTCTCCTTCACATACTGTATTCAGCAGCAGGGTATGATGTCCGTTTTGATTGTCCAGTGCTACAATTATCCAATCTAAGTAATTCAAGTGGAATGTCAACAAAGAATGAACAATTTGTTAAAGGCGTTGTTTTATTCATTTACAAGTCGCTCAAACGACTGAATTATTAGTGTAATAATTTGTAAGTGTAGATAATGTTCGAAAACGTATATCTTATGTTTTATATACTCATCCCTTTAAATTATGCCGCCTTTCTGAAGAAATGATCAAATCACCTCTCTCTCTTCTCTCTCTCTCTCTCCTCTCTCTCTCTCTCTCTCTCTCTCTCTCTCTCTCTCTCTCTCTCTCTCTCTCTCTCGCTCGCTCGCTCGCTCGCTCGCTAGCTTTTTCTTTCTGTCTTTGTCTCTTTCTCTGTCACTCTTGCTCTCTGTCTGTCTTTTTCTCTGTCTCTCAGAGAGAGGGGGATAGTTATAGCCGTTAAGAGAGAGAGAGAGAGAGAGAGAGAGAGAGAGAGAGAGAGAGAGAGAGAGAGAGAGAGAGATTCGGTCGTTTAGAAGTAGGTGCTCCAGTTTGGAGAAAGAGGGAGACAGAGACAGAGAGAGAGAAGCACGAGAACTTTTCTAACAGAACACGAATGTTTACTTTCAGGAAACTAAGAGCATTTGGTAAACAGCCCCGCACAGACTTCCTGCTGGGAACGGCGAGAGAATCGAAACACTTCTAACGCTTGTATTTCCTTTTTTTCCCCAGTAAAACACAAGCGGCTGCTAGCTTAAACCTTAGGTAGGAATGGATACAAAACAAACACAGAATAACGTGTGCAGTATGCAGACAGGGTTGGTGCGTTTGAGTGACACATCAACAGAAATGGGTGCTGAAAGCCTTCCAGTGGCGGATGAGAGAGAGAGAGAGAGAGAGAGAGAGAGAGAGAGAGAGAGAGAGAGAGAGAGAGAGAGAAGAAGGGAGTTTCGGCATTACACAATTACGTAAGATACTGATGCGTAAAACAAAGATTTTGTTAAGCCGGTGGGATGGGGGACGGAAGCTTTAACATCTGTGTTATTTAATGCGTATTTACGTTGGATTCTCGCTTCAGTTTCTTCCTCCTCCTCCTCCTCTTCTTCTTCTTCTTCTCTTCTTCTTCTTCTTCTTCTCCTTTAACCCAGTGAAGAGTCATTGTGGCGCCACACCAGAGAACTCTTCATCAGAACCCTCTAACTCTTTGGGTTATATGCCAACGCCTGAGTCTCTGCAAATTGTTTTCTAATCTTTTCTTTGATGTTGCCAGCCCGTCGCTTTTTTTCTATCTTCCTTCCCATCCCCCTCCTTTAACCGTTTCCCAGGGGATTGTCACATGGCAGTTTTCTTTTCTGAATTAATGTTAGCACATTTTCCATTATGTCCGATGTGCTGCTTGATGGTCTGACGCACTTGTTCAGTTATGATGTGTTCAGTATTTCTGAGGCTTAGTCTCTTGCGGTAGCACTCTTTCTTTGACTTAAATTCACTTTTCCAGATTCGCTGTGAGGGTCCCTGTCTCGCATGTATATAGGAAGTTGGAACATATCTGTGCACGCAGAAGCTTGATCTTGTGTTTTATGAACTGAGATGATATTGCCATTCCATACAAGTGTTAGTCTGGACAGTGCTGTTATTGTCTTTGCGGCCCATGATAGGATCTGGTTTGGATCCCTCGCTGGTAATACTGAATCCGGGAGCCGGAATAGCTCAGTTGGTAGAGCGCCTGACTCGTAATCTTGGTGATCCTGGGGTTGCGGGTTCGAACCTCCGCCGAGGCGTTTCGGTATAGGGGGATTTTTCCCTCGGAGTTAACATTGGTTCTGACTCCATTTCCCATACAGTCCTTCGAATGAGACTATAAACCGAGGTTCCGTGTGTGAACGCATGCATAACATCTTGCACACACGTAAAATCCCATCACCAGCTTTCGGAAGAGTAGGCCAGTTTGGCCGTTGGTATGGATGACACGTTACACATAGCATGCACCCTGCGTGAGAAATGGAAAGAATGAAGGAAGTAAGGAAAATGAGTGATCGATATTGAACGATACTGACTGGATGACAACACGGGAAACGACTGAATGAAGCGCCAGCTGGCAGCTCTTCAGTCGGCACTACCCAGGTAGGCAGCCCGTTGTGTAAACGAGTGTGGATTGTAAAGCGCTTAGAGCTTGGCCTCTAGCCGAGAATAGGCGCTATATAAGTATTCATTATTATTATTATTATTATTAATCCCAGGTTAGTGAACTAATGACAGGTTCCAAGCTCCTATCAATAGACAGTTATGTCAGTAGAAATGGTGGTATTGTGGCTGGCTGGTAACTGGTCTACTCAGCGCTTGCTGATGTTTCATACAGACTTTTAACAAGCTTGAGAGTTCTTGTACATGGATGATCAGTCTATCAATGTCATCTACAACGAAGGTTCATGATGGCTCTTCCTCCAGTTCTGATTGTACTGACATCATTTTTAAGAGCATTACTCATGATGTCTCATGATGTGTTTCAGGAATATATTGAAAAGTGTGGGAGATAGGAGGCAGCCCTGACGAACTCCATTTAAAGTATGGAACCAGTTTCCTTTAGCGCCCAGTATGAGCACTGCACTTGTCGCTTTGGAATGTAGTTGCTTGATAGTGTCGATTAGCTTTTGCCGGGTTTTTGTTTTTTAATTTCATTTGGTTGTGGTCCTCAGTGCTTTCTGTCGAACGCTTTCTACAAGTCTACGAAGATTTTGTGGAAAGGGTTGCGTGAATGATTTTTTTTAACGACTTGTGAGTTGATTTCAACGCGGCGATAGCCCTGATATGGCCCTTTGCAGTCGGCTGGCCAATAAACAACACTACCATTACCCAAGTTCTTGTTGAAGGCGTTTGTTGAAGGCGTTTTAATACCTACCTCATTTTTGCTCATGGAACTGTGGGAGTGGTTCACGTGCCCACCAGTGACAAACACTGACTGTGGCGTCATCCGTCTGTGTGTGAGGGGACTGCACAGACCACGGTCTATGGAAAGACCTTGTGGTCACTTGTGGCCAATCTAGGGAAAGACAAGAGCTGCCAAGTTCAGTTATAGCCAGGTTCAATGACTGGTGGTCATTCGCCCGTGAAACTGCCCCCATGATTGCTTGCCGAGCAACCTAGGGCTGTGGACGTCACGGTCATTCTATGAACAGTCGCGGAACGGTCGGTTTATTATTGTACTGGCTCCTGATACTGAAAGAAAAGAAAAAGATACACCCGAGATGCGGGTGGGACCCAGAGAAGTACTGTCCTCAACTGCCGAACAAACCAGCTGGGAGCAATCCTGCACCGCCCTTGGAAGCCTGAGCTGTGTTCATATAGGATGCAGGCACGCACAGGGTCGCTGAACGGTCAGTTTATTGTTGTACTGGCCCATGATGTTCATTTCTCCCTGTGGGCTGCTGATGTGGAGATGAGGACAGGACGGGTTTCGGTGTGGGGGTTTCAGGGGCAGCCGGGATGAGCGGTGTGGGAGTAAGGTCACCGAGGTTGGAGGGAGGGAAGGGGGGGGGGGGGGGGGGGAGGGGGGCAAGGAAAATAAAACGGCAAGTCTTCCCACAGCAACCCCCCCCCCCCCCCCCTCAGACAGAGAGAGGGAGAAAGAGAGGGAGACAGACAGAGGAAGGGGTGGAGGAAAGGGATGGAGGGAAGAGGAGAGAGAGACAGACAAGACAGAGAACGATGATTTATTCAAGGAAAAGCCAAAGCCCCATTTTAAGGTGGGTGAGTGATCAAAAGCATATTTGTACCGGATAATGTGCCTCAGTGAAAACAACATCTACAACATGTGCATTTGCTTATGCCAGATCACTCCTTCTGATTCACCTGTACAGATACAAGGCAAGATTTCTTGTAACATTTTCATTTCTTGATGAAAGAAGACAGACTAACATGAAAAGTGCAGGACGTCGACAATACTTGAAGAATTTTTTTTCTTTCTGTTTTTGTCGTAGATCTTTCAGCACAAGAGATAAGAATAGGAAATGAAGTTCAGCTTCCCAACGACACAATGGACACGACAAATCCCCTCCTGTATGGCATTGCATCCTTGACGATGCACAGCAATATCTGAAACATCTAGCCTGGGTTTTATCAGTTCAGACCTGATAAATCTATTTATGAGAGAGAGAAGAGAGAGAGAGAGAGAGAGAGAGAGAGAGAGAGCAACTCGAATGTGGTGTGTGTGTGTGTGTGTGTGTGTGTGTGTGTGTGTGTGTGTGTGTGTGTGTGTTTGTAGTACAACCTTGTCAGTACAACCTTGAGTTAATCTGACAATAAATTGGTTTTAGTCAGTCAGTGTGTGTGTGTGTGTGTGTGTGTGTGTGTGTGTGTGTGTGTGTGTGTGTGTGTGTGTGTGTGTGTGATGTTGTTGTTGTTGTCGTTCATATTGTCGTTTTCGCTGTGATACCTCGCTCAAAATCAGCTGACAGTTCCTCCCTCGCCTCCCTCTCTGCCTTCTTATCTGCGTCCCTCTCACCCCCTCTTTCCCTGTCCCCTCGCTGTCCTCGTGGCTTTCCGCGCTAGAACTTCACCGAAACATTTTGCTTGGTGTACTTTGCCTTCTTGTGTAAACGAGTGTTGATTGTAAAGCGCTTAGAGCTTGGCCTCTAGCCGAGAATAGGCGTTATATAAGTATTAATTATTATTATTATTATTATTATTATTATTATTATTATTATTATCTCCGAAACTGGTAATCGAATATAGTTTGATTTCGTTTGTTTACTTTCTCTCTCTCTCTCTCTCTCTCTCTCTCTCTCTCTCTCTTCTCTCTCCTCTCTCTCTCTCTCTCTCTCTCTCTCTCTCTCTCTCTCGATTGATTGATTGATTTATTCAGATTAGGCCATAGCCCATACTGAAGGGACACACCTGGAATACACGAATAAAGGCAAATTCTCACAAAAAGAAATGGAAAAAAGCAGATACACATACATACTATACAAACTGTTATGAATACATTGCTCGTAGTCGCTTTTGTGCTTCGTATATGTACCTGGCAAGATCAAAGAGGACACACTCATTTCCTGATGTTAATAGTAAGCTGACTCTAAAACTACAAGGATCAGAATAATACTTAGACTTAATAAATTTTACTCGAAGATCATTGAGAGCAGGACAGCAAAATAAAAAATGTATTTCATCTTCCTTGGCCTGGTAACATAGCCGACATATCAGTCTATTTTCATTCAAAGCACTGTATCTGAACCGATGGCAAGCTATGTCAGAAATACCAAATCTAAACTTAGTCAATGCACTCTTAATATACCTGTCCATTTTCATTTTGATGTATGGCTCAATCATATACGTTGTTTTAAACAGTCTGTATTGTGCAAATCTGTCACTGTTGTTGATATGGTCATGCCAATCTTGCCATCTGCAATCAATCATTCTTTGCTTAAAACATTTCAAAAATCCCGATATATTTTCAACGCCCTGGTTGTCCCAAACATATGCAAAGCCATACGAATTTAAGCACTGACGAACAGTGGTACCCCATGTCTTCTTACCATTATAATCCAAATTTCGTAACGTCCTATAAGCTTTATATGGTATCTTTGTTTCCTCCATTCTGATTATTTTCAGCCAATACTTAATGCATTTTAAAAACGAATTAATATAAATCGGATACCTTCCAAGTTCGCCATACACTAAATCATTTGGTGTTCGATTGTCTACATTCAAAAATCTTTTCATAGCATATAAATGAACATTCTCTATTACAACACTTTTCTCAAAAGCCCAGATTTCTGCTCCATATTGTAGAATTGGCTGCACCTGAGAGTCGAATAGTTTCGAGAAAACAGAAAATGCGCCACTATTCAATTTGTATAAAATACGAAGTATAACTGTGACTGCTCTCTTTGCTCTATTTGCTAGGTCTTGACATCCAAAGGTGAAACTTAATTTGGTAGTAAAATAAAACCCAAGATACTTGTATGCATTGACTACAACCATATATTCACCTCCATAAATCCATTTCTCACTACGTGCTAAATACCCACCTTTACGAAACACAATAATGTTGGTCTTATTCATATTAACTTTTAATTCTAATTTAGTAGCAGCTGAATACAAACTGTTCAATTGTCTTTGCAGACCAACTACAGTTGTAGACAATAAAATAATGTCATCAGCAAAAAGTAAGACAAACAGTTCCAAGATATCAAAAGTCACACCATGCCGTCCATTTTGAATAATCTCCAAAGCCAATTCATTTATGAACAGAGAAAATAAAACAGGACTACAAACATCCCCTTGCTTGACCCCTCTCGTACACTTGACAAAATCTGATAATTTAGCTCCCGCTCTAATTCTTGCTTTCACCTCCTTATACATACCTTTCACACAATGATACAGTTTACCTTGAATTCCATGTTTTAACAAAATAGGCCACAGCAGTTTCCGTGAAACTGAATCGAAAGCTTTCTCAAAATCCACAAAAGCCACATACAGCTTCTTGTTGTTTACAAATTGTTTTTGAATTGCAGCTAATAGACTAAACATGTGATCAATAGTAGAATAACCTTTTTTAAATCCTGCTTGATGTTCTCCTGTTATATTGTTCTGAGATATCCATTCATGTAGTCTATTATTAATAACAGAACTATAGAGTTTACTACATACATTGCACAACGAAATACCTCTATAATTGTTTACATCGTTTATCTCCCCTTTCTAAACAGAGGCAAAATTATAGATTCTTTCCAATCCTCTGGATAAATCCCGGTGTCAAAAAGATAATTAAACAATTTAACTAAAAATCCTATAACAGTCGCACCGGAATGCTTAAAAAACTCTCCAATGAGTCCATCAGGTCCTGCAGTTTTACCATTCTTTATTTCTTAATAGCTGTTAATATTTCCCCTCTAGATATTGGTCTGTCATAAGCAGTTTCTTCATTATTTATTGCATTGTCAGTCTCAGTGGACTCATCAACGTCCTTATCCAAAAGATTTTTAAAATGTAAGAACCACTCTTGCATCGTAATATTATTTGCAGGTTGTAGTTTCTTTGTGGAAATCTTGTGAATAGTTTTCCAAAATAATTGCTGATTGTTACCCGAAGACAGAAGATCGTTTAATAGGAGATCATTATGTTCTTTCTGTTTCCTTTCATTTAAATGTTTATATTCCCTTCTCGCTATACAAAAAAATAAATCAAAATCAATCAATCAATCAATCTCTCTCTCTCTCTCTCTCTCTCTCTCTCTCTCTCTCTCTCTCTCTCTCTCTCTCTCTCTCTCTCTTCGTATTTATGGCTGCGTATCGATGTATTGCCACTTGATTAATAATTATAGTCTTGGGTAGTGTATGAATAGTTCAAGAAAAAAAAAGATGGGGGAAGGGGAGGAGGAACGTGATGGCATCTCTCTCTCTCTCTCTCTCTCTCTCTCTCTCTCTCTCTCCTCTCTTCCTCTCTCTCTCTCTCTCTCTCTCTCTCTCTCTCTTTCTCTCTCTCTCTCTCCTCTTTCTCTCTCACACACACACACACCACACACACACACACACACACACACACACACACACACACACACACATGCTAGCGCGCGCGCACATGCACACGAACACGCACACATACACACATCATGACAAATAAGTGTTTTTATTATTGATGCTAGGAATTCATTGTTGCTAACTGATAACTGATTGTAATACTGTTAGTTCTCGTCTTGCTCTGTAACCACATCATGAAAATGTAAAAAAAAATTAATCTAAAGTAAAAATTGAAAAAACAACCAATGTTGATATTATTGATGCATTGTAGTTGTCTAATTATCATCCTTAGCAGCTTGTTGTATGTTAATATTTTACAAAAGGAATGTAACTCTCTCTCTCTCTCTCTCTCTCTCTCTCTCCTCTCTCTCTCTCTCTCTCTCTCTCAATGCACACATAATGTCACGTATCAATTACGCTTCAACAGTGTGGGACGGAAGTAGTGACGTCCACAAAAAGGCTGAATTCTCTCCATAGACGTGCAGCAAAGCTACTCCATCCAGCTGTATCTCTAACAACAGACGAAAAACTAAAAGCGCTGAACATACTTCCTCTGAATAGGCAATTGGAATTCAACAAGGCATCATTTATGTTTACAATCTTGACAGATACTATGAGTATGCCATGTTATATCAATGCCCTGTTTACAAGATCGAACAGCTTTCCTGGCTCGACGAAATTCCTTCTTCCCTACCCACGCATTGATCTGTACAAAACAAGCCTAGCTTACTCTGGACCATATGTCTGGAACTCACTTCCACCAAATCTACAAAACATGAATACTTTATAAAACTTTTCAAGGAACATTTGCATAAACATTTTATGTCCCAGTAATTAAATTATTCGATTACAATGATTAGCGCCCATTCACAAAGTCTTCTGTGAACCATACTTTGAATAAATCGTCTAAACATAAAACCTACTCCGTTAAAATCGCCCATCCCCACTCCCACTCTGTCTACCATCCCTTTTCTTCTCACCCTGCCTACCATTCTCTCTTCCCCACCCTCCTCTGACCTCTCTCTCTTTAGTTTTGTTTGTTTGTTTGTAAGTTTCCTTCTGTTTTACCATCCCCCATCTCATTAGTGCTTTTATGAATAGTTTGCTTATTATTGTAGAATTAGATTACCATGTTGCTATGTTGAATTGTCAGTATGGATGATATGTGCTGAAATAATGTATGCATGACAAGGACAGATTGTAAGACTAGCTTTGGCCTAAAATCTCCATCCTTGTATATTAAAGATCAATCAATCAATCAATCAATCAATCAATCAATCAATCAATCAATCAATCAATCTCTCTCTTTCGATAACTAATAGGATCGCTTATTCTGTGTCTGTCTGCTGATCTTTTTTCTTCTTTGAAATCAATTTCTTTATTCTTGTTTGTTGTTTCAATCGCTTTTTCTCTCTCTTTAAATTCATCTACGCTTCAGTGTTAATGGAGGAACAACTCATCAACTTTCTAATGTATTTGTGAAGATATGTGCGTTTGTTAACAGTTTTGTAAGTTTTAGTCGCTAGTCATGCTTAGTTAGTCCCATAGCGGGGCAAGGGCCGGGTGAAAAAAACCGCATATGTTTGCTTACCTGTTACCCTTGGAAATAAAGATTATCATCATCATCATCATCATCATTTCTCTCTCTCTCTCTCTCTTCTGTCTATCCGTCCCCCCCCCCTCTCTCTCCTCTCTCTCTCTCTCTCTCTCTCTCTCTTTCTGTCTATCCGTCCCCCCCCCTCTCTCTCTCTCTCTCTCTCCTCTTCTCTCTCTCTCTCTCTCTCTCTCTCCTCTCTCTCTCTCTCTCTCTCTCTCTCTCTCAGGCCTCATCGATTCATTTTCCTTCTCTCCAACTGTTGGGCGTGATCTGCTTTGTGAAAATTTCTTGAAAATGTAACAACAACAACAGTGATGATGATGATGATAATGAAACCCTGTTCCATAGCACAATATAAAAAGTGTACATTATGTAATTTCTATGCTGATTATCCTTCCAAAACAAGCAAGTTGTTGACTTTGATGCTCTGTGTGTGTGTGTGTGTGTGGTGTGTGTGTGTGTGTGTGTGTGTGTGTGTGTGTGCGCGCGCGCGCGCGCGCATGCGTGCGTGCGTGCGTGCGTGCGTGTGTGTGTGTGTGTGTGTGTGTGCTTTTTCTTTTCTCTGTACATGCTTTTAAGCGGACCAGGACTATTAACCGGCTTTTTTTCCCCCCTCTTCTTTCCGTTTCTGTCCCTTTTTCTTCATCCTGGATCTCTCTGTTCTTCTCTAGCTGTCCATACTATGGACCAAGAATGTGCAGCACGACGTTTCATTACATTTTGTAAAGAACTTTATTATCATTGCTTTTTTTTTCAGGGTACATGCAGTTTTTACACACAGACGGAATGGAGGTGATTGTTGCTCATAGTGGCCACATCACTCGTCCCAGACAATTCCCATTGCGTAGGTCTGACATCATGTTTATTGACGTCATGCGCATCTGTGCTGGGCACGTGACCCCTTTTTGTTCAGATGTTTTCTTTCTTCTTCTTTTTTTGTGCATGGAAGCGGTTGCACTTGATCGTCCTAGCGGGTTGTGGTGTCTCGAGTGACGTAATCAGTGAACACTGGTCAGAATTAGCACGGATTATTTTCCCATGTCGACTGCAGCTGGTTTCGTCGTGATTATTTTATTCAGATGTTTTGATTGTTTTCATCATTTAGTAGATATATTGAGGTTCTCCTCGCATTAATTAGCTGCTTGTAACATTTTCATTATCATGATTATTAAGCTGTTTTTGAAAATTCGATCAATTTGGAAAGCTCAGTTGAGGTTTGACAGGGAACCAAATGCTCGGGTGGTGGTGGTGGTGGTAGTTTAGAATGCGTATGACAGAGAGAAGAGTAAGTGATGTGTGTGTGTGTGTGTGTGTGAGTGTGAGTGTGTGTGTGTGTGTGTGTGTGTGTGTGTGTACACTTCAATATCTATCTATCTATCTATCTATATATATATATTTTTTTTTTTTAAGGAGAAAATTCACTTTTTGACAGTGCTAAATTCCAAGTGTTTATTACTCAATAGAAGCGAAATGTTTATGTTTTGTCAGTTGTCTGTAAGAATGCGATGCAATTGCAGCATGTATCTCCCCCCCCCCCCCCCCCCCCCCCCCCCACTCGTCTCCCCAATATTGTTTTAACAGTTTTGCTCCTGAATCGTAGACGTCGGTTCTTACCCAGTAGGTTACATTTCAGTTGATATTTACTGTTCTGGCTCAGGTTCACAGGTCATGTCACAATGTACGTTGTGTAGTCGGTGGGTGTTGTCAGAATGTCGCCAGTCCGCTGGAGTGGTGACTGGTGTTGTATGCCCCTGCGGAATGTTCATTGTCGTATGTTTAAGTTTACGTCTCTTCACCAACAGTGATATTAGATGAGAAGACAAGTGCGCGTATATGTTGTGTGTGGTGTGTGTGTGTGTGTGTGTGTGTGTGTGTGTGTGTGTGTGTGTGTTGTACCGTCACAAATGTAAGTCCAAGAGAAACGTGAAACAGAACGTCCTGCAGCCTACCTGTTGTGGCTGCCTTTACAAGTCTTGTGGTCTCTCTACTGCTTCTCAGCCCACCTTTTTCAGATTCTCTTTTACATTTAGTGAGCTCACCTGTCTGCTTTAAGTAGATTAGAAAAATTCTGTTTCCTTTTGTTTGTGTTTAACACTATTAGTCATGCATGAGTGTTTTGTAAACATGGCTACACCAAAAAAAAAAGAAGAAAAAAAGGAGGAAGACGGGGAGGGGGGGGGGGGGTAATGTTTGCTTTTTTCCACGCATAGTGTTTTCTCATAGTTCCTCTCGATTATAGGAAATAGGAACACAGGGAGCAGAGCTTTTTCATCATGTGACACCTTGGCTATCAGATCGTGCGCTGATCAAAATAAATGTATTAGATATGAATTAGCCAAGCGCAGTGACCTCCCCACTCCCCTCTAATATTTCAGTGTCTCTCATCTTTGTCAAGCGACCTCTGTTGTCGACCGGGCTTGAACAGCATCACTGACCATGTGCGTAGAATCAGGAGAGTTCGACGAGCTACCTTGAAAGTGAGAAGTGGCAATTTCCTCCTCAAGGCTCGTAATACAAGGAGGCCTATTTTGGCTCACGTGTGAACCTGTATGTGTTTGGGCTTGTATGTTGATGTGGTCACCGCCAATCATTTCAGGGTTCATGGATCACTGGAATCGAGATGGACTGGAGATGGTAGTGGGTCACTGTCCGGATGTCAGCGTCTTACGTAATGCACGTGCGTAATGCACTGAGCTTGACCTGGACTATGTCCCCGACCTTGTCCCCTGCCTAACCTCTGCACGCTTGATGGGGGAAAAGTATGAGTACAAAATAAATGAAACTTCACAAGAGCATTTAAAACCACCTAAGTGTTTCATTATTATGTGAATTTGAGACTGAATTGACATGCAAAAGGCCCACACACCATTTCAACACAAATTTAGTTCCTCCCTTTCTCTCTCTCTCTCTCTCTCTCTCTCTCCTCTCTCTCTCTCTCTCTCTCTCTCTCTCTCTCTTCTCTCTCTCTCTCTCTTTCTCTCTCTCTTCTCTCTCTCTGTATGTGTGTGTGTGTGTGTGTGTGCGTGCGTGTGTGTGCGTGCGTGCGTGCGCGCGTGCGCGCGCGCACGCGCTTCAAAGAGGGTAGGTTTCATTCCATACATTTACAAAGCAGTTACATCATCCAAGCCTGAACATAATTGAAAAGGCAGGGGCTGCTATAACAATATTTCTTTGGTCGTTGCAGTGGGTTTTTTCTTCACAAAACCGAATGGCATTAATCAAATGTGACGTCCATGCTTCTGATGGTTTCTCAAGCTGTAACTCTCGCTTGGCTTGGTGTTTTTCCTTGGAGTGCACTCGCTTTTTGTGTTTTATCAACCTCTTTACCAGGTGTTTTCTGTTGGCTACAGTATGCCTGCACTAATATTATTCCTGCTTTTTGCTTGCACGCACCTGCTTGTACGCTAATTATCTTTGGCTGCTTGCATGTAAATCCATGTGCTTGTTGTTGTGTTAATACTCCTTCGTAATTGGGGTGGGGTAGTATGTGAAGGTTACGTTGTCGGTATATAGCATACCAGCACGTAAGTTTTCCATCAGCTAAACGGTGCGATTGTTAGTTTTGGAAAATGGAATTGGTTTTGAATTTTAGTCTTGGCATTTAAATATGTAGGCTACAAATTTCTTAAGTAGCTTGTAGCCTTGCTGTGCAACAGGACTTAAAATATTGCGACGATCATGAAATATTCAACTGTGGTGGATTTTGTTTGTTTGTTTTAGTTTTTTCTTTCTTTCTAAGAACGCAAGTGAGCGTTGTAATGTTAACAGAACGAACCACGCTGCATAACATAATGTACTTGAGAAACAGTCCCGTTCCGTATGTTTAAGCTTTGTAGTTGCCAGTGATCTGACTGAGTTTGCTCGCTGGTATTGATGAAGGAAGTGGGAAACACGCGCAGGTTGAGGTCAACGGCAGCAGGGGTCAAATGTTTGGGAAAATGTCATGTATTTGTGCAGTCCTCTAGTACATTTATTTATTTATTCATTTATTGTTAATTTGTTTATTATTCGTTTATGCTATATTTTCTGTGTTTGTTTATTATTCATTTCTGCTATGTTTTCTGTGTCTTCCAGTGACATTACTCTCACACCGCTCATTCCACATCTGCCGTATTCAACAAAACCCTATTTGACTGTCGTTGTAAGGCCATCTACCAGGGAAGACCCTGTTCTGCTGTCGTGTCACTTTGATGGTACCGCTTGTGATCCAGGTCGAGCAAGACGCCATCGACACTAATCGTCCCGTACTTAGTTCCGGACCCAGCGTGAGTGGGCGCCCCCCCTCCACAGAGTGCCATCAGGCAC
>CM031604.1:21948655-21991155 GCA_018398815.1 Conus ventricosus
TTGTATGACACTCTTTGCAGCACTGTTGACAATGTTTCAGGCAGCAATGTACGATGCTGTGTCTGGATAGAGAGGGAGGCAAGGGCAAGTTCTATAACGGGCATAACTGGGACTTCTTTAAGGACCTCCTTATCGACAGTGTGTAACAAAGTTTAAGTCGATTGTGTTTCGGTTGAGTATTGTCTGTCGTAGCGTTTTCTGCAGAAAATCAACATTGTTTTTATAACGTAAAGTAACGTGTTGTTAAAGTCAAACCTGAATACATCTCAGACATGGCGCTAAAAAGTAACGCACGTCTATCACCTAGGAAACAACTTTGTAGAGCCAACTACAATGATAACTTTGCACAGCCAGCCGCGGTGAGAGTGTGAAGTGTGGAACCGATGCGTGCGATTGTACTCTCCCCTGTGCCTGTGTGTGTCTCAGCCATGATGTCTAGCGACCCCGCCATGATCGGACGTATCATCCAGATGCAGGAGGACGAGGTCAACTCCATCGTCAGCAAGATCAAGGCCAAACTGTCACAGAACGGGGTCAGTCGCTGAATATATCAACGTTTACATCAACGTTATCCAGAATGCGTGATAATAATAGATTTTCATGGCCTGAATAGTAAACTGTGATAATAATGAAACAAACGGACAACCTTTTTTTCCATTCACTGTCGATTGAACTGTGCTCACATGTGGAACTTTGCGCTGGCTTGGTTTATCGCTTTTGTGTTTTTCAGCATTCCTTTTTCCTTTTCTTTTTTCTTCCCCCGCACCCCTCTCCCCACTCCACCCCCACCCCCACCCCCCTCTCTCTTCCGCTCTCTCTGTTTGGAGGAGGCAGCAGCAGCAGCAGCAACAACACCAACAACAAAACACACACACACACACACGCACACATGCGCGCGCGCGGTTGGACATATACGCTTATAACAGTATGGTGTGTGGTGTTGTGTGTGTGTAAGATAGAGATATATATATAGAGAGAGAGAGCACAAATAAGTATCTTTAGTATTCAGCAATTGCTTTGTATGTACCTTGATGCTCACCCGATGTGTATAAGATCACCCAAATGGAATTTGTGACTGATTGAAACAACCGACAAATAATTTGAGAGGGGGGGGGGGGGGGGGGGGATTTTTGTTAGGTCATAAACTATGGAACGTTCGACATACCAATATTTACTGCACTTTTAATATTCCTCGAAAAATATATTGCCTTAGAGACAGGTATTAGTTCATGAACAGTAACTTTAATACAGTTCATGTCCAGTGGAAAATTTGTCATGATCTTGTCGAACGGATCCTGGATCCGCCATTGGATCTGAATTCGCACCACGGATCCGCACCAAAATTGACTGACTTGGTCCGTGCGCCATATTCCATCTTTGCATTAATTTTTCTTAAAATCGTTTCGGTAGTTGTCGGTGTGATCCTGCTGACAGGCGAAGAAACAAATGGATGTGAGTGAAAAACACGACCTCCAGTAGAAGTGATACTAATAACGATAACGGCCATGTCTTCAGGTCCGAGGTAAGCTGTTACGGCTGAGCGGGGAGCCGGGTCACGCCATCGTGAGGGCGGCGCAGTCGCACAACGTGAGCTGCATCGTGACGGGGTCCCGGGGCTTGGGCACGGTCCGGCGCACCCTGCTGGGCTCTGTCAGTGACTACATCCTGCACCACGCCCACGTCCCCGTCCTCATCTGCCGCCACAAGGACCTCCACGAGCCGGCGCATCACGCCCACGGGGAAGGGGACGGTGGAAAGGAGACGGCACCATCGACGGGGGGAGGGGAGGCCGGAAAGGGGGAGGCAGCTAAAGCAAGACTGGAAAGGAAGAAGGGGAGGCCGGAAAGGGGGAGTTATGTAGGGGGAAAGGTGGAAAGGTGGAAGGGGAGGCAGTGAGGGGTAGAAATGGAAAGGTGGAAGGGGAGGGTGGAAAAGGGGAAGCAGCAAAGAGGAAGAGTGGAAAAACGGAAGGGGAGGCCGGAAAGGGGGACTTACCGAAGGGAAAGGATGGAAAGGAGGAAGCAAAAGCGGCAAAGGTTCACAGTGGAAAGGTGGAGGGGGAGGCCGGAAAGGGGGAGTTACCGAAGGGAAAGGATGGAAAGGAGGAAGCAAAAGTGGCAAAGGTTCACAGTGGAAAGGTGGAGGGGGAGGCCGGAAAGGGGGAGTTACCGAAGGGGAAGGATGGAAAGGAGGAAGCAAAAGCGGCAAAGGTTCACAGTGGAAAGGTGGAGGGGGAGGCCGGAAAGGGGGAGTTACCGAAGGGAAAGGATGGAAAGGAGGAAGCAAAAGCGGCAAAGGTTCACAGTGGAAAGGTGGAGGGGGGAGGCCGGAAAGGGGAGTTACCGAAGGGGAAGGATGGAAAGGAGGAAGCAAAAGCGGCAAATGTTCACAGTGGAAAGGTGGAGGGGGAGGCCGGAAAGGGGGAGTTACCGAAGGGGAAGGATGGAAAGGAGGAAGCAAAAGCGGCAAATGTTCACAGTGGAAAGGTGGAGGGGGAGGCCGGAAAGGGGGAGTTACCGAAGGGGAAGGATGGAAAGGAGGAAGCAAAAGCGGCAAAGGTTCACAGTGGAAAGGTGGCGGGGGAGGCTGGAAAGAGGGAGGCAAAGAGGAAGAGCGGAAAGGTGGACGGGGAGGCCGGAAATGGGGAGTTGCCAAAAGGGAAGGGTGGAAAGGAGGAATCCGAGGCAGCAAAGGTTAATATTGGAAGGGCGGAAAGGGAGGGGAGAGAAGGGGAGACAGCAAAGGTTAATTTTGGAAGGGCGGAAAGGGAGGGGAGAGAAGGGGAGGCAGCAAAGGTTAATATTGGAAGGGCGGAAAGGGAGGGGAGAGAAGGGGAGGCAGCAAAGGTTAATATTGGAAGGGAGGGGAGAGAAGGGGAGGCAGCAAAGAGGAACAGTGGGAAGGTGGAAGGAGGGGCCGGGAAAGGGGAGTTAACGAAAGGGAAGGGTGCGGAGGAGGAAGGGGGGACCGGAGAGGGGAACTGGTCAAAAGGGAAGTGTGAGGATCGGGAAGAACACTGGCCACAAGGTAAGAGTACAGAGGAGAAGAGAGGCAAGGGGTACGCACCAGAGGGTAGAGATGCTGAACAGAGCGAAGGGACTGCGTCTAACAGGGAGGAAGGAAAAGCTGATGCAGTAAGACGGAGGACGACAACGGAAAGAGGAATGAACCAAAAGGAAATGGGGAGGGTGGAAAAGATTTAGGAGAGTGTGGAAAGGAGGATACACCGAGGGAGGGCGGAAAGGGGGAAGAGGATGGGGGGAAAGGAGAAGGGCGCAAGTGATGGTGGTGTCTTGGAGCTTCTGTTGGATCAAATGGCTTAAGTAAGCTCTCAAAACATTGTCTATGTTACAGTGTAATTGTTTTTGCCGAACTGGAGTACCTTTCCTATCAAACCATTAGACAGATAGTTTGTGTAGTGGGTAAAACGAGCATCCGAGCACACGCGTGTTTGTGTGTTCTGTAACTGTATATCCATGTTCAAACAAACTAAGTTTGTAATGCACCTTACAAGTGTAAGGTGAAAAGGTGCAGTGGTTTGGGTGAGTTCTCTTTGTGTGTCTCTTAGGTCATCTAGCTCTCTGTTGTGTACCAGACTTGAAGACAGATGGTTTATATCGACGCAGAGACTGCATAAATGCACAGGTCTTGGAGAGTAAAAGCGTAATTATGCTGTTTGTATGTGTCTGTGCGTCATTTAATCAAAATCACCGCGGACAACATTCGTAAAAACATTTTCCAGGGAGATAATTGAGTTTTCAACATTCAGCAACTTTGGAGGAGAGACATATTTCAGAGAGAGAAAACGGCGTCCACAGAAATGTGTGTGTGTGTGTGTGTGTGTGTGTGTGTGTGTGTGGTGTGTGTGTGGAGAGAGAGAGAACTGGGAACATTGTGATACAGATTCAACGTTGTGATTGATTTTGTGTGATGACGTTGATTTCAGGCTTCACGCTCTGGTTTGAATGGCCAGCAAAGCCATTTGTTTTGAGTGATTTTTTTTTAATTGATAAACTGTTGTTACTCAATCGTTGAATCCGTTAAGGGTCATGTATTATAGCATGTGAATTGAATTCGCTATCGTGTTGCTCTTGTGTTTCTTTGAATGGCTGTTGTTTGACATATGATGGACCCGAGGGCGGGCGATCAAGAAGAAGGAGCTGCCCGTCTTCTGGCAGCTCTTTGCTGAAAACTTCCTGTTTGTTCTCCTTCACTTGTCTCTACCTTCATTACTCACAGCCGTCTGTTGTTTCTTGCCTTTGTGGCTAGTTTCCTGCCCATGTGGCATCGGCGGGAACGAAATGGTTGTCGTTTACCCAAGAACGCACAGAGAGAACTGTCCAACACTTTATCCCTGCTCAGATGTAAACGAAAATTAACGATTTGTGAGTGACCTCTGGCAGGAGGATTGGAACAACAGCAATAACAAACTCTTTCAGATCCGTCCAAACCTTCAGGAGTTTCCTCCCATTCCACGGACGGAGGTCGTAAAGAGGAAACGGTTTGTGCCGGCTCACCGGCCATTCGTATTTTACCCATTCTTACCTTTTAAAAGAGTGAAGAAAGCTGTGGTCATTCCATGTCATGCGCCCTCACAATGAACATGTTTTTTAGAGTTTTGGGGACTTGCACGTGTGAGACACAAACATTTTACAGCGGAGTCATTTTAATCTGTTCAGGACTGTCCCCTGATGTGTCCTTGGTTTTTGGGGAGATTAACATTTTTAATCTGAATTTAATTTTACGGCAGAAAGATTTTTGAACAAAGTTTCTGGTGCGTTCTAGACGATGTCATTTAACGAGATGTATGAAAGGTTTTTTTTTTTTTTTTTTTTTTTTTTATGACTGGTGAGCTTGATTTTAACTGGTTGCAGCCCTGATATGGCCCTCTGCGGTCGGCTGGGCTATAAGCTATAGTATCTAGTATCTTGTTCTGGGAACTCTTTTACACTTTTTTTCTGGTTTAGTTCATGACAGGCAATGTTTTTTGTTATGCATGTGGTGATTAGATGGTGAACTTGTATACATTGCCTAGAATGGAACTGGCTTCCTTTTCTGCAGTGTCTGTTTGCCATACAGTTTTCTATGTGTGTAATGCTACGTTTGAATGGCTGACCATCTCAGCATGTCCGCCTTAAGGGGATCCGTGGCTGTGCCACCATGTCATGAACTGTGTATTGTTTTTGTTGTTTGTTGCTTTTGGCATTTTCCAGGATGTGACCTTCTTCCTAGGACTTAGACGCCCTCATCTCAACATGACTCCCTGTCCAAGACCACCCTGCAGGGTACAATGGAGGGTGGACATGTATCTCACCCTGACTCCCTGTCTAAGACCATTCTACAGGGTACAGTGGAGGGTGGACATGTGTCTCCCGATGACTCCCTGTCTAAGACCATTCTACAGGGCACAGTGGAGGGTGGACATGTATCTCCCGATGACTCCCTGTCTAAGACCATTCTACAGGGTACAGTGGAGGGTGGACATGTATCTCCCCATGACTCCCTGCCTAAGACCATTCTACAGGGTACAGTGGAGGGTGGACATGTATCTCCGATGACTTTCTGTCTAAGACCTTCTACAGGGTACAGTGGAGGGTGGACATGTATCTCACCATGACTCCCTGTCTAAGACCATTCTACAGGGTACAGAGGAGGGTGGACATGTATCTCACCAAGACTCCCTGTCAAGACCATTCTACAGGGTACAGTGGAGGGTGGACATGTATCTCACCATGACTCCCTGTCCATGACCATTATACAGGGTACAGTGGAGGTGGACATGTATCTCACCATGACTCCCTGTCCAAGACCATTCTACAGGGTACAGTGGAGGGTGGACATGTATCTCACCGTGACTCCCTGCTCAAGACCATTCTATATCTCACCACGACTCCCTGCCCAAGACCATTCTATATCTTACAACGACTCCCTGTCCAAGACCATTCTATATCTCACCATGACTCCCTGTCCAAGACCATTCTATATCTCACCACGACTCCCTGTCCAAGACCATTCTATATCTCACCACGACTCCCTGTCCACGACCATTCTATATCTCACCATGACTCCTGTCCAAGACCATTCTATGTCTCACACGACTCCTGTCCAAGACCATTCTATATCTCACCATTCTGTATCTCACCACGACTCCTGTCCAAGATCATTCTATATCTCGCCATTCTATATCTGATCACGACTCCCTGTCTAAGACCATTCTATACCTCACCATGACACCCTGTCCAAGACCATTCTATATCTCACCACGACTCCCTGTCCAGGACCATTCTATATCTCACCACGACTCCCTGTCTAAGACCATTCTATACCTCACCATGACACCCTGTCCAAGACCATTCTATATCTCACCACGACTCCCTGTCCAAGACCATTCTATATTCACCACGACTCCCTGTCCAAGACCATTCTATATTTTCACCACGACTCCTGTCCAAGACCATTCTATATCTCACCACGACTCCCTGTCCAAGACCATTCTATATCTCACACGACATCCTGTCAAGACATTCTGCAGGGTACAGTGGAGGGTGGACATGTATCTCACCATGAGTCCTGTTCAAGACCATTCTACAGGGTACAGTGGAGGATGGACATGTTCAGTTAAGTTCAGTGGTTTAGTTAATGTCTTTTCATCGCCAGATGATATTAGACAAGGATGGACATGTATCTCCCGATGACTCCCTGTCCATGACCATTCTACAGGGTACAGTGGAAGGTGGACATGTATCTCCCCATGACTCCCTGTCCATGGCCATTCTACAGGGTACAGTGGAGGGTGGACATGTATCTCCCCATGACACCCTGTCAAGACCATTCTGCACGGTACAGTGGAGGATGGACATGTATCTCCCATGACTCCCTGTCCATGACCATTCTAAAGGGGACAGTGGAGGGTGGACATGTATCCCCATGACTCCCTGTCCATGACCATTCTACAGGGTACAGTGGAGGATGGACATGTATCTCCCATGACACCCTGTCAAGACCATTTTGCAGGGTACAGTGGAGGATGGACATGTATCTCCCGATGACTCCCTGTCCATGACCATTCTACAGGGTACAGTGGAGGGTGGACATGTATCTCCCCATGACCCTGTCCATGACCATTCTACAGGGTACAGTGGAGGGTGGACATGTATCTCCCATGACTCCCTGTCCATGACCATTCTTCAGGGTACAGTGGAGGGTGGACATGTATCTCCCCATGACTCCCTGTCTAGACCATTCTTCAGGGTACAGTGGAGGGCGGACATGTATCTCCCCATGACTACCTGTCTAAGACCATTCTGCAGGGTACAGTGGAGGGCGGGACATGTATCTCCCATGACTCCTGTCTAAGACCCTTCTGCAGGGTACAGTGGAGGGCGGACATGTATCTCCCATGACTCCCTGTCTAAGACCATTCTACAGGGTACAGTGAAGGGTGGACATGTATCTCCCGATGACTCCCTTTCCAAGACCATTCTACAGGGTACAGTGGAGGGTGGACATGTATCTCCCGATGACTCCCTGTCCAGACCATTCTACAGGGTACAGTGGAGGGTGGACATGTATCTCCGATGACTCCCTTTCCAAGACCATTCTACAGGGTACAGTGGAGGGTGGACATGTATCTCCCGATGACTCCCTGTCCCTGACCATTCTACAGGGTACAGTGGAGGGTGGACATGTATCTCCCATGACTCCCTGTCCAAGACCATTCTACAGGGTACAGTGGATGGTGGACATGTATCTCCCCATGACTCCCTGTCCAATACCATTCTACAGGGTACAGTGGAGGGTGGACATGTATCTCCCCATGACTCCCTGTCCAAGACCATTCTACATGGTATAGTGGAGGGTGGACATGTATCTCCCGATGACTCCCTGTCCAAGACCATTCTACAGGGTATAATGGAGGGTGGACGTCCCAGGGTTATTGGTAGAACAGAAAGTCCACTTTAGCATGGTCTGTTATTCCACGCTGATCAGTCAGAGATGGCAGATGGAAGCAAACGAATTGTTTGGAGATTAGTTGGTTGTCAAACTTAGGGCTACTCCAGTGTCCCAGTCTGTACGACAGTTCAACGTTACAGGCACTCGGATCACCAGGGCTTTGGGCAAGCCTAAAACAGTTTCTTGGGGGCAAAGCTTGAGCTAGTGAGGAAGCGGGTGGATCTTCTTGGCTTGCTGATTGACCCAAACCTGGTCTCCCATCATTATACACAAGAGGAGGTGATGCTAGTCATTAATCCACCAGTACCTGAAGAAGAAGTGACCTGTTTAGATTCTCTCCCTACCCATTTGGAAATTCTGCGCTAGACTTGCTCATAATTTTCAGTGTCGGTTCAGCACGAGGTTACCTACCAGAGAAGGCCTTGCTCTGTCGCCGAGTTGGTTGATGGTGTTCGGGGGGCCTGTGCTGCTGTAACGTAGGGGGGATCATTAGTGGATAAAGAAACATAAGCATAAAAGGGATCAAACGGAGGCATCTTGTTTTACTTTAAGATTACCTGCCAGGGAAAAGTCCACCGTGTCTTTTTTCAAGACCGTGTCTTAGGATGCCAGAATAGGTCTCCCCTAAGACCTTAGTCCGTGAAACTATCCACATAAACCCTGTATGAGACTGCCAAGAAGAAAAACAAGTCGTCAGCATTTTCTCAACTTCAGTGCGAGTCCCTCCCAGATTTTACTGCAGTTTCTTTCAGCTTTCTTGAAAACGATCGAGCTTGCTCTGCATAACCAACTTTTAGGTGTGCAAAGGACTGAAACTCTCGGACAGCACATGTCGAGGAAGAATAAAGCACCTTGCCTGTGTATCTGTCTTTACGTGCTTGTGGTCTAGTATTGTTCAGTGGGCCTGGTCTACTGACGGTCACATAGATAGGACACTGTAGCTACCGAGCCACTCACTGGAGCAGTTCAGTTGGTTGAGGTTCATATTCCTGACTGATCTTTGGACCATCAACACAGTCCATTAAAATGGTGGGGAAAAAACAATATGGCCTAACAGCAGTACAGGGGAGGCAGGCTAGTGGGATATGGTGTTGCCATCCTCGTTTTCCAATTCCATCAGGCTCACATGGTGTCTTGTCACCTGTCCTGTGCGACAGGATAGAGGTATTGTAAGCAGTCCTGTCCTGCATGTTGGATGTCCCAAGATTTCTCCGGTCTGTCTCTGGGGCTTCCACTTTACACCATGATCATCCTTCTGTGATAAACACAAGGGGGACAAAGTGGAAATTGGTGATGTGTTTCCTAGAAAGATACAAAGAAGACAAGGTGGAATCGATTATGTACCTCCTGGGGTCGGGTGGGTGGGTGGAACAATTGATTGGTTTTCTTTGATAAATACAAGTGGGATTAGGTGGAGTTGCTGGTGTGCCTTTCTTGATAAATACAAGGTAGAAAGGTGAAACTGGTAAAGTACCTTCCTTTACATATTCAAGGGGAAACAACGTGGAATTGATGATATGACCTCCTTGGTAAATACAAAGAGGGCCGAGTGGAATTGGTCATGCGCCTTCTTGAGGGAAGACGGTGGACTTGGTGGTGGATTTTCGTTGATAAATAAAAGGGGCGGGGGTGGGGGTGGGGATTGGTGGAACTGGTGAAATGCCTAGCTTGGTAGATATAAGGAGGACTAGTGAAACTGATGAGCCTTCCTTGATAAATACAAGGGGGTGAGATGGAACTGGCGATGTGTCTTCATGATAAATATAGAGGGGGCAATATGGAATTGGTGATGTCTTCATTGATAAATACAAGTGAGGACATGGTGGAATTGATGTGCCTACTTAATGAATGCAAGGGGGGGGAGGAGGGAGACAAGGTGGAATTGGTGATAGGCTTTCTTGGATTCCTGTTCAGTCAAGGAGAAAACATGTTGCTTCCAATTCCTTGAAGACGATCTGTTGTTTCACTTGAAGAAGTGATTTTACTTTCCGCCGATTTGGCATTCATTTTAGTTCCTTGAATTTTCTTATTAGTATTCCCCCCCCCCCTCTTTTCTTTTAAAGATTGTCTACGCCCCCCCCCCCCCCCCCCCCTCCCATTCATCCCCTCCTCACCCCCCCCCCCCCTCACCCCTCCCGAAATGAAATGGCCTCCACGGTTGTTTTTCTATCTAGCTGACTGGAACTGAAGCGATTCGCTCAGGAAAAGCCAGTCTGACGACCTGTCGTCGTGATGCAGTGGTCAGCGCTGTGGACTGTGTGCAAGGAGGTCACGGGCTCAAGTCCCACCTTCGGCATTTGTTAGTGGGATTTTTCGGCCTGACCAGCGCTTACCAGAGCTGTGGGTGTTTTCGGCTCACATCAGAAGACTGGAACCACATAGTCTAGTTTCACTGACGTAATGGATGCATGTCTGAGAATCTTGCTCAGATTTTCAAGCAACACTAGGGGTGTCTTTATCTCTCAGGCCTGGTTAACGCCAGGGAATATTATGAAAAGAGGCATAGAGTACAACCCTGTCATGCAGTTTTTGACAAGAATGGAACATCATAGCGATCAGCTCAAATATAAAGTCTCAAATTCTGAGGCCCTTCATGCCCTGCTCTCCTGATGACTTCAGTTTTGATCTCCTTTCCATATCCACATTCATTCATCAATACCGATATATCCAAGGAATGTCATTGGAAGGTGTTAGTGGTGTCTTTTGGAAGGAACATTCACATTATGCTCTCTCCATGACAAATTATTGTTATCCATATGAAGTTTAGTAGATGGGTCTAGGCACAATTGAACTAAATTATCAGCAGTGCAGCATCTCCTCTGGTGGGTTGCTTTTTGACAACCTGATGCAGATTGATATCAGTCGACTGCGGCGCTGGTGATGTGAGAGGACCAGCTTTGGTGTGGCCAAGTATTGGATGGCCAGAATGAGCAGCGTGAGAGTGATGCCACCGAGCAGTGTGGATGATGAGATCGTCAAAAATAACTGACAGGCCAGTCTGCATGGGTTCCCCAAAGTAATACAGTTGATATCTGTATGTTCCATAGTGGAGGAACACTAATAACCTTAAATCTTTTATGGGGCAGCAGTTCTAAGATAAACTGAGCGTTGGGCCAGAACAGCTCTGATGGTAGAGCACCGAACTCATGATCATGGGGGTTTCAGGTTTGAATCTCTGCCAGGCTGTTTCAGTACGGAGAAGGAGTTTCCCTTGGAGATGATATTGGTTCTGCTTCTGCTTTCTGAAAGTCCCTTGAATGAGACTGTAAAACATTGTTATGTATATGAACACATGCATAACATCTTGCACATACATAAAATCCTTTCACTTACTTTCGGAAGAGTATGGATGACAAGTATAGCATGCATCCATAGTGAAAAAAATTTAAAAGGAGTGAAGAGCAGAGTGCCTGGTATTCGATTGAATGACAAGGAAATGACAAGGGAAGCTGCCAGTGGCCAGCTGTTCAAAATTGGTTGTACCCAAGCAGGCAGCCCATTTGTAAGCAATAGCTTGGATTGTTAAGCGCTTAGAGCTTGGTATCTAACGGTGCCACATAAGACCTCTCAGTACTGTTAGTGATAGTTGGTCTGTCCAAAGTCGCAAACTCAAAGAGTGCACTAAAATAGTATGCTAATCTAGAAAATGACTGGATGTGAACTAGAAAATGACTGCATGTGAACTGGTCCTGTCGAATTTGCTGAGAAGGAATGCATGTACAATACGCGCAAACACACTCAAAAACAGTTTGGGCGAGGATATATATTGGTTTATTTTTTTTGTCTTCACAAAACTACATCTGATCACAACGACAAAACAAAGGAGAAAAAATTCAAAACTACCAACATATTCAAAGCACAGTGATCACCACAACATGATTGAATTTGTCAACAACCACCACAAGAAGAAAAATGGCTGGCAAAATATTGCCTTGGATACTGTAACAAGACATCATCTCAGAGTACTGGTAAACTGCTGTGAGCAATTCCGTTATTGAATGTCCACTGTAAACTGCTTGTTAACGGCTGTGAGCCATTCCTAGAAAGAGGGAAGGTTGAAGGTGGTGCCGCAGCTTTTGGTCATTTGGCATCCCCAGTCCTCTGGCACAAGGTTCTACATGTACCCATGCTTGCAGTCTACATCACTGCTGCCACCATTCTTGAAAAATGCCATTTGCCTTACCTCATGAAAATAAAATGGCAAACAATAAAGTTCAACAAAATGTCTTTCTCCATCCAACACGGCACCCACTCTGAACCCTATAAAATACTTTGAATGACATTAGTTCCGTCCATCTCCTATTCTTTCTCTTCAAATCATCAACACTGGTGCCAAATGCGCCAGACTAATCCAATCCTGCCTGGGCAAAATGTATCTCTGGAGGATGGTACTGACTCATGTATATGATGCCGACAATGTCAGCACCCAGGTCATTATGCGTAGCTCATGCCACCTTGACCTCCATCGTCCATCCCACTTTAAAGAAGAACAAAGAGTTCCCTTGATTCCCTTCTTTTTTTTTTCTGAAGTCTCCCTAAAGGTATATATGTGCATCTGAATACAGGTTGATGACTGTACATGACTATTTGCTATCTGACGCAATAAAATCACATCACATAAGTATTTTCCAGAGTGTACACATGTTCCTGTGGTCAACAGTAACTTTCAAATTACATTCAGACATGACCACAAAAAACAAAACATACAAAAATTTGACTATGCAGTAAAGATGGATGACATCCCCCCCATTAACTTGGTTCAAGAGAAAACCAGCCACAACAAAAAAAGTTATTTCTCACCTCTGGCTGTTCTGCAACATGTTGACAGCACACTGTTGGTGCTCCATGCCATGATTTGTCATTGTAGTACAGTGAATGAACAGTGCTTTCTGAAGGGGTGCAGTTTTGGCTAATGCTGGAACAATGGTGAAGATTGAATGGAGGTTTATAACAGGACAGAGAAGTCATTGGTTCATTGTGCGTATGTCCTGCTAAACCAGTAGCAACAAGGCAGCCACCAACACTGGCAACACAAGCTCTTCCAAAGATAGGTATATATACAAGACCGATACAACACGTACAAGTGAACACCTAGGATTGAATACAAAGGGACTGGTTTATCTACCACGTGGTATGACCACGGACAAGCAGAATGACATGCTGGGATTCACTGCAAAAATGTACAGATCGCGCATTCCAAAAAACAACACAAGGGAGAAGTCTGGGATTCATGATTCAAAAGAATCTTCCAAATTAAATTTGAATCAAAAGATAAACAATGACACTGGTGTGACTAGTCTTAGAAATGGTCATCACTGTCGTTAATTTAACATTTATTTTTAAAACTCTGAACTGCAGCAGACAAGGCAAGACATCTTTTAAATGATAAAGCAAAGAAATCTGATCTAAAATCCAGATTTCTGTCATCTTGCTGGGGTCGATATTCCCTAAAGATGCTTGGCAGAGATTTTAAGTGGTTAGTCTCTACATTAAGGTGGCTAAGCTTTATTTTTCAGGGCAAAGCATATGTATGCATTTGTTTCCGGATGTTTCCGACATGCCCTTTTGTAGTTCATGTCAATCAAATTTACATGTGTTGTTCTGAAAACAACCTGCTGACCTCTCACAATGAAAACAGAGCAATGTTTCAGCAATTGGTGGTAAGGTGGGGGTGGGGGAAAATGGGGCAATTCATTCTGAAGTTTTCACTTCCAATCGAAATGTTGACAAATTGGTTCTTAAGGCGATTATTTCTTCAGATGAATGGTATAAGAGAAAACAGAAAAAAATGAGCATTGGAGGGAAAAAGAAGGGTGGAGAAAACTAGAGATAAAGACAGATGTGCAAGGCTTCAGCCAGCTATACTCTGATCAGCACTGTGGAGTCACAGCAGGTGAGCCCCAAACTGTGGAGGTGGACTGCCATTTCAAAAGCCAAGATAACTGGTGGTGATGGTTACTGATAGGACAGCCAGACCACAAGCAGTACCTGCATTGGTGGAGCCAACACGAGCTTCGATGAATATTGGAAACATTGCAACCACTCGCCGCTACACCACCTGCACGATGGCTATCACTTGTGGTGTGGTCTCTCAACTCTACCTGATGGCATCCTCTTCATCAAGCACCTATCCCTTAGCTCTGGCGTATTTCATTGTGCAGCTCACAGATCATTGTCTAACCACACACAAAGCCTAATGTATGAATTAAAACCCTGCATCTGACTTCCACAGGTGATCCCTTGCAAATCTGAGTCACATGGGAATAAAATAAGACAATACCTGACTATTTGTAAAAGTGTAAAAAGAAAAACAAACAAACAAAAAAAAGAAGAAAAAAAAAGGAAAAAAAGCAGTCCAGAGACAAAATGTAACTGTCGCTCATCAACAAAGTATAAATAGGGTAGAATCAAACAAAATATATCTCATCATCCTGCATGCTGCAATACAAAATAACGAAGCAGAAGCAGTCACAGTATTGCTATGTGAGGCATAAAAAGGTTGGCATGGTTTCAAAACCGCTGACCTTGATGCCAGGGAGCAGGACCACAAAATGCACACTGATCCAGTAGGAACATTATATGTACACAAATCAGCATTCACAGTTCACTCCAAACATGAAATACTAGGTTCCAACCCTAATACATCATCTCTGCCCTTCCCCTATATCATAAACCTCAACTGCAACAAATACAACCAGTGGAGCATCGTTCAACGTTTGAATATTATCTTCTGCAAAATTAGAAGCTTTATCCTCTTTCTATAGAAGTCCAACAAATCTTTAATTCTGAGTACATCTAACTTTTATCAATGCCTCTTCATTAAAAAATAAAAGTTCAAACTATCAAAAGAAAAATCATTCTCTCCTGAACTTCTGGAGAAGGGTGCCATGTCAACAAGTGACGAAACTATCAGACACAGCAATGCATCACCAACGACATGATGCTCACACAGCTCAAAGTAGAGAGCGTTGACGAAGACCTTTTGATATGCAAGTGGCTGACCCATCCAATGGGTACGCTCTAAGTTCTACAGCAACATAACTGAAGATAAACGCCTAACGGTGCAATCTTGTTTCCTGCTGTTCATCTTCCAAGTAGAGCTCACCTGCACAATTTCATTTTCAAGACTGTTGATCACACGATAGGGGAATCTTCATCCACCAGCTGGCCTCTGTATTTTTATTTAACTTATCTCAACTTGGTTGTATGGAAACGAAGGCACTGGGGTCCTTGCTGGTAACCATAGAAACCTAAGAGCTTCTTTGTTCTGGAACTCCCCCCCCCCCCCCCCCCCCCCCCCACCCCCCACCCCTTTCCACACCTCAGTTCGGAAGTTCTTGAAAACAGGACTAATTTTGAAAGGTTCTTTTTCAATTACGAATGCATCCTAAATGCAATTACAAATGCATCCTAAATGCTAAGTTCAATTACGAATGCATCCTAAATGCTAAGTTGAGTGTTTCTTTAGTCTTTGAAAAGTGTCTTATCCATTGTCTCTACTTCCTACTTTTCCACCATAAAAACACATCTTCATAAAAACAGGGAGAGATACAGAGGACACAAGTGTATATGTACCATAACAGGAGATACAGAGCAAGGATAAAGATAAGACAAGTGTACATGTATTATATAACAGGAGATATACAGCAAGGATATAGATATGAGTACATGTACCATAACGGCATGGTAGTCATGCCAGAACAGTTGACATGGGTACTGTGGTAAAACTGCATTAAAAACAATGCATTCACCAAGAAAACATTTCATCCATGAAAGTAGAAGAACCAGTCTTTAGCAAATAAAGTAAATGTAAACTTGCTTAATGTCTAATTAAAAACAACAGTTACAAGTATATAAGGAGTAAATTCTGAGTATGATTGTAAAAAGGAGATAAAATTTTGTAATCTATTACATAATTAAATTCAAAACAGTTCTGTTGCAGAGTAATTCGTACACTGAAATTACACTGTAAATCAAATCGTAAACCATCAAGCCTAATGATTTATGTGCCTACATGTTTCATAGAAACATGTAGCAGATAAAAATCAAGCAGAACCTAATAAGAAACATGGCACTAAACACATTGATAAGACATCCACAATGCAAAGGCATTAACTCACAGATACGTCGATTATGATTTATTTACAGTCAAACCTGTATACTGTTGGCTTCTGTTTGATTATACCAAGCAGAAACAAAACAGAAATACCAGAAAAAAAATCGTTACACATTACCATCACCACGCCTCAATTCTTGATTCAGAACTACAATAATGGAACAAATAAATTAATGGTGCCATTCCTGCAATATAAAAACAGGACATGTGCAATTTTATATTTGTACAAACTACAGTGGCTGAACAAAATTGGTGACTTTCTGGATGCATTAACTGCAAAAGCATACCAGAAAACAAAACGGCATCACCTCCACAAAGCATTGCTTGCAAAACTTTGTTTTCTTCCAGGAAAGAGCGTTGAAGTCATGTTAAAGATAACAAAAAGCTAATCTGTCATGACAGGATGGCAAAACACCAGCACTGCAAAAACCGCTTACAGCAAAAGCATCACAGATTTCGGATGAACAAAAATGCATACAGCCTTTTATTGCCATAATCAACAAAACATCAAAGAACAACCTACTGGGATAAAAAAAAAACAAAAACAGGATGACTTCACTTTTTCATAGATTTTTCCATTTGTTTGACTGGTAAATTGTTTTGTTGGATGGCTGTATAAATTTGTCAACTCATACAAACTGACCGACTCTTTGACAGTGAGAAGGCCAATGTGGAGATCTGAGTATCTGAAACATCCAATGTCTCTCCCTCTGTTTGGTGTTTTACTGGTCAAATTCAAACAGTTTGTGTTAACTCTTATTGCAAGGGCTCATAGGAATATGCATCACTGATGTCCTGATAAATGTATCACTGATGTCCTGATCTCCCCTTGAAGCAAGTAATTGGGTTCTCTCTTTGTCCTTTCCAGATTTCACAACCACTTCTTCATTTTGTTCATCTTGTAGCTTAAACCTTGTCTCTTTATAGCAGGTCCATGGAAATTTAATCAAGATCCCAACCCTTGCCTCACCTTTTTCTCTCCTCACTTTTCCCCCTGGTCACTGCCTGTCCCACCATCTTGATTACTTAGCCTTGTACACTATGTGGGGACCAACGAGAAAAGAGAAGATTCCGCCTGTCAAGGTTTGGGCAAGGAATGAAAGGAACCAGAAGCAGATGCAAGCTTTTGACCAGATGCATAACACGGTCTGTACTGCATCTTAATTTGGCCAATTCGTGATCGCAAACTGGACACTGCTGACAGAGATTATGGTAAAGTGTACAATGCCAAGAGTACAGCAGGTAACTGCCTCAAGTTAAAAATAGGTAAAACCTCGGAATAAAGGTGAACTGAAGTGATCACAGTTCCACTTTTTGACTGGAAGTATGTCTCGGCTGATAAATGTGGGATTAAAAAGAAAATGTAGTTTCCATACACACAACTGCCAACGTCCATGTCACACCTATGGGCTTTATTCTGCAATATATTTATCATTCCTATTCAGAAATGGCACCACCACCCCAAACCCTAGTTTTCTAAACAAAATCATGAAATGCAGATTTTTTTTCAATTAAGTTCTGGATTTTAGGAATTATTTCTAAACTGAAGAATATCAAGAAAAATAAATTGTATGCGTTGGCAGCTATGCAAAAAGTAATTCAGTCCACAAGCAGGTAATTCTGTCCACAAGAAGCAAACGCCTGATATGATTTATAGTGCAAATCCATCCCACTCTTATTCTGTCTTGATCATGAAAACATTTCAGGGTTGTTTCCTGCCTTTCTTTAAACCATAAAAAAGAAAAACCTTTAACTTCACACCCTAAGAATGACATGGAGGAAGGTTTGAAAACAGCATTAGAGACAAGATGGAACAGAGGGAATAAAAATCATTGACAACTGTCTTACTCTTGCGACAAAACAAAAATAATGGCAAGAGATCCAAAGTAGCAAGCTATTTCAAAGAGAAATGGAAAATGGAGTAGACATGAACAAAAATAGTGGATGAACTCCATTTGGTTGGGAAAGGCTTGCGTAGACAAAAAGTGAACAAAAAAGACCATAGTCAAAGAAGAAGGACGGCAGATTAAAATAAATCACAGCAGACAAAAGCAAATGTGTATGTACATCAATGTCAATATTTCTTTTTTTTGCCTTGAAATATGTACTACACAGGCAACAAGCCAACCTCATGGTCCTGTATGCCAAGTCATGCTCACAGCTACCATTCACAGTTCAATTAATTTCTACACATGCCAGTATAATGAACACAGTCTGTAAAAATTAACACATAAAACCAATGATGCACAAAACTTTTGTCACATCCAGCTATCACGACTTCCATCAATGAACAAATTCTGTTCCCTCAAATCAACACAGAGCTAGGAAAAATGATGAATTGAAAATGTCAGCTGTCACTGTCTATAATCAAAAAAAAAAACATGCCACATTTCCCTCTTTAATGGAGAAAGAAAGCAGAATTTTTTTAAAAAAGAACAAACAAAAGCCAACCCAACACTTCTGGATAAAACAAAATAAGCCTTTTCAACACAAAAGTGTTTTCAGCAATTTCACAAATGAACATTAGGAGACAAACTGACAGACAGCTATTCAAATCATCAAACGAAAATCAAACCTCCACTGTCCACCTGGTCACAATTATTGCATTTTCAACAGCAATCTGCCAGGAAAAAACCATCTATGCACTGATGTTGCACATAGGAAGGAAAAAATGGTTTCTATAAAAAATACCCGTGATTATTGTTTTGTTTTTTGACTGGAGGAGCAACCATCACGATATATGTACAAGGTATGTCATAAACAATTGAACAGCAATATGTCAACAGGCATGCAATGTATTATGTAAATAAGACAAAGAGATGATGGCAAAGCAGAGATTTTTGAAGGATTAAACACAGATCCACAATGTACATTCTGTCCAAGCTGACCGCTGGAGATACACTTTGACAACCACCACCATAAATTCCTTGTCTTACACACAACTTGCCACTTCCATCTGGTTACCAATGGGAAGGTTCAAAGTAATTCCAATACTCTGATGCCATGAGCAATAACTGTGCTTGAGCATTAGTGAATAAGTCATTATGTACAAATGAATGTTTTCAGTGAAGTTTGTGTTAGGCTGTTTGTGGTCATTTGTATTCATTTGGATGCAGGTGTTAATATGCTGAAATTGTTCAATTTTTTGGTGTGTGTTTGCTGAACTGACTGACCTTACTAATCATTCATGCCAGTGTGCTGAAATCATTCAAATTTGTATGCTTGCTGAACTGACTGAACTTACTGACCATTCATGGCAGTTTGCTGAAATCATTCAAATTTGTATGCTTGCTGAACAGACTTGACTTTATTTACCATTCATGGCAGTGTGCTGAAATAAATCAAACTTACATGCTTGCTGAACTGACTGATCTTTTTAACCATTCAGGCAATATGAGCACATCAAATAATGATCAATTCCTGTGAAACTGTGGCAGAATATGACCACACACACACACACAGCGTTACGTCCATGTGGCTGACCTCCATACAGATGGTCTGTGAAAATACAATCAACAAACTGACCACTGTGAACATCCTGCGAAATGAACTGGGTCAGAAACTAACAGACCTTCGAACCATGTAAGAGTGTAAGCAAGCACCACCCACTGCGTCCAACCCACACGCTGATCATTTTCCAACAGTGGACAAAAATATTCCTCGGAAGAAATCACGAAACCAAACCACTTGGTTCTAGGTTATCTCCCCTCGTCCTTGCCTCCCAGAAGAACATGGTGCCCAGTAAAGGGTTGTTTTCCGACAGGAGCTGACTTACGATGGCTGAACAAGGCAGACCCAGAAGGCTTCAATGCAAGGAACCTCTAGCATGTCCACACAAGTCTCCTCACCAAGGAGTGGGCAGAATTGGTCATGACAGGCAGTGCGTCAATCCTTTTCTCTTCTTGTCTTCACACTGTGAAAATCCCATGGAAAAATCTTCCACATTCTGAATCTCCAAATACAAATGAGCCAGCTCATACAAAGTTTGCAGAAGAAAAAGCGTTTCACATCCATCTTGCAGGAAAGCATCAAGAACAACAACAAAAAATTCTGGAGAGGTGGGTATCGGCTTACTTCCCTCCCTCCCCAAGACCACCATAAACAGGACAGTCGCAGCCCCAAATGTTGCACTGCGCAAAGGACAGTTCATGCAATACAAAGTACAGCATAAGGACACAGTCATCTGCCACACAAGTCACGGCGTTAGGATACAGTCTTCCGCGATACAAGTCACAGAAAGCTCCACAACATTTATAGAATATTTACACAGGCATGCAGAGAAAAAAACAATCGGTTGATCAAACAACAGTTCCAAGTCTTATGTTGAACTGTATTCATTAATACCCTGTCCACTTGTGAGCAATATGTCAAGCTACCTGCTCCGAACTTTACATGATTGTGTTCCATATGTGGAATATGTAAATAAGATTACGTGATGCATTCAGCTCAATAGTTTCTAACCAATATCCAAGTATTGCTAACTGATGTGATATGGTTTCGTAGCAAGTCTTCTGTCGAAATATCCTGTCAACAGTATCTACTTCCATCATTCATTATGGTATGATATCCTATTCTGTGAATATCACAATAGATTAAAATACTGTTCAAGACATGGCAATGAGTACATTTGTGAATATAAAGAACAAAATTAAAAATGAAAGTAAAATGTCGCAGTGCTTACTGACCAACACCACTGAAAAAAAAAAATACTCCAGATGGGATGAGTTTTCATGTCAACATGAAAAAAAAAAGTGTGTATGTTTGTTTTATCTTCTAATGCCAGTAAGTGTAACCCAATTCTTGGTGTGAAAAAAACCCCATTTTTTTAAATAAATGATCAATGCAGAAAAAAAATCAACCAACTATGAATGATTCCATCTTTTCTTTTGTCTGGTTAGTTTTTTGTTTAAACAATATTGCTGTAAAAAAAAATTGTCCATTAATAATCTTACTGCACCTCTTCTCCAAGACACTGCTGAATGAAACTCAAGGTAACAATTTGTTTGGCGAGCTTCAACCCTATTTCAGAGCTCAGAAATGCTTAAAATAATGTTACAAATCATTCCTGTCCTCAAACTATTCCATCTGGACGAAAACAAGCTTTCGTGCTACAAACGCAAGTCTCCTCTCCACTTTCACTATTTCATGTCTTTCCAGGTCTCCAGATGGGTCCCCAGCCCCAGCCCACCCCCACCCTGAAATATACCAAAACAAATCTGACAGACGTGAATGCCTCAAGATGGCCATCAATGCCCACACAGCACAGCACATCCAACATCTGTCCCCCTCCTTCACTAACCCACCTCCTCCTCCTCCTCCCCACTCTGGCAGCTTAACCGCCACAGCCTCCGCATCCCCCACAGCCTCCTCCCCCACATCCCCCTCCTCCACATCCTCCCCCTCCTCCACATCCTCCCCCTCCACAGCCCCCACATCCTCCACAACCACCACAACCCCCACATCCTCCTCCATCCCCCCCACCTCCTCCGCCGTCAGCATCCCCACCCCCAGCATCCGTCACGCCCAGGTCTCCCGCCTCCCCGACATCGGCGTCGGCCCACACTCCCCCGATGCCGTCGCTTGCACTGCACTGGATGCCCTCGGGCATGGAGACGTCACCCACGTAGACCCCGTAGCCGCAGGCCGAGTGGGGGTTATTGCGCACATAGTGGTTGGAAGGGGTGCTGATGAGGAAGCCGGTGGCCATGATGAAGGTCATGTCCTCGGAGGGGATGTAGCTGACCTGCCGGGTGCCGCGGGAGGAGGTAGGATGCAGGGACTGGCCGGGGACCCAGGCGGAGGGGCGGGGCTGGCACAGCACGTGCAGCAAGGACACACCAAAGGCCAGGGCCAGCTTCTCCCCCACCTCCCCCACCCCTGCTGCCACCTGGGGGACAGGAACACAGCAGAACACAGGTCAGGCACAACAGCAATACTGTAAGGAAAATATACACAGCAGAAACTAAGACCACAAGACATGTTGCAAATGAATGCCATCTTTTCAGCCAGTGTCCCCTGCAGAAGTTCAAGTAAGGGTCAAGAGTGGTTTCTGTCCCCAGATCTGGGGGTCAAATAAAAGAGACATTCTTTCAACATTTTGTGTGTGTGTGTGTGTGTGTGTGTGTGTGTGTGTGTGTATGTGTGTGTGTGTGTGTGTGTGTGTGCGCGTGTGTGTGTATGTGTGTGTAAGTATGTATATTCAAAAACGCAAATCAATGTATCATAATGTGCACTTTTTTCATGTGTTTTGAGTGAGCTTCATGTCATGATCCAATGATGAATAACAGCTGAATATAATCACTCAATCTGGCTTGCTTTGGTACATGCAAAACCAACTAGTCTCTGTCCTTTCGTCTTGTAATGTGTATTAACAACCACAATTACACAACACAAAAAATAAAACATGGAAAGTTCCCCAGCCTGACAGGAGACTGAGTAACCCAGAAAGCAGTCCATGACACACACTGAGCTACAGACAGAAAGCAGTCCATGACACACACAGAGATACAGACAGAAAGCAGTCCATGACACACACTGAGCTACAGACAGACAGAAAGCAGTCCATGACACACACTGAGCAACAGACAGAAAGCAGTCCATGACACACACTGAGCTACAGAGAGAAAGCAGTCCATGACACACACTGAGCTACAGACAGAAAGCAGTCCATGACACACACTGAGCTACAGACAGAAAGCAGTCAATGACACACACTGGGTTACAGACAGAAAGCAGTCCATGACACACACTGAGCTACAGACAGAAAGCAGTCCATGACACACAATGAGCTACAGACAGACAGAAAGCAGTCCATGACACACACTGAACTACAGACAGACAGACAGCAGTCCATGACACACACTGAGCTACAGACAGAAAGCAGTCCATGACACACACTGAGCTACAGACAGAAAGCAGTCCATGACACACACTGAGCTACAGACAGAAAGCAGTCCATGACACACACTGAGCTACAGACAGAAAGCAGTCCATGACACACACTGAGCTACAGACAGAAAGCAGTCCATGACACACTGAGCTACAGACAGAAAACAGTCCATGACACACAATGAGCTACAGACAGACAGCAGTCCATGACACACACTGAGCTACAGACAGAAAGCAGTCCATGACACACACTGAGCTACAGACAGACAGCAGTCCATGACACACAATGAGCTACAGACAGACAGCAGTCCATGACACACACTGAGCTACAGACAGAAAGCAGTCCATGACACACACTGAGCTACAGACAGACAGCAGTCCATGACACACAATGAGCTACAGACAGACAAAAAGCAGTCCATTACACACACTGAGCTACAGACAGACAGAAAGCAGTCCATGACACACATTGAGCTACAGACAGAAAGCAGTCAATGACACACAGTGAGCTACAGACAGACAGAAAGCAGTCCATGACACACATTGAGCTACAGACAGACAGAAAGCAGTCCATGACACACACTGAGCTACAGACAGAAAGCAGTCCATGACACACACTGAGCTACAGACAGACAGCAGTCCATGACACACACTGAGCTACAGACAGACAGCAGTCCATGACACACAGTGAGCTACAGACAGACAGAAAGCAGTCCATGACACACACTGAGCTACAGACAGGCAGAAAGCAGTCCATGACACACAATGAGCAACAGACAGAAAGCAGTCCATGACACACACTGAGCTACAGACAGACAGAAAGCAGTCCATGACACACACTGAGCTACAGACAGACAGAAAGCAGTCCATGACACACACTGAGCTACAGACAGACAGAAAGCAGTCCATGACACACAGTGAGCTACAGACAGACAGAAAGCAGTCCATGACACACTGAGCTACAGACAGAAAGCAGTCCATGACACACACTGAGCTACAGACAGACAGAAAGCAGTCCATGACACACAATGAGCTACAGACAGACAGAAAGCAGTCCATGACACACAGTGAGCTACAGACAGAAAGCAGTCCATGACACACAATGAGCTACAGACAGAAAGCAGTCCATGACACACAATGAGCTACGGACAGACAGCAGTCCATGACACACACTGAGCTACAGACAGAAAGCAGCAAATGACACACACTGAGCTACAGACAGACAGCAGTCCATGACACACACTGAGCTACAGACAGAAAGCAGTCCATGACACACACTGAGCTACAGACAGAAAGCAGTCCATGACACACACTGGGTTACAGACAGAAAGCAGTCCATGACACACACTGAGCTACAGACAGAAAGCAGTCCATGACACAGACTGGGTTACAGACAGAAAGCAGTCCATGACACACACTGAGCTACAGACAGACAGAAAGCAGTCCATGACACACACTGAGCTACAGACAGACAGAAAGCAGTCCATGACACACACTGAGCTACAGACAGAAAGCAGTCCATGACACACTGAGCTACAGACAGAAAACAGTCCATGACACACAATGATCTACAGACAGACAGCAGTCCATGACACACACTGAGCTACAGACAGAAAGCAGTCCATGACACACACTGAGCTACAGACAGAAAGCAGTCCATGACACACACTGAGCTACAGACAGACAGCAGTCCATGACACACACTGAGCTACAGACAGACAGCAGTCCATGACACACACTGAGCTACAGACAGACAGACAGCAGTCCATGACACACATTGAGCTACAGACAGACAGAAAGCAGTCCATGACACACAGTGAGCTACAGACAGACAGAAAGCAGTCCATGACACACACTGAGCTACAGACAGAAAGCAGTCCATGACACACAGTGAGCTACAGACAGAAAGCAGTCCATGACACACACTGAGCTACAGACAGACAGAAAGCAGTCCATGACACACACTGAGCTACAGACAGACAAAGCAGTCCATGACACACACTGAGCTACAGACAGACAGAAAGCAGTCCATGACACACACTGAGCTACAGACAGACAGAAAGCAGTCCATGACACACTGAGCTACAGACAGAAAGCAGTCCATGACACACACTGAGCTACAGACAGAAAGCAGTCCATGACACACAATGAGCTACAGACAGACAGCAGTCCATGACACACACTGAGCTACAGACAGAAAGCAGTCCATGACACACAATGAGCTACAGACAGACAGCAGTCCATGACACACACTGAGCTACAGACAGAAAGCAGTCCATGACACACAATGAGCTACAGACAGACAGAAAGCAGTCCATGACACACAATGAGCTACAGACAGACAGCAGTCCATGACACACACTGAGCTACAGACAGACAGCAGTCCATGACACACACTGAGCTACAGACAGAAAGCAGTCCATGACACACACTGAGCTACAGACAGAAAGCAGTCCATGACACACACTGAGCTACAGACAGAAAGCAGTCCATGACACACAATGAGCTACAGACAGACAGAAAGCAGTCTATAACACACACTGACATACAGACAGAAACATTCCATGATACACACTGAGCTACAGACAGAAAGAAAGCAGTCCGTGACACACTAAGCTACAGACAGACAGAAAGCAGTCTATGACACACACCGAGGTACAGACAGACAGAAAGCAGTCTATGTCACACACCGAGTTACAGACAGAAAGCAGTCTCTGACACACACCCAGGTACAGACAGACAGAAATCAGTCTATGACACACACCCAGGTACAGACAAAAAGCAGTCTATGTCACACACCGAGGTACAGACAGAAAGCAGTCTATGACACACACCGAGGTACAGACAGAAAGCAGTCTATGTCACACACCGAGGTACAGACAGAAAGCAGTCTATGTCACACACCGAGGTACAGACAGAAAGCAGTCTATGACACACACCGAGGTACAGACAGACAGAAATCAGTCTATGTCACACACCGAGGTACAGACAGAAAGCAGTCTATGTCACACACCGAGGTACAGACAGAAAGCAGCCTATGACACACACCGAGGTACAGACAGACAAACAGAACCCGATGTCAGTGACCACACTGCCTGACCTCAATCGCCCCATTCCTGAGGTTGACCGTCAGGCCGTCCAGGGTGAAGTGGAACTTTTGCTGAGGTAGGGCAGCTCCAGACTCCTCCACTGGTTCTCACTGCACATCCAGATCCTCACCATCAGGGTGCCTGAACAGCCAGGCTGACCTGGCCTCCCCTTCTGGTAACGTGTACCTGTCACCAACAATCCACAATGAGTGCACTGCACTGGATTGGATTGGACTGCATTGTGCTGTGCTGTGTTCTGCTGGGATCAGTTCTTAGCATTACATCAGTCATCATAACAGACCTCTCTGTGTGAAATTTGGGCTGCTTTCCCAGAGTAAAGCATTTCAGTATAGTTTGGCAGCACTCTTCTTATCTTTCTGTTTCTTTAGTATTTTAAAGCTGGTTACATTCAGGTTTAAGGTTGTACATTTCAGGCTATGTGGGAGACAGATGTAACCATTCGCACTTCACTACGCCAGCAGAACGACAACATGCTAACCATTCCAGAAGATTGGGAAGAGGGTCCATCTCACACTTCACCACACCAGCACCACGACAACACACCGAGATGGGCAGCGGAAATGACACTTTGTATCCTGGGTGCCAGCCTGATTCCACCAAAAGCAAACTGGTGCTCTACCCTATTCGGGTGGCTGTTTGGCTCGTTTTACCTGTCTATGCATATTCTTGTATGCCTACCCAAGTTGACCTTCTTTGGTCAGAATCTACCATGGTCAACTCCTTTGTTGCTGTGGGTTCATGAGCATTAAATGCATGCTGCACAAGTCAAGTCAAGTCAAGTCAAAATTATCTTTATTGAGGGTTAAAAGAATAAGCTTTGCAGCTTTTTTTCATCCTGCCCTCACAAAAAAAGCATAAATATCAATCACAATAGTGAAAACCAGAAACTCGAAGCAATACATACATATAAATCAGAAATATACAATGTAATGAAAACAATGAAACAATTAACAACCATTAATCAATATTGTGACGGACAATGGACAACATGTCAAAACATGGCAATAAAGACGTTTGAGAGAGGGAGAGAGAGAGAGGAGAGAGAGAGGGGGGGGGGGGGGGGGGGGGGGGGGGCTGACAGATAGCAGAGAGACAGATAGCATTGACAAAGAATCCAATAGACAGACAGACAGTCAGCGAGAAGAGAGAGGGAGAGACGGGGGGGGGGGGGGGGGGGGGGGGGGGGGGGGGGGGGGGGTTGGGGGGGGGGGGGGGGCTGACAGATAGCAGAGAGACAAATAGCATTGACAAAGAATCCAGCAGACAGACAGACAGACAGACAGTCAGACAGAAAGAGAGAGAGAGAGACAGAGAGAGAGGCGAGAGAGAGAGAGAGAGAGAGAGAGAGAGAGAGAGGGGGGGGATCTGCAGCAAAATAGATAATCATAAATTACTTTATAATTTGTCCATCAAATATTTTTTCAGTGCTTTTTTAAACAGTAGTTTAGAAGGACATGTTTTTAAAGTAGAAGATAAATTGTTCCATGCCGTTCCTCCAGAATATATGAAGCTAGATTTGTAAAGATTGTTACGGGGTCTAGGAAACGAAAGTTTGTGAACATGTCTATTTTCATAATTTTCAAAGTTTCGGATAATTTTCTTTGGAGCTATTCCCTTAACTACTTTATACATGCATAAGCATTTATTTGAAGAAGAGCCTGTCTTTGAATGGAAGAATATCTAACTTTTTATAGTCATCACCTGTCAAGGAATTAGATTTTAATTGCACCAACTTTATAGCTCTCTTATGTAAACGATTGATTTGTTTCAAATTTGTTTCACTAGAATTATCCCATAACGTAGACGCATAATCAATGAGAGATAAAATATGTGCATGAAAAAATAATTTCCTCGACTGGAGATTCAGAAAATGTTTCATTTTTGATAATTGATAAATCCTTTTAGAAAGACGTTTTCCAAGGTCAGTAATGTGGTCGTACCACGTTAAAATCATTATCGATGATAGCCCCTAGTACTTTATGAGATGTTACCTCCTCAATCCTTTGGTCATTGACATATAGCGCTGTGAACGGGGACCTCATTTTCTGCCTTTTTTGCCGTGTAGTCACATACATACATTTCGTTTTATTTGCATTCAGGGACATGTGGTTCATTTCTGTCCATTTAATCAATCTGTCGATGTTGTTCTGAAGGTTATTTACTAGAATCATAGGATTATCACTGCTAAACTGTAATGAAGTGTCATCAGCAAACATTTCGCAATCACAGTCTATGTATAAAGGCAAATCATTTATGTAAATAGAGAATAGGAGAGGTCCTAATACTGATCCCTGTGGGACACCAAATTCCAAATTGAGTAATTCTGACCGTCTGCTACAAATTTCAACTAGTGTTGACGATCAGTAAGAAAAGATCTAATGAAGTCAATGGCCTGGTTTGATAGCTTATAGTGTGCAAGTTTTTTTATGAGAAGGGAATGGTTTATAACATCAAAGGCTTTAGCAAAGTCGACAAAAAAGATTCCAGTAAATACGTTATTATTTATATTTGATAGGCAATAATCAGTAAGCTGTATAAGCGACGTATGGCAGGAGTGATTTTCTCTAAAGCCTGACTGATTTTCATGAATCAAATCATAATGCTTAAAGTGAGAATATAATTGTCTTTGAATATGTCTTTCAAGTGGTTTTGACAAAATGGGTAATATTGAAATAGGTCTATAGTTGGACGGATTGGTGGAATCACCATTTTTGTACAAAGGTATGACTTTGGCTTGTTTAAATATAAGAGGAAATTGGTTTTTATCAATGCACAAGTTGTAAATATAGGTGAGTGTATCAGCGATAGCAATGATATGAGGCAATTTTCAGTATCCTTCCATCAATTCCATCTAAACCTCTTGTTCCAGATTGTTTTAGACACATTAGCCCATAACACACTTCATTTACTGAAATTGACGGTATAGTGAAAGTTGAGGAGATGTTTTTAGAACAGCAATATTGTTTTAGTTCATGTAAATCATTTCGATTTGTATCATCATTTACAATTATGTCCTTAGCAACATTTACAAAATGAAAGTTCAAATCTTCCGGTGAAATATCCTTTATTGGATTCTTAACTTTAGAGTTCGATTTACCATTAGTTAAAAGATTAATTGCCTTCCAGATTGATTTTGAATTCTGAGAAGAGAATAACAAATCTTGAAAATATTTTTTCTTCGTTTTTCGTTTCATGGAATTCACTTTGTTTCTTTGTTTTCTAAATTTTTCTTTGTCCTTTAACTTGAGTAAATGATCTCTTTTATGTATGTCATTGTCTATTTCCTTCGTCAACCACGGGGGTTTCATAGTATGTTTTACTCGTTTTCTAACAAAGGGAGCATGTTTGTCATATATTGAACTGAAAATGTATACCCAGTAATTGACTGCTTCATCTGGGTTTCTTATCTGATAAATATAATCTAAGCCCGAGGAAAGTAAATCATCAAGAAATGCATTTTTGTCAAAATGTGTGAAAGATCTGTAAAAGATTTCCTTATGTCCCAGCTTTGGAATTTTTTACACCTTTCTTCATCCATGTAAAACAAACAGATGAATGATCACTGCATCCGATTTGAACAGAACATACTTCCACAATATTTGCTCTTGAGGTGACGTAAACATGATCAATTAAAGTTTCCGAGTGTTCAGTAATGCGTGTTGGTCGATCGATGATTTGTTCTAATCCATACATTGAATAACTGTGACAAAGGATCTCCTTGTACTGTCCACAGACATCACCTGAAGGACCTCCCTGTACTGTCTATATACGTCATCCAAAGGACCTTCCTGCATCGTCTACATACATCAACCGAAAATCCTCCCCATGTTGTGTGCCCTGCAGACTTATACTCGGGCTGCCCTCAATGTCTTGAGGAAAGGGGAAAGTAAAACACCTGTTAAAGTGACTCAGGATCCTCTGATTTCCAAGATGAGTGGGCCATACATCCAATCACCTTTCCTCATTATCGGGAGTCTTTTTCTCATACCTGACATTCCAAACAGTTCAGCAAACCCTCTTGGCAAGAACTTGGCTATGAACAATTAAGGACCAAGTAAAAAAAAAAAGTCAAAGAGCAGGAGCTAAATCTGACCTCTCCATGTGCCTGATGGCTGACCTCCTGGGACTTCATACACCACTTCCTGTTCTAAATCTGACCTCTCCATGTGTCTGATGGCTGACCTCCTGGGACTTCATACACCACTTCCTGTTCTAAATCTGACCTCTCCATGTGTCTGATGGCTGACCTCCTGGGACTTCATACACCACTTCCTGTTCTAAATCTGACCTCTCCATGTGCCTGATGGCTGACCTCCTGGGACTTCATACACCACTTCCTGTTCTAAATCTGACCTCTCCATGTGTCTGATGGCTGACCTCCTGGGACTTCATACACCACTTCCTGTTCTAAATCTGACCTCTCCATGTGTCTGATGGCTGACCTCCTGGACTTCATACACCACTTCCTGTTCTAAATCTGACCTCTCCATGTGCCTGATGGCTGACCTCCTGGGACTTCATACACCACTTCCTGTTCTAAATCTGACCTCTCCATGTGTCTGATGGCTGACCTCCTGGGACTTCATACACCACTTCCTGTTCTAAATCTGACCTCTCCATGTGTCTGATGGCTGACCTCCTGGGACTTCATACACCACTTCCTGTTCTAAATCTGACCTCTCCATGTGTCTGATGGCTGACCTCCTGGGACTTCATACACCACTTCCTGTTCTAAATCTGACCTCTCCATGTGCCTGATGGCTGACCTCCTGGGACTTCATACACCACTTCCTGTTCTAAATCTGACCTCTCCATGTGTCTGATGGCTGACCTCCTGGGACTTCATACACCACTTCCTGTCACAGAGTTGTGTGCTCAGCTTCCTGTCTTTCCTTTGATCGGGAACATAGCCCACAATTTGCTATTTTCTGCTTGATTTTTCTGGCTTCACAAAGCCACTATGGCTGTCCCTCAATTGTTTTGGGTCATTAATTTTCAAACATTATCCTCCTCTCCTTCTCTGGGTCATGGTGAATTTCTCTCAAGTCAAGTCTGTCCCTTTCCCTTGCCGAAAAATGACAATCAGGTCCCTGAAATGCAGCACCTTTTTAAAAAAAGTTTAATGAAGGAAAATAAATTGAACCAATAGCCAAGCTCTCTCAACTTCATTGTGGTTCATTCAAAGTCATAAAAACAAATGATAACCTCTTTTCTCATTAGAATCAAGTTTAAAGGCACAAAAATATTTCAATAATGACAGATCAACATTAATGTCTTGTCAAATTAAACACACACACAAACTCCAAAATAACTTGATCGTTTTGGGATGTATTCAACAATCTCAAATCAAGAAGTCATCCTATGGTATCCTAAATTTGATAATTATACGAACAGAAAGAACATCAACTGCATGATGCAAAGTGAATTCAGCCAAATTTTTCATCAGAAAACCTCACAGAAATCAGTGATTTCACAAGGGCAGCAACTGTTGGACGAAAAAAAACATTACTCATCTACATTACTTCCCATTGTATTGCTCGTATAGACATTGGAGCTCCCATATATATATTTTACTCCTAGCCACACATAAATCTGTCCTGATTTCAAAGTGTATTTGATGTTTTCCTTCATCTTAAATTCATATTTCTTTAGATCTTGAGTGACTGCATTGAAGATAAAAACAAAATGGGATGAGTATTTCCTAACTGTCAGAAGTCAAATTTCCAGCCAGATCAAACGCATTCTGCTTCATAGTCCCCATGTCATAGTTCGTACTGTCCCAAATAGTTCTCACCACCTGGTCAGCTCCATCCCGAGCAGTTTGTCTAATCATATCAGCTGTTGGTCACTATCTCTCTTCATAATAATCACCTGTTATCATCTCCTTTAGGGATCTTTTTATCCAGTCACATTTAAGGTGCAATTGAGAAAAGAAAAAAAAAAAGCTTTATTTGACGATACTGAAATAAGTGTCAAGTCAAACATGGGATCAAAAACGACTCTCATGGTTACATTTCCAATTCATTACGGTCCTCAACAACAGAAGTGCACTGTAACTTATTTTTCTATTCACCTCTTAATTTCATCTGGCTGAAACACCTGCGATCAAGATGATCAAGCTATTCAAAACACAATCACCTTTCTCTTTATGTGACCGATTACTTTTCCTTGCCCCTGGATATCCCAGTTCCCACAATGGACAACTATGCGACCTGCCCGTGTCCTACAGTCCCGACACCCACTATGGCTGGAGAAGGTGGGTCTGCCCATCATCTTAGCTAGCTGACCACTCACCTGGCACGCCTGGCACCCCTTTGCGGAATCCCTTCCAGCGTCCTACCAAAAAGGCCCAGTCCCCCTATTGTTCTTGATGACTATGGCCCTCTCCCCTGCCACAGGGTTCAGGTACACCGCTTTCTTTGGGTTCTGAACCTGTAACACCATCACCTCCATGCACTCACAGTCTGTCACACCACTTGTGTATGTGTGCATGTTGATCATGGTCTCCAGCACGGAACTGGTTAACGTGGCACTAACAATCAGCATGATAAGCTGCCTGACAACTGGCATAATCTTGATTTGGGACATGTACAGACAATCGTTGTTATCTTGACTTTCTGATAGCAAACATGTACTGACTGCTGAAAGTTTCCCAATGTTACTGTGGTGAAAACAGTACAAGCTTCTGATGTAAGCAAATTTTGCACAACATGAAATTTGTGGAAAGTGCAAATCCATCACACACTGCAGTGGAAAAACCTTACTCAGTCTCCTCTGTTGATGTCGAGTCAGCCCTGGCAGTTTTGATAGTATTTTTGGATGAGGTTTCTGGTTGTGATGGCTGTAAAAAAAACTTGTATTCATTTCTTTGCATGTCACTCTAATGCAGAAGGAAAGCACGAGAACTATGCAGTATTTTGCTTTCAACAAACTAAATGTATGGCCTTTGCTGATCGGCTGACGGATGAACAGGGATATGTAAAGGGAAAGCACTCTTCACAAAGTTCATGTGTGATCATCCCTTTCAGTTTTTCAACTCGTCTCATTGTCTGTAACCAGACCCCTTCCTAAAATCGACATGTATTCTTATCCTTTAATTACTTTACACACTTGTCTCTTTTGCTCCTTTTGTATGCTTAATTTGACTTCAGTATGTGGTATATCTCCATTTGTACATAATGTGAAACCCTTTGTGTGTGACAATAAGTACTGGAAACATGACTGTCACTCTCTGTTAGCTCCAGTCGTCCAGATACTGCTCATGGTGGGGCCACTTCTACAGTAAATGATATCATCCTTTTCATCATGCAGCGTCAACACAACCACAGTACAGCTCAAGCTCCTAGTGAAGCCACAGTCTGACCTGGCACTGATTTGTAGGGGTACCTACACAGGCAAGGCTGGTGCCACAGAGCTTTGCTGGAAATTTCAGCCTGACAAACACAGTACCACACTGACCTGGGTGGGAAGGGCAAGGTGTCGGAGCCGACAAGGTGAGCCACGGCGGTCATCTTGTCTTGGTAGAAGATGTGGATGACCGACTGCATCAGGGCCAGACTGTGAATGATGCGGCATGTGAACATCACCGACCCTGTGTGGTTCACCAGTCTGTCACACACACATACACACCCAACAGTTAGGCCTTCAGTATGGTTACTTTACAGCTGAAAAAGCATCCTCATTTAAAACCATTACTTTAACCCTTTCACTGCCCCATACTGCGAGCAGATGAAAACCAACTCTATAGCAGAACTACTTTGGGTACTCCATCACAAGGCTATAAGTTTTGAACCATTACACTAGTTGTTATCATTTATACATCTTACATATTTTTACAACTGCTATTGACTCCATGTCCTATTCAAACAGAGAAAACCTCAAAAGAAATTGCACACCCAAACAAAAACTGAATCACACCATGTCCGCGATGCCAAGCAACTACTGTGGGTTTCTGTGTGCAAGCAGCCGTTTGGCTATAGCAGCCATGAAAGGGTTCAACCAGCAGGTACAACCCTTATTGATAGTGTCAAAAACATACACCATCCACTGAATACAATGATGAGATTCATGCATGTCCTATATCCTGACAATCAACGCCACATCATTAGACACCTATGCAAGCAAAAACTCTCTTACTCTTAGTGTACTTAGTGAATGACCTGTCGAATGAAAAAGGAGCACAAAGTAAATTAATGAGAAGAAATCTACAACATGCAGATTCTGTCCTGTGGCAAGAGAAATGGGAAATTTCTCTCAAATTCAGTTTCAGACTATGCTGCATCAGCATCCCCCTACAACCATGTTTGTATGAAATATCATGATTACCTACCCATAAAGTATTCCATCTTCTATTATGCAAAATGCATATTCACAAGAAAGGGAAATTATTAAACACAACATAAGAGCTGATGGACATCCACACCTGATATGAAATCTACAATGTACAGTTACAAAAGTTGTATTTAAAAAAATTACATGACAGAGTTACATGGGAAACAGTTTAATTCTATAACTGTACAGTACCTAAAATGCTCTTTGGTACAGTTGGTCACTGAAAATCTTTTAATTAACGATACATTTTTCATAAAATCCATCCCAGAAAAAGATTTACAATAAACAGCACAACACATGAAAATGCTTCAACACCAAACATAATGCATGACTCACGTGTGTGAGGCCACGTCACACTTGTTGTCCACCCCAGGCGGCAGGTTGCGAAGGGGGACCGGCCCCCACATGGACTCCACTGTCTCCGGCATGACAGCCTGGGTGTAGGACGATGCCTTAAGGATCAGCAGGATGGGACCACACTTGGGCTGACTCAGGTGAGCCTTGAAGTTCAGCTCTGGGCTGTTGTCCTGCACACAGACATACACTGACACCTATGTACTTTGGGCTCGCTTTTACTATACATTTTTTTTGTGTTAATAACAGCATAAAGAACATGCAACACTCAGACACAAAATGCACTAACAAGGATAAATACAAACTAACAAAAAGGTATGAATTATGCAGAACTTTATACATGCCCACACATACGTTTTGCAAAGACAAGTGTATACACGCTGACTATGATATATATACCATCCACCTTTCATGTTTAAGATCATGTTAACTGTTTTATATCATTATCAACAACAGCCTCATCGACACAGTGCAAAGATTTTGCCTGTTAGCTTTCAAGCAGGCTGACACATTGCTCAGAAAATGATGGGTCTGGCTACCCAAATCAGCTTGCACAAAGTGAAACTAATTCAAGTCTGACGTGACTCACTGCACAGGAACAGTGTTAAATGATGAACGACAGCACCTGCAACTGACCTGTACTCTCTCTCCTGTATTACAGTCACCCTGCAGTGCTTGTGTGTAGGGCTGAGAATACAGACCTGTGCACAGTGCATCTATAGAATATCTGCTGCTCTGGGAAATGTTTATGTCCCCACCTTGACCATCAGAACGATGTCTGAATTTGTTGGGAGCCATGTTTAGGCACAAATGGAGTCAGTAAACATGAGATTCAGCCCTGGTACACTGATACCTAGTGTGTGGGCGTTTGTGAACTACTGTCAGTAAAGAGAACACAATTCACAAAACAAGAGTCCTGTGGGATTCTGAAAGAGAGAACTGGCGGCTACAAATAATAAGCATTTGCCAAAAGCCCAGCTGTTTGAGGTCATCAATGCCCAGTTTAAGCATAAACTGTACACCTTAGTTTCAGGCATCTGAGGCAAAGATTGGTAACGCTGAAACATACTTAAGTGTCACATTTGACTGAACATGTGCATGCCCCAATCACAAAGCCATTCTGTCTTTAAACAAGTCTCTCATTCTCTCCACTACCTCCTCCTCAAACCATCTCCACTGGTGGTTTTAAACAGCAGTGACAGGGCTTCCTATGTAGCGCATTTTGTGTCTCATACATATATTGAAAAGCCAAACACATTTCAAAATGTTAGAATGAAGAAAGAAAAAGCATGACAGTTGCCAGTGTGTGTCAACACATCATATCAATGTCTGGTGCATCCATTTTGACCTGCTGATGAAAGAGCTTGAAACATGACCAAACTTGGCAACCCTCTGTCTAAAATGCACACTCTCAAGTTGAAAACAACAGACTGCATTTTGACAACAGTTCTCCTTTGCATGGGTCATCGCCACTGAAAGAAGTTACCTCAAGGGAATTTACTCTTACACACACACACACACACACACACACACACACACACACACGCATACACACATACACACATGTATACACACAAAACACACACACACACACACACCCCACACTCTCTCTCTCTCTCTCTCTCTCACGCACATACATACACACACACACGCACACACATGCACACACACACACACACACACACACACACACACACACACACACACACACATATACACACACACACACATTCCACACACACACGCAAACATACACACACACAAGAGCAAGCATTTTCATTTCCATGAAACAAAAAGCTTAAATCTAACAATACATACAGACAATGATGTTGTCACCAAATGACCATCTACTGTGACATCTCATCACACACACACACAAAAAACCCATCATGAGGAATCCTTCAAAGAACTTTAGCTGCAAGAACAAGCTAGTCTTGAAAAACAGGATGGCAAGTTGATATGAAATAACTGTAGCCGTGTAGGGCAGCCAATATATAATCAACTACTATACATGTCCAAAATGCTGTTGCCACTTGGACATAAAAACTTTCAAACATTAGGCAATGGCAGGTCTTCCCTTACCCTTTCTTAGTTTCTACCATCAAAAAAGTTCAAGCTGAAGTATGAATACGCTTTCACATTTTCAAGAGTACCCTTTCAAAAAAATGGTTGGGATAGCAACTTTTTCTAGGAGTTAGCCCAGATGCTATGGGATTTTCCCTTCTCCATCAAAACTACATAGCTGCTCTGCTGCCCTGCACTGCGTAAATTAAACTTTGGCTACATGGGTTTTGGATTTGGTCACAAGCTTTTTCTGTGAAACTAGCCAGGTTGGCCGCCTGACACTAAAGTGCCTTTTTTCCACCTTGACTGACAGATTCCAAAAAAACAAACTTTATTTCCATGATTAGCAAATATCTGCACACACTGTGGGTAGTTTGGTAACAAAGTGTAAGGAGTCCCACTCACCTGGCCCAGAGAGATACACTTTTCCACCATGGCAGCCTGGCAAGAGGAGTTGATGATGGGCAGCAAGTTGAATTCATTCTCCGCCAGCACCATCTTGGACCCAAAACAGGCAAAACCAGTCTGCTCAATCACCCGAAACTTGATACAGTTCACATCCTTGGTGTCAAAGTTCACTTCTGCCACACTCTTCTGCTGCCACAGAGGCTCTCCCTGCAGAGTGGCGAAAGTGGTCTTGACTTTGTTGTTGGCGGAGGTGTACAGCTTGACCTTGAGCTTGCCGTTGAGCTGAGGCATGTTCTTGAGCTCCACACGCTCAAAGCGGATAAAGCAGGATTTGGTGGCCAGGTCATAATAGTGCTGGTTGGTCATAGGGAACAGTTTACCCTGGGGGTGATCTCCCCTGTACATGGCCCCATACAGCATGAAGTTCTCCCCAAAGGTGCTCAGCCATAGATCCTGGGTCTGCTTCTGGGAGGTGTTTAGCTTGGACCCGTCACTGCGGTCGTTCACCGAATCATCGTGAGGAAAGGTTTTACCCAGCATGCTTTCCATGTCAGTTTTGTAGATGAGCGGATGTAGCATGTGGGTGTGCCAGAGCAGGTCTGTGTCATAACAGGGCACAATAAAGAGACTTGGATTCTTCTGCTTCAAAAACAGGAACTTGCGATACCGACCCACGCCGTAGTTCAAGAAGCGCAAGTCACGGTAATGGGAAGGCTGACCTGGTAGTAGAACGCCTTCTGGCGTGTGCAGGCTGCAATTATGTCATAAGTCAGCTTGGAAGTCGCTCCGGAGGCAGAGTCAGACCCTGTGCTTCGTTTCAAGTCTACCTCAAAGGGCTCGTTGGGATACTCTTCCTGCCATCGGGCCTTGGACTTCTGTAGTTTCTTGCTCCTCTCTTTGTCACTGAAAACATGATGGTCGATGATTTGTCCCACCACAATGTGGCAGTCTTGTTGGTATGACACAGGAGCCAGCAAGTGGCAGTGCCATATCCACTCAATGTCTACAGGAGCTGCCATGGGCTCCGGAGCATGTTTGGCTGCCAGAGGGAGCCACAGACGCTCATAACGATCCAGTGCTTGTCGAAGAACTGCAGTGTTTTCCAGGGCAGGTTCCTCAGCCACATGTTTGAGGAAAAGCAGTTGGTTCAGTGCTCCCTGTACCACATCCACGCTGAAGTTGTGTGATCGTGGATCAGCCGCCATGACTGGAAAAAAAAAGAAGATAAAGGGTGTCATAAACATTTAGTCATGGAGAATTCTTGAATTTTCCGATTTATGATCTCCAATATTTTCAGAATGTCTTATATTCTCGTCTCAAAGTGTTTTAGCTACCTGGAATATCTATCAGATGATGTGGTCAGTGCCCACACTATTGGTACTTTCAAAGGCAGGTTCAACGTCTACTGCACAGCTTTTCCATCAAGGTACATCTCCAGTCGCCACAACTACTCTGCCATGAGTACTAAAGTTGTAGCCAAGGAGTGATGAACTGGCCTTCTACACGGCCTTAATCATCTTAATATTAAGGTTTCAAGTAACCAAATAGAATGAATAATATCTTGACTTACAGTCAAATGGCATCCATCATACATTACATTTATTATCATATATTCAGCTAATGGTTCCCCTGGAGTTTTTCAGAGTTCATGTTGAAGCAACTTACAGGCACATGCTTATAGGTACACTTAATGCTTTAAGTAGACAACAATTCCACTCTGATTCAGTCTTTCTCAGGTTTCATATGCTAGATCAGCTTCCACTTGTCTGGACACCATCCCTCTGGTTTGTTTCAATCAATTCATTTTCTCCATGTGTCTGCATTTTTCCCATGTGTGTGCAACTCAGTTAAAGGAACCACTTAAGAACAAACCAGGGTGGTGTGCAATCCAGAAGACAGTCTCCAGATCTACCTGTTTTACAATGTGACTGTCATTTATAAATGAAATGACTACCCCCTATGTATGTTCCCCCAACAGATCTGACTATCAATATTTCATCGAAAGGCCTGGAATGTGAGTTTATTTTCTAACTATGAAGCATGAACTTGAAAGGATTCATACAACACTGCAATTTTGTTTGTAAATTATTCAGTCAAGCATAGCAAGCTTAAGCACAGGCAAGTTTCCTTCAAAAGTTCACTTTTAATTTCAGCTCTTTCAGCAAGCATCCAACCCTTGTCCAGCACATACTATAATATGGGTATTATTATATGCTACAGCTGACCATGGCTGAGCAGGCACTGAACATCTGTCTTGGTAAATCAAGCATATTTTAACTTTCTTCCATATATATATGCAAATGGTAAGTACAAGGAGAGTGTTTTGATGTTATACCTTCCTTTATCATACGTTGCTTGGAGATACTGATTTTCTAATGATCTGGCCAATTTTCCCCTCAGATTTTTTTCTTTCAGACATGATCTTACAACTGTATTTAACGTGGTGACAGTCCTGATATGGCCCTTTGCGGTTGGCTGGGCTAAAACAACATTACCTTACCTTAAGATAAGATAATGTTGCTTATAGCACAGCCGACGCAAAGGGCCACATCAGGGCTGTTACCTTACCTTACCTTTATCAATCTTACAACTGTATTTTAACGTGGTGACAGTCCTGATATGGCCCTTTGCAATCGGCTGGGCTATAAACAACATTACCTTACCTTACCTTCATTAATCTTACAACTGTAAGAACAAAATCCATATGAATTATAATGGAGGAGAAATATCTTACTATGTCACAGTAAACTTTGGCATTTTACCCAAATATGACAACAGAACTTGATTGAATAGATTACGAAAGACTGATGAAACGATGTAAGGTCTGTGTATCCTCAGATTTTCAAGGAACCATGCATCACTGGACAATTGAAACATGAAAAAAAAAATGTATGCCTAATATTCTAGTGAAAAATTATAATTCTGCAGCTGTGTACCCTTTTCATGAGCCAACCCCGAGTTATGATATGATCTTTGAGTAAAGCAGCACTCATATTCCAGCTAAACAGTGAAAGCATTCCAGACTGTGAGCGTAGCATAAGCAGTCGCTATATTTGGGCTGCAAGAGGTAACTGCATTGCTGGTTGCCTTAGCATTATTTTCAAACTTTTTTTTTTCATTTTTTTTTTTCCAATACATTGAATACAGTAGATCCGTAATGAAACACAAAATGAGAACACAAACATTTCCCTAACAAAAACGAAGAGACGTGGACGAGACAAACGAAGAAGCTTCTAACGAACTTGTTAGGAACTAGTGATTGGTCATAGATGGGCTGGCGTTCGTGTGCTTCTAGATAATCATGCATTCTGATCTAAACCTATTCCTAATTTTTGTAAACACACAATCATGACAATGCCCACCTTGAGCGCACCCGTCGTCCTAAATTTTGACAGGAACCTCAAACGACCCGCGGAGTCGATGAAATACGACAAGAGGCAACCAGACTCTTTACCAACACCTTTTATACGGTCACAGTCAATGAGTAATGCTCGTGTGCTTCTTGTGTAATCATTTCTCCTGCGAAGCCGATCACTGAAAATTCCAGCGAGACAAATCGGGAATCGACCTTCACCTTTGGAGCCATTTAGGCCCATATAAAAATAAAAATGGTTTTCTTTTTTAAATCACAGGTGCGATCTTGTTCCCAACTGCTATAAACTGAAAATATTCGAAGAAATGCGCAGATGTAATATCTGAATTGCTTATTTTGCGCCGAAAAAAAAGACACTCAGCTACTAAGTAAAAGTTTGCTTTTTGCTTTCCCATTCAGGGTCGGTTTGCCTACTTTCAGTTCCGGTGCATCGACGTTTCATTGGTTCGCCAAATGGGGATTAATTTTTCCATTCACAGACCCGTGTAGTGCGGGCCATCCTGAATGTTGAAATTCCTGAGGCAGAAAAGAAGCCTCACTGTTATGATAGCAATCACAAAGTCAGAATGAAACTGTCTTCGAAATAGTCTGGTCTGTCGACATGCTTTGATTTTGATTTACCTTATTTGCGCTGAAAGAGTGTCCCATACCCCAATAATATTAAGCCCACGGCGTCTGCTCGAGTCACATGATCGCTGACGTCAAAGATATTGATAAGGTTGTCGAAATGCATGATTTTTTTTATTACTCGTTAGAATGCTGCACACTTGTCATCCAAAGTACAAAACCATGCACACATCATTTCCAAAAATGCTGGTTAATCATGACAGTTTTTAAACATATTGCATATATTATTCAACAGGCTGACGGAATGAAGCAGCAACTTTCCTGTGCTCGCAGTAGTTTTTGAGATGGGCCTTTTCAATTTCTTCCTTCGCGACGGTTATAGAGATTCGTTCCACACTTAGAATCAACAAAGCAAATCAAACTATGAAATAAATACCGCTTTCTCTTACGAGGCAATCTAGATCTAAGTATGTTCAGTCTCGATACTATGGTGCAAGCGTAGTTGAAAAGAGAAGTTGAACGTTCAGTGTTCGATCTGTGACTGTGTGGGTGGGTGCACGTGCGAAAGCTGTGTTCCACCCAGAAGCAAAAATATTAGCTTACGGATGGATGTTGAGCCGTTAAAACAATGAACTGTTGGCTGCGTTCTCATAAGTTTGTCTGTTATTTCTGTCGGCATAAAACTGTAAACATTCATCAGTCATGAAACAAGCTGTGAATGCATTGAAAACGAAGTAATTCTAGACTACATCGATCACATTCAGCAGCCTGCTACTCTTCCCGGGTCGGCGGGCTGGCGGTGTTTCAACTCTATGAAGAAGTCGGATTCTTGACTGACATTACTTGTGAAGAGAAGAAATGGAGGGTGGAGGGAGGGTGGTGTGTGTGTGTGTGTGTGTGTGTGGAGGATTACGGGGGGTAAATAAGATTTTTTTTTTAATAAAAAGAAAAGACGACTGAGGAGAATGATACAAGCTCACATGCATTTCTTTTTCTTTCTTTCTTTTCTTTTTTTTTTTCTTGTTGTTAAACAAATGCTCTTCGTTGTGCCACAAGTGGGTAAAAATTGTAGTCACTTGTAAATCGAAGCATCATCAAAGCTCGAGTCCGTGATAATGAAGAAAAAGAGGAGGGGGAGGGGGAGGCAAAGGGAGGGAGAGGGTAGGGAGAGGCTGAGGGGAAAAGACCCGGCTGTGTCCGGGTGAGAGGGCCTACCACTCCAAGGACAACCTGAGCAGATCCGGGATCGGAGCTGCCGCGTGGTGGTCCCAAGGAAAAATTCCACTGACCCGTCGGAGATTGAGAAATCCCTCACAGGCCCTCCTGTCGGGTTGTT
>CM031604.1:21996155-22001155 GCA_018398815.1 Conus ventricosus
ACACATGCATGTGTGCACGCGCAGGTGCGCGTGCTCGCACACACACACACACACACACACACCACACACACACACACACACACACACACTTTCTCTCTCTTTCTCTCTCTCTCTCTCTCTCTCTCTCTCTCTCTCTCTCTCTCTTGCCTCACCACACACAGGGTCCACAGAGATGGGAGAGATCTGCATTTATTTTGAATTAATTAGAAATGGGAATAGGTGTGGGGAGGAGGCATGAAGAGTTGCTTTGAGCTCACCAGCAATAAGTATGCCTAGTATGTTCTGTCCATACATGTGTGTGTGACTTTTCAACCTTCCCCCCTGGGAATGTGTTGGAAGGTGTGTCCTTGTATATATACGTGTGTGTGTGTGTGTGTGCGTGTGTGTGTGTGTGTGTGTGTGGTGTGTGTGTGTGTGTGTGTGTGAAACTAGTTTTGCTTGGTATTTGTAGTGCAGGGAGTAGAAGAGGGATTATGTTGGTGACAGTAGAACTTAGAGAACATGTCATTAATGTGCACACATACATACATGCATAACTTGGTATGTATGTGTGTACAGAATTGAATGCATGTGTATTCATTCATCACTGTCGTGATTTGTATTGCTGCATATCATGGAATGTCAGTTGTCACGTCATGATTAGTGTTACGTGTGTGTGTGTGGTGAATTTTTGTGGAGAGAGGAGTGTGTGGTAACTGTTGCTTGGTATTTTAGTGAGTGGAGTAGAAGAGGGATATGTTGGGCAGAGAATTCTGTGACCAGCATTAAATGTGCCCAATACTTAAAAACATTATGAATTTCCAGACACATACAAGTTATAAAGATCTCTTGGTGTCCTTGTTGTGTGATTTAAAATAAGCTCAGATGCCACCCTGCTTGTAGCTCAGTAAGTCATATTGAATTATGAGATTCAGTCATCGATCTTTTACAAAGTGATGAAGAGGAGAGGTTCTTTGTTTTTCATGCCTGCCTTTGGAATGGCCTCAGGTTGATTTGACTTCTGTCCGAATTCACCTAATCACTTGAAACCACCTCGTCATCTCCAGACTTACTGAATATAAGATCTCGGCGATTGTAGGGAAAAAATCAAAGATAAGAAGTCAACCGGATGGTCGGAACTTATACCAACCAATCCATGAACAAATCCGTAACCTTACTTGACCACCTGATAACCCTAATCCTTATCCCTACCCTACCTCCTGATGCCTCAGGTGATCCTAACCCTCCCTCTTGACTTTCTTTCCTCGTTAGCTTCTTCGATTGACCGCAAGGCAATGTGGCACCCCTGGGGAAGCCGTTCATTAGGGTTGGGTTCATGCCTCCAGTAAAGACCAAAAGACTTTTTATTAGGTGATGGCTTGCGAATGCTGGCACAGAACAGGCTTCATTGAACACCCCCAAAGTAACTAAGCAGCAGTGCAGTGTGTCTTTGGGTGGAATGTCTCATGAGGAAGTATAAATGGATTGTTGGTTTTTTGACTGTGGGCTGCAAGAGTTCATATTTGGGTGTGGCTTTGAAAGGTGTGTGTGTGTGTGTGTGTGTGTGTGTGTGTGTGTGTGTGTGTGGAATGAGGTGTGTGGGAGGAATACCACCTATGGGGCACAAAAGACAAGACAGCCCCCCTCCCACCCTCCAACTACAACAAAGACATGTGCTCACACAGTCAGAACAATGCAACACTGGCTTTGTGACAGAAGAAATGAGGGCAGCGAGGGAGGCCCAGTGAGGGGGTTGGGGATGGATGATGGATGATGGAGGTGGAGAGCTGTAGCTGTTTTGTTTGCTGGAGTGCCAGCTTGGCTGGTGCAGACAGGTGCTGGATGTCTGCTGGCCCATCAGTCAGTGTTGTGGCTATGGAGAGGCTGAATCCCCCAACATCCAGGTTCTGCTGAACAGGAACCAGATGTTGCCTGTGTGACCAGGTCAGGTCAGGTCTGACACACTTGGCTCCACTCTTGTCCGACAGTTGCACCTGTATGTACACACACATGGAAGAAGGTGCACATGCGTCACATGTTTATGGATAGATTTCATGCGTACATGTGCATACACACAAGCGTGCATGCACTAACACCATGCTCAGTGCACACAACACACACACACACCACACACACACACACACACACACACACCACACACACACACAACACCACACACACACCACACACATGGATACAGGTGCACACGCAGTTGCAGCCTGTGAAGGTTCCGATTGTGCATTGTGCACTTCAGCAAAAGAGAGAGAGAGAGAGAGAGAGAGAGGAGAGAGAGAGAGAGAAGGAATGACAATGGCAATGCCGATGTTATAATGTTAGGCCTCCAGCCTGTAAACATAGGTACACGTAAACAATGTAGTGGCTATCCAAAGAGATGGATGATAGGAATCAACTTAAGTTTGTTGCATTGTGTTCTTCCTTGTGCTTTAGTGCATAAAAAATATGCATAGCTACATCACGAATGACTCTGATTTCTTCATTACACAATGAATAAATGTTGGCACTTTACCTTGGTTGACCAGTTAACCTTTAAATGCTTTGATGTTAGCTTCGCATCAAAAGAAAAAATGTAGCTCATCTTCACTTTTCTTACAGAATGGGCACTGCATATCCTCAGAATCATTTTTGCTGTAGCGTCTATTTATCTTTAAATCATTTATGCCTTATCTGAATCCAGTGAGTGCTGTTCTAAATTTGTTAATGGTTATTACTGATAAGTATTGTTCATGGTGTGGAAAGCAGTTTGAAAGAGCAATAGAATTTAAATCTGTCGCTATCCTTAATCATGGATTCCCATGTCTGTTGAAAACAGTCTATCATTCTTTCTTTGAGTATTCTCAAGAACATTTTATAATTTCCAATCATTCCATTTTATACCTCTGAGAAACCATATCTGTCTAAACATGCTTTAATAGGTGACACCCAGTTATTAACTTTTGACTGTCTTTCTGCTTCAACCTTTAGTGCTGAATTATGTTGCATTAGTAGAGAGAGAGAGAGAGAGAGAGAGAGAGAGAGAGAGAGAGAGAGCGCTTTGTGTGTGTGTGTGTGGTGTGTGTGTGTGTGTGTGTGTGTGTGTGTGTGTGTGAAAACATTACTAGTTTGGGATGGGGCGGGGAGGGGGCGAGGGGGAGGGGGGGTTCCAAGGTCAGTTGACACAGTTCATGAAAGGAATCTGTCAGACGAAAAGAGGAAGAGTTAGACATTTGTTTCCCTTTGCTATGGAGAGAAAAAAAAAAAGGTTTTCTCAGCCTGTATTATACACCGTGTCTTCTTCCCTATACAAACCCAAAATCTGTCTGATCCGGACACCTGCTGTAGTCAGAGCCCCTCTACGCTTTCAACGGGACTCTACTCATTGGAGGGGACTACAGGACTGGTCCTAAATTGGAGCGTGCTGTGAACCCAGACACAAAGTCACTGCGTGGCGATTTGCGGCGCAAGAGATGATATGTCACGTGACTTGACAGACCGCGGTTGCTTACGGGCAAGGACAGACAGAAAGCCCCGCTTTGGGACCGACGGTGATTTGGCCGTCAGGCAACTCGCAACCGACGTATAGGCTTATTCTGGGCAAAAGCTGAATTGTTTAAACTCCATTTTGGCTTTCATTAGGGAAATTAAAGTGATTATGTTTGCTTATGAACTGCAAAATAAGTAAGTAAGAGTATTTTCTACACAATTGAAGCAGTCGCACAGAAATACATCGCTGATTTGATGTACCAGACTTCATAAGGGAAACACTGTAAGTGGTGACAGTAGACCACTGGATTGCAGTTGAATGAAACGCAAAATTAAGAGAAAGAAAAGCTTCCTCTTCATCTGTTGACATGAAACACCGTGGGTCTGACCAGGAAAGAAAGACACACATCATTGAAATGCTGCTTTATGATCCGTGGCTGACCGTAAAGAAGAACATCATTGAATGCGTGATATGTACTGTGCTGACAGTAAAGAAAGACCACATATTGGAATGTGCTAATGTATGTAGGATAGACAGTAAAGAAAGAGCACACATCATTGAAATGCTGCTTTATGTTCCGTGGTGACCATAAGAAAGACACATCATGAAATGTGCTATGACTGTGGCAGGACTAAAGAAAGAGCACACATTGAAATGCTGCTTTATGTACGTGGCTGACCAGTAAAGAAAGACACATCATTGAAATGCTGCTATATGTACTGTGGCTGACCAGTAAAGAAAGCACACATATGAAATGCTGCTTATGTACCGTGGCTGACCAGTAAAGAAAACACATCATTGAAATGCTGCTATATGTACTGTGGCTGACCAGTAAAGAAAGGCACACATTGAAATGCTTGCTTTATGTACCGTGGCTGACCAGTAAAGAAAGACACACATCATTGAAATGCTGCTTTATGTACTGTGCTGACCAGTAAAGAAAGGTACACATTGAAATGCTGCTTTATGTACTTTGGCAATCAGTCCGAGCAGAGTCTGTCAACGATTGAAAGCAAAGAGGCATGAGTCTTCAGTCCGCACTTCGCAGTCGGATGACTAGTGGCTGCTTCCACCATGAAGAAAGTGGTGGTAAGGACCATTCCGTTTAGTGTTCAGTGGGTCCACGTAGTGGAGTCACTGAGACGTGGGGCAGTAGAACGGCCAAGTCCAGACAAGGTGTTAACAGGTGAAAGTGGAAAAACAACATGTTTCAGTTCAGTCTGTGCCCACACTTGAAACATCATGCACCAGGGAAACCCGTCCTGTTTGAATCAAACGCCCTCGGCGACCGTCTACACAGGAATGCGGCTCTGACAAGCCCCTAGCAGCTGTGAATAACGATCGATCGGTTGCATCTTACCTGTAACCCCCCCCCCCCCCCTGTAACCCCCCCGCCCCCCCTTTCCCGCGAAGAGACGTTGATCTGTGTGAAGATAGACGGCCCCTGAAGTCAAAGCAAAGGCATTCATAAGGGGAGGAACGACGGGGAAACAAATCAAAAACAAGCAACAAATACACACTAACCTGAAACCTTGTGCCC
>CM031604.1:22008655-22011155 GCA_018398815.1 Conus ventricosus
TGTACATGAAGGAACTGAAGAAGCAAGAGAGGAGGAGAGAGAAAGCTTATGCTCTTTTCTTCTTTTCCTCGTGCATCTGCTAGATCCTCCTCCTCCAAAACAGGAAGGAGTTGGTCGATGGCATGTGGGGTTTGGCATGCTAGTGGATCGTACAAACAGATCTAGAGCCTTATCCTTTTGTTTTCTCCCCACTTTACCCTTGCTCCCCATTCACACACACACACACATACACACACACACACACACACACACAGACACACACACACACACACACACACACACACATGCAAACATACATACATAGATATGCATGCGCGCGCGCACACACACATGCACACACATATACACACGCATGATACTGATCTTGCTTTTAAAGTTACCTCTTAAGAGTTCGTTACATAATCCGGTTAGGCATTTAATATGATGTTGGCGGTCTTTGTGAACACAATGTACACACCCACACCTGCACATACACATACACGAACGCACGCACGCTCGCGCGCGCGCGCGCGCGCCACACACACACACACACACACACACACACACACACACACACACACACACACACACACACAGCGCACGCACATGGACATAAGCACACACATTCACCTGCTAGCTCTCTGTTTCTGACACACACACCCTTCCCTCCTCTCTCTCTCTCTCTCTTTCTCTCTCTCTCTCTCTCTCTCTCTCTCTCTCTCTCTCTCTCTCTCTCTCTCTCTCTCCTCTCTCTCTCTCTGTCTGTCTGTCTCTCTCATCTCCAGCCCCCTCTCTCTGCCCACCTGGTCTCCCTATCTCTCCCCACCCATTACTCAAATGCCAAGTCTAAGACAATAAAGTAATGGGAAGTATGGTCTGCAGTTTGTAGTGGGCACTTTCCTGAACAGAAAATGAGCACACGGTGAGGTGATTTGCTGCGGGGAAGCCTCTCTGTCTTCAGACTGTATTAATAAGACATTCGTTCAACCCTCTTGTTCCTTCGTGACAAGTCAGTGAATAATGAAGTGGACCGATGTGCCTGTGTGATGGACAGAGAGCGTGTCATTCTTGGTCTCTTCGTTCAGCTGTTACAAAAACTCGTGTTCCACTATGTAGGTCGAGTCGGTCTTGGGATTCTGGCTAGTCGCCATGTGTTGTTTTGGAGATAATGCTACAAGAGCCAGTGTTGATGCACAGTGACTGTTGCCCGCACACTGAATCTCTGGCTTGCAGAACCGCAGTGCCAGCTTGGACTACAAGCTCTTCTCGCGGCTGAACAGACGTCCGTATCGGCCCCCCTGGGTTAAAAGGGAAAGAAGGCGTTTGAGCAGGCGCAGAGACCGTCGATGCATCTTGTGGATCGCGGAGCCCTGGCCTGTGCTTTCAAACACGCTCTCCAAGGTTAGGACAGGCGTCACGTAGAGACTGGGACAGATGTTACATCTTATTCTGGCACCCAAATTGCAGTTCACAGGAGTTTCTGGCGTTTCGTGGATGCTAGGACTGGGTGATGTTTGTTGGCGCCTGCAGGGCCGCATATCGTGCCAGCATGTTCAGGACTAGTGTGAGGATGTTTGTGATGTCACTGAACCAGTGATCGATGATGACGTCAGCCGTGGCCACATTCATTCTGTTCGTTTTACTCCTTCTCTTTCCCACCCCCTCTATGTCTCCCTGTCTTCTCCTCTCTCTCTCTCTCTCTCTCTCTCTCTCCTCTCTCTCTCTCTCTCTCTCTCTCTCTCTCTCTCTCTCTCTCTCTCCCTCCCCTCCCCCCTCCTTCCTACTTAGCCAGCCTTTTTATCCCCCCCCCCCCCTCAATCCCCCTCCTTTTCCTTCTCTTCCGTCTGTCTGTATTTCCCGTGCTTTTTATATAGAGGAACTACTTTCAACTAATAGAAAAACCTTAAGTGCCTTCCCTAACAGAAACTTTGGAAAACATTGGATGGTTTTGAAGATGGAGAAAATAAACACAGACTATAATAATAATAACTATGATTGCACGCTGGAGTGTTTTCAGCACATTTTATTTTTTCAAAAGCACCCATATCATCAGTCACGAAATTTAATTGCTAACGCTACAGCAGATTTTTAAAAATCACTATGTCAACAGAAAGGTAGATACTTTCGAATACAGACACGGAGATCTGCTGTTTTGTTTGTTTCCTATTTGCCTTTGTTTCTGTGTTTGGTTGGTGGTGTTTGTTTCTGTCTTGTCTCCCCCCCCCCCCCCCCCCACCCCCCATCTCTCCACTTTGTTCCCGCTGTCCACGAGCGAAGGTCCGTGACATGCAGTGTCACCAAGACCAGCAACAACTGACCTTCACACCTACAGCCCATGTTGCCTCCCCTTTTGTTGATAAAGCATCGCTCACATTACTCTGATCAGTGTTCTCTCTGTGTCCTTGGCCTGGAAAGTCGGGCACCGCTTAAAAGGAATGGAATCTGGCAGTGCCCACAGAAGTGCGCAGCGCTGTCTGCCTCCTTTCTTTTGTTCTGTTATCAGTATAGCAGCTTAGCAGGT
>CM031604.1:22018655-22021155 GCA_018398815.1 Conus ventricosus
ACCCCCGTCCCTGCCCCCTCCCGCTGTCCTACCAACTCCTTTCCTCCTCCTCACAACCCTCATATCAGAGGGGAAGAAAACCACGGACGGAATAGAGGAAGAGACTGATAACGCTGAACGCAAACCCAACCAAGAGGGGAAGAAAACCACGGACGGAATAGAGGAAGAGACTGATAACGCTGAACGCAAACCCAACCTGTAGCATCCCTCACCGATAACTCCTTCTGATACGCCTTGGCTTAAGGCTGTGTCAGACCAATTGACATAGGCCAGAACACCAAGGCTACATCAAAATGTTGTTATGCTCTGCATAGTTATGTGGGGATTGTCTTCAGTCGTGACAAGCTCCTAGCATAACATTATCAGTCTCCCAAATCCCCCGAAGTCGGAGTGTGGCTGCCATGTGGCGGGGTAATCAAAACGGTCACACACGTAATGTTCTCATCCCCAGCTGATGCATTTGTGCCATAGTGTTCAAATGCTTCGGCTGTTCGGATGATCCCTGGAGTCTTTTAGCCCAGGGTACGACAAAAACAACAACAACTCCTTCTGACATCCACTCTCTGCATCCACCCAGAGAGAAAGAAGTCAAGAGAGCATTTGGCAGCAACCAGTAGCGCAGCAAGCAGCAGCAGCAGGGGCTTTTAGTCGTCGGAGAAACTCCCAAAGACTCGGCAACAGCCCGGGTAGATACTATGATAGGTGGGACCAGATAAGAGCCTGGACAGGCAGAGAAAAGAGGCGCCAAAACCCCAACAGACACCTGGTTTTGTTCCCGTGCCTGCACTGTGTTGCTGGGGGAGCAGGGAGCTCGGGCAGGGTGGAGGTGGGAAGTGGGTATGAGGGTCATGTCTTTGGATCGCTGTGTCTGATGGTTTGTTTAGGTCCCAGTGGGTATGAGGGTCGTGCCTTTTGGATCGCTGTGTCTGATGGTTTGTTTAGGTCGGGCAGGGTGGAGGTGCCAGTGGGTATGAGGGTCGTGCCTTTGGATCGCGTGTCTGGGTGGTTGGTTTAGGTCGCCAGTGGTAGAGGGTCGTGCCTTTTGGATCGCTGTGTCCCATGGTTTGTTTAGTCGGGCAGGGTGGAGGTGCCAGTGGGTATGAGGTCATGCCTTTTGGATCGCGTGTCTGATGGTTTGTTTAGGTCGCCATGGGTATGAGGGGCATGCCTTTTGGATCGCTGTGTCTGATGGTTTGTTTAGGTCGCCAGTGGGTATGAGGGTCGTGCCTTTCGGATCGCTGTGTCTGATGGTTTGTTTAGGTCGCCAGTGGGTATGAGGTCATGCCTTTTGGATCGCTGTGTCGATGGTTTGTTTAGGTCAGGGAGGGTGATGCAGTGGTATAAAGGTCGTGCTTTTGGATCGCTGTGTCTGATGTTTGGTTTAGGTCGCCAGTGGGTATGAAAGGTCGTGCCTTTGGATCGCTGTGTCGATGGTTTTTTAGGTCGGGCAGGTGAGTGCCAGTGGGTATAGGCATGCCTTTTTGATCGCTGTGTCTGATGGTTTTTTTAGGTCGCATGGGTATGAGGGTCATGCCTTTTGGGTCGCTGTGTCTGAGGTTTGTTTAGGTCCCATGGGTATGAGGGTCGTGCCTTTCGGATCGCTGTGTTGATGGTTGTTTAGGTCGCCAGTGGTTGAGGGTCTGCTTTTGGATCGCTGTCTGATGGTTTGTTTAGGCGGGCAGGTGGAGGTGCCAGTGGGTATGAGGGTCGTGCCTTTGGATCGCTGTGTTGATGGTTGGTTTAGGTCGCCAGTGGGGATGAGGGTCTGTTTTTGGACGCTGGTCCTGGTTTTTTTAGGGGGGGGCGGGTGGGGGGCCAGTGGGTACTTCTTCTTCTTCTTTTCCCAGATGGGGATTTTTAACCTCCCCCATATGAGGGTCAGCCTTTTTGGATCGCGGGTTCTGATTTTTTGTTTTGGGGCCCAGTGGGTATAGGTCATGTTTTTGGCGCTGTTTGATGGTTTGTTTAGGTCGCCATGGGTATGAGGATATGTTTTGGGATCGCTGTGTCTGTGGTTTTTTAGGTCGCCAGTGGGTATGGGGGTCGTGCCTTTTGGACCTGTGTCGATGGTTTTTTTAGGTCGCCAGGGGGAAAGGGGGTCGTCCCTTTTGGTCGCTGGTCTGATGTTTTTGTTTTAGGTCGTGACGGGTCGATGGGGTTTTTGCCGAGCGTTTGAGTTCTGTGGGTCATCCTGTCCCTCCCTGTCTTCAGTGTGCTGTTTACTGCCGCCTGTGATGATATACAGTGCACTTCCACAGCCTACATTGAGCCTCTCTCTCTTCTCCTTTATTTTTTCCTCCCTCCCCCCCCTCATCGCACCCGTTTCTCATTTTTCACATTGGGGGCCCCGGCATTTTTTCCGCTCCCCCGTCTCATTTCTGCTTTTTTAAACTTTTTGAACTTTCACTTTGTTGGGGGTGGCGCCGCGCATGTGATTGATTTTGGTGTGTGGGCTTGTTTGGGGCATATTGACATTTTTTATGTGTATCGGTGACTTTTT
>CM031604.1:22026155-22031122 GCA_018398815.1 Conus ventricosus
CCCTCCTTCCCTGTCTGTCTGTCTGTCTGTCTGTCTGTCTGTCTGTCTCTCTCTCTCCTCTCTCTCTCTCTCTCTCTCTCTCTCTCTCCCCCTCCCCCCCTCCCTCCCTCCCTCCCGTCTCTCTAGCTGGTCTCCATCCCCCCTTCTCCATTTAATCTCTCTCCTTCACACACATACACCACACACACACACACACACACACACACACACTCTCTCTCTCTCTCTCTCTCTCTCTCTCATCTCTCTCTCTCTCTCCTCTCTTTCACCGCCTCTGTCTTGCAGGCAGGGCATTAAAGATGGAGAAATGTGTAAGAAAGATAGGGTTTCTGAGGGAGGATGATAAGCACCCGCTATCAAACTCGTGTGATGCAGCGTCGTTTCTTTCACTCACTCTTTCGTTTACTTGATAGCTCGAGCTGTCTGTCTCAGAGCGCACGAAGATCAAGACAAGGTGCTGGAAGGATTGTCTTTCTCTCTAGCATTGGTTTGCTTTTTTTTTTTTTTTTTTTTTTTTTTTTTGCCACTCTCTCTTTGCCAGGTATTTCCCCCTTTCACCCTTTTTCTCTGTCCTCTTTTTGTCTCTTAACCTCCCCCCCCCCCCCCCCCCCCCTCTTTCCCCTCTCTCGCCCCTCCCTCTCCCTACTCATTATTGGAGAGAGAGAGAGAGAGAGAGAACTCGAAACTCGAAATCTTTAATGAGGGTGAATAGATAAGCTGGAAGCTTTTTTACACTATGCCCTCAAAATAACAATAAACAATAAAGAACAAAGAGAGAGAGAGAGAGAGAGAGAGAGAGAGAGAGAGAGAGAGAGAGAGAGAGCATTGTTTTTCATCCCCGTCCCTCCCCACTGTGCCCTGCCGTTAATCGTTGGTCATTTCTTCCTCTGTCAGTTGGTGTGAATCGGCGGTTGGCACCAACGGCGGGGGGGAATGCAGTAATGGTTGGTGAAACGATGAAGGACAGAGAACAGGGAAAGGCCGACTCTAAGCCACTTTCACCCTCCACCGAGTTTTTGGGCAAAAGTGGCCTAAAGCCGCCTTTTCCTGTGGCGGAAGAGAGAGAGAGAGAATCACCGGCAGACAGACAGAGAAGAGAGAGACAGAGAGAGAGACAGACAGACAGACAGAGAGGCGGGCAGACACACACACACACACACACACACACACACACACACACACACGCAAGCGCATATTACTGTTCTCTGACAAGTAAGACTTCAATAACTAAAAAATAACGATATCTAAAAAACAAACGTACTGCGTAGGGTTATCCGTTTTCAATACTAATTTACTAAACTTTTAGATTTTCAGTTTTTGCTTAATCCTGTGTTTTTCCTGGTCGTTTTCAATAACATCTTTTTCCCACGCAAACATTCTTCAAATGAGTCTCTGCTTTCATGTGAAATAGAACTACAGTCTTTAACTGTTCTCTAAAGTCTTTTAAAACCGAGTTATATTTTTGGCATAAAATCCACACACTTATCCTAGCATGTCTTCCACTGAAAGCTAGTTTTGACAAAGCGTTTCTCTTTTTAACAATGTCTTTTTCTGCCGAACAGTCATCTAATAATAAATAGTGTCTGCGTTCCTTTCAAACAGTCTATAAAACTGTTCTAAACACTCACTCAGTTTATTGCTGGGATCAACTAAATATATGTCATCATCTGTCCATATAAACCTTCTATCATGATATGCTTTGTTCCATTTAAGTGTTGGACAGAAAACCACAATATGATTAAAATTATAGCGATAAACTGTTTGTAATAGGTCTAGGACAAATATTGTTTTTCCACAACCAGTCGCCCACAAATTAATGAACAATGAGGGGTTTTTGTCATAAAGTTTAACTGCTCCATGGTTTTATAGAAGAATTTAATCTAATCCATTATTGTTTTTATCATGCCCTCTGTTAAAACTTGTTCAGTATAATAAAATCCTATAAGGTCTAAATGTGTAAGATTAATCCAATTCAGTGCTGTAAGATTGTTTCTATTTAGACTAATATTGATTTTGTTGCTTGTTGCTATGACCTTAATATCCTCGCCATTGTGAAGAACGACGACAGTAACTTTAAGACTGTCAACGTCTAAGTTTTGCCAGCTAATTAGAATTCCTTTAGAAGGACGTCACTAACGCCCACAACCCCATCCCTCTTTACATCTTTTAAGACAGAAATTTCAAATATCATTGTGAACGTGTCCCCTAATTTCATTTGCGGCATGAACTGTAATTTTGTAGAAGCATCTTTTAAAACCGTTTCTCTTCTGTGGAGGATGTACTGTTTTTTCCATACGGCTTTATTTCAATCTCTTTTCGACTATTGTCATCTGGCATAAGACTTACATGCAAAGGGCCTGAGTTGAATGCTTTTCTGAAACTTTTTTGGCGGCCAAAAAATGTAAATGGGCTTATGAATTCAAATTTTATGTCCCCTTCTAAATAATGGTTCTAAGTGCCAATTGAGGTCAGGCTTTCGAACTATTTTATATTCATACTGACCAACATTATTTGCTTCTAGATTGCGCAGTTGTTCTAGTTTTGGAAACTTTTTGTTGTCACCAACCTCTTTGCGTTTATAATCACCATCTTTAGTGTACTCAAGCCCATACAAAGTGCCTATCTCACCGTTCTGTTCAAAGTCTGTAACGTCTGCAAGGTCTTTTAATTCTAAAGTTATACACCTCACAGGCGCTAATGTAACTCCTGATTCTTCTGGCCCACGCGACATTATTTTTTAGTAACGTATTATTTTATTTCCAAAACAATGTGCAGGTTATCACATTTCACGAGTTTCCCTGTTTTGTCTGCAATTTTTATATAAATGATCCAACCCTCCACAAACTAATCTTTAAACTGTAAATTAGGGAATTGTATAATTTCATAATCGCAATATGCAGCTTTCCCTGACGGAAGAGCTCTTAAAAACAGTTGAGGGCCTTCCGTCATAAAAGTTTTCATCAGTGCTTAGCTCATCCAAATGAACATAGAGTAATGAATGTAATGCAAGATCGAGCGGACTTTCCACCCTCATAAGTAGTTTTGGTTGGTGTAACTCTAAATCTATAATTGTTAGCCGTAAAGCCTAACATTTTAGCTAGCTCTTTATCAAAATAGTAACCTCCTTCTTCTTCAGGCTTGAATGTTAACATTGTTTTTAGATTTGCATTGTTTAAGTTTGAGAGTAATGTCAAAGTTACTCATTGCTTCTTTTAGGAGCAAAACCCGTAATAACCATCAGGTATTGTTAACTGGCTAACTTTGGCCCCTGTTTTGTCAACTTTTAGAACCTTATTATTCTCCTTGGCTTCGCTTATTTTAAAACCATACGACTTTGTAAAATATTTCGTGGAGCGCGACCATTTTGGCCCCGCAATTGTTATCAATAGAAATGTTCTAAAAACGAAGGCGGTCTTGGGTTGTTATTGTTACAAACATTTTTTAAACGAAATAAAAATGAGTGCATTTAAATATACTGGCGCAAAATATTCTGTTGGGCCGCACTACAATCTTAAAAATATAGCAACTGATACTCTTGACATTGCTGTGACCCAGACTGCCTCTTTTCATAAAAAGGTGAGTACTCCCTTAAGCAGCTATCTTAACCCCCCTATTGAAAACGACCACATCAAGAAAGCGTGGTTTAGTCATCCGATGCAGTTTTATCAGAACCAGTTAAACTTTGCTGTGTTTTGCGCATCAACTGGGTGTGGAGTGGCGTATGCTGATCATTTAAATCACCATGATCCTTTGGCGAGGTCAGTGTACAGATTTCATTTCTATTACACCTTCAGACGTATTTTGACTGAATTGCAAGCGCCATTACCAAATGACAAACCATTTAATCCACTCAGCAACATAATAGACATGAAGGCTTTTAAAAGGATCTGTAACGAATTCAATATTAACATCAAGACAGGCTTTAGACAAACGTTGGATCATAATCATGGTCTAGGCGACCTTTATTTTCGGGCACGCACAGAAAGTATAACTATGACTGGCATCCTCCTTTCAAAACTTTCTTTTTTGGCACAACTGTTGAGCCGGGTCCCTACAGCAAGAGCATAAAACAGCATGGACAACATTTATCTTAGACACTTCTAAGGGCCTAACTAGGGCGGGAATAGAACGAATAAACACTCTATTCGTACTTACGTTTGGTGTTTGCTAGGGGCGCAAGCACAGGCAAGATCAAGCATAACTGATCCTTCTACTGGCTTTGAGCACAAAAACAATACTTAGCAAATTTAGAGGACGCCATTAATTCTACAGTTGATTTACCTTCAAGTATTGAAAGGTACCAAATGTTTTACAATACGCAAGATCGAAAGTAGACTTTGCTGTTGGCACTGGTTTTATACATGCTGCCTTCCTGACCTCAGACTCCAGTAGGAATAATAATAAACTATAATAATGAAATTCTTATAGCAGGGGATGAACAGAAGGTTGGGAAAAACGACATAAATTCTGAGCCAGTAATATTACAAAGCAATAAAAGAACACCCAAGATTAAGTCATCAAATCCCGAAGTTCAAACCCCCAAAGTCATTGAAGACTCAGCAAAGCTGCGGCTTTGTTCGCGATGACCATGAATATGAAAAGACAGCGCTTGTTCTTGGATTAACTGGCATAGGATTACTTGGCTTTATCTTACTAAATAGTTAACCCAACTATACAAGAACTAATGCCCATAAGTGCTCGGCCATAAAGCCCAAATACTTTGCTTGCAGTAGACAAAAGCCAGCTAACAATACCTCCTAATTACCTGGTAAAGCGTCTATAGCTTTACAGGCTAATTTTTTTAATAAACTCGCAAGATGATCAAGTTGTTTTTTTACCCATGATTTATCAGGCGGAGGCGATGGCGGCGGAGGCACTGAACTTTGCTCTCCACCACCGCCTGTAATAGCCCCCATGTACTTATGCAACCAGTGTTACGCTTATAATGGACCTTGCTCCTAACACTTCAG
>CM031604.1:22031222-22048722 GCA_018398815.1 Conus ventricosus
TGTGTGTGTGTGCGAGTGTCCCTCTGCAACTGTCCTTACCCGGCTTGTACAACTAGGTACTGGGGCCCCACGCAGATCCGAATCCAACAGAAGAGTCTTGACGGTTCTTGCTACCAATTAAAAGACAGCTGACAGAATTCATTGAATCACGTAAACCCAACACGGGGCTATAATATGAATATACTGTGGGCAGAGATGAAAAACAAACACAATTTTTAAACAATCCAAAATTTCTAATTTTCAGTTTCTATCGGTGCAATTTCCACTTAAATCTTCAATGGAAACAAAAATAACGGTGTATTCAGGGTTAGAAGTCTACATAAAATTGTTTCTATTTAATGTTCATCTTCTACCCCCCCCTCCCCCACTCCTTTTTCCCCTTGCACCAAAACTAGTCACTGCTGTGACCGGCAGGAAGAGCCACGGGAAGCTTCACTCTCACGTGGGTCAATGGCGTGACTGTTGGTAGTATTCTCTCCCCATCCATAGACCTCTTTATTCCTGGCAGGCGGGGGGTAGGGGAGGAGGGAGAGTGGGGAAGGCAGGGGGTTGTGGGAGGGATATTGACAAATGTCTTCCACTTCCCGGGGAGGTAAACTGAAGCATCCCCGCCTACCTCTGGGGGAAAAATCAGTATTGTGTTGATGGTGGTACGGTGTGGTGGTGTGGTGTGGTGCATGATTATGATGAGGGGTGGTGGGTGTGGTGTAGTGAATGTGGTGATGAGGTGTGGGGGTCGTGTGGTGTGGTGTGGTGTGATTGGTATGGTGTGGTGTGGTGTAGGTGGTATGGTGTGGGGTGGAGTGGTGTGGTGTGGTGTGGTGTGGTGTGGTGTGGGGTAGTGTGGAGTGTGTGATGTGGTGGTATGGTGTGGTGTAGTATGGTGTGGTGTGGAGTGGTGTGGGATGGTATGGTGTGATGTGATATGGTGTGGTGTGATGTGGTGTGGTGTGGTATGGTATGGTTTTTATGGTTTTGGTATGATGTGGTGGTGTGGTGTGGTATGGTGTGATGTGTGTGGTATGGTATGTATGGTATGGGTGTGGTGTGATGTGGTGTGTGGTGTGGTGTGGTGTGGAGTGGTATGGTGTGGTATGGTTTGGGTGGTGTGGTGTGGTATGGTGTGATATGGTGTGATGGATGTAATGGGTGGTGTGGGGTGGTGTGGTGTGATGTGGTGGTGTGGTGGGAGTGGTATGGTGTGGAGTGGTGTGGTGTGGTATGGTGTGATATGGTGTGGTGTAATGTGGTGTGGTGTGGTTTTGGAGTGGGGTGATGTGGTGGTGGGGTGTGGTGTGGAGTGGTATGGTGTGGTGTTGTATTGTGTGATATGGTGTGGTGTAATGTGGTGGTGTGATGTGATGTGATGTGGTGGTGTGGTGTGATGTGGTTGTGTGGTGTGATGTGGTGGTGTGGTGGGGGTGTGTGATGTGGTGGTGTGATGGGGTGTGGTAGTGTGGTGTAATGTGGGGGTGTGGTGTGGTGTAATGTGGTGTTGATGTGGTGTGTGTGGTGTGGAGTGGTGGTGCGGTGTGGTGGTGCGGTGTGTCTGAATGTGATTTAGCATGGTGGGGAGTGGGAATGTGAATGGTGGTGTGATTGTGTGGTGTGTGTGATGTGATGTGGTTTGGTGGTGTATGTGGTGGTGTGGTGTGAAGTGTGGTGTGGTGTGATGGTTGGTGTGGTGTAATGTGGTGGTGTGGTGTGGTGTGATTGTTGGTGGTGTGGGTGTGGAGGTGCGGGGGTGTGGTGTGGGTGGGGGTTGGTGGTGCGGTGGGGGGGTTCTGATGTGATTTAGCGTGGTGTGAAATGGTAATTTTGAACTGGTGGTGTGATGTGGTTGATGTAGAGTGGGGTGAGGTGTTAGTGTGGTTTTAGAATAGTGTTGTATGTGGTGCGGTGAATTGTGTGAGTGTATGCGTGCGTGTCTGCGTGCGTGCGTGCGTGCGTGCGTGTGTGTGTGTGTGTGTGTGGTGTGTGTGTGTGTGTGTGTGGTGAGGGAGAGAGACAGACAGGCAGACAGAGTGAGAGAGAGAGGGAAAGAGAGAGAGAGGCAGGCAGATAGACAGACTGACAGAGAAACGTTATCATGTACACACGCACTTTCTTGTGTGTGTGTGTGTGTGTGTGTGTGTGTGTGTGTGTGTGTGAGTTATATCAGACTGGAGCAGCAGGTCATCTATCATCAGAAACGCAGGTCGACAATAGGTAAACACTCCATCCCACTGCCCTTGCTCGACCACCATCAATCATGCTAATTAAAGCCCACCCTCAACGCACAACACCCCACGACTCACTGTTAATCACCGACACCCTCCATCCCATCCCCCACATCCCTGAAAACGTCCATAACAATGGACAATGACACAGACTGCAGCTTTACTGAAAACAAGGTGAGATACTACCGAACATGCAGAACAAGGTGTGAGCTAACTTCTACAAGGGTGCCGCGCACCCTAAATGACCAGGCCTGAAATCTGATTCTTCTCATTTTCTGGGCCAGACAGTATAAAAGGGGTAGGGCGGGACGGAAGAGGGGTGGGGCGGGAAGAGAATGTCAATCTTCCTAACGCTTGTAAAAGTGGAGGACGGGTGGAGGTGGGACAGGGGCTTCAACCAGACATCTGAAAAGTGAGATCATGTGAAATCTGTGCCTTGATTCCTTGAACTTTACACCCATCAAGCCTCGATTCTTCCCCTGTTTTTTTTTTTTTTTTTCTGGGCTCGAGTACCAAAATATCTGCAGACTTACTCAGTAAATCTTGTGAGTCTGTTCTTCACATGCAAAGCACTGCGCACACAGGGCAGATCACGAAAGGAAAGATGGTCCTGATGGTGACGGAATCGGGTTTGACCAGTCTGAACTGGGATCGATTTTTGCTCTGTGTGTGTGTGTGTGTGTGTGTGTGTGGTGTGTGTGCGTGCGTGCGTGCGTGCGTGCGTGCGTGCGTGCGTGCGTGCGTGCGCGTGTGTGTGTGTGTGTGTGTGTGTTTGTGTGTCTGTGTGTGTGTGTGTGTGGGGGGGGGGGGGTGTTAACACACTCTTGCATGTGTGCAAATTGACTGTGCATCTGTGGAATGGCTTTTCACAAGATGGTAATTTGACTAAATTTGACAGGGAAACAAACTGTAAAACAACATATACGCTGGCAGAGAAAGATAGCTGCACGTTTTATCAGACGTGTTTAAGTTCGCATGCTACAGACATGCATCTGAGAGGGAAAAAGACACCAACCCAACTTCAGCTTCCAGATCCTCTTACAGGATTACTGAAGGATGGATCTCCTAGAAGCAGAGCGAAGAAGTCGTAGAAACTAACGTGAAGGGTATGACTGTTCAAAACACCCAGCACTGAGAACAGATACCCGTGAAGACCTCTGGGTCTCCATACGTGAGTTCCTAAACTATTACGACCTGGGACAATCAGTGACAACGTCGATGTCAAGAACAATAATGTGCATTGCGTGTTTACATTGTATTCGGGAAACAAACTGCTTAAATAAGAAAAGATCTGATGAAAAAAAAAAAAGAAGAAGAAAAAAAACGGAAGAGAGTTGCTGCTTTAGATAACCCACGGTGCAGTTGAGACCAGGAGATGGCCCCTGGCGCTACATTTTCAAGAGACCAAAGTGCGCGCAATACATCACCACCACCATCACCCCTTCACTGCTGTATATACAGAATTCCGGAGAAGAGGACGCCAGCGGTGAAGAAGAATGGACCCAGCAGCAGACGCCATCCTGATCGTTGTGTTGGCAGGTGAATGGCCACCTCAGGCAACAGACGAGTTCTTTGCGTGAGACCCGGCATCAGCTGCGTGAGACCCCGGCATCAGCGTTTCTCTTGGGGGAGGGGGGGAGGGGGTGCGCCACTATGGTAGCTGCACTTCGTCTTCGTTGATGATGTTTAAACACAATTCACATGTTTTCGTGTGTGTGTATGTGTGTGTGTGTGGGGGGGGGGGGGGGGGGGGGTGGGTGTGTGTGTGTGTGGGGTGGGGGTGCGTGCGTGTGCGTGCGTGCGTGTGTGTGTGTGTGTGTGTGTGCGGGCGTGCGGCGCTCGAGTGCGTGCGTGCGTGTATGTGTCTATTTGTGTTCGACGTTACCTATGCATGAGTTATACACAAGACCTCAGTTTAAAGTCTCACTCAAAAGGCTTGGAGGGGGGGGGGGGGGGGGGGGGGGGGGGGTCTGCATAAAATGTTGATTTCAAAGACTCCTCTTACCTGGCTGTTTCAAGCTGGGATTGAGCTAAGGACCCTTGGATCCAGAGAACGCTGTTGTAACCACCAGACCAACCAAGTCCCGACGCCTGTGTCTACCAGGTCTTTGTTGCACAGACAAAGATCAGTACAAGTGACACATACTTCAATCTTCCATGGCCTGTTGGTGACGTTGCTCCCACGGCGCTCCTTCCAGCCCTTCATGCACAGCCACACACAGGCTTTCTTGTCGCAGCCCTAGAACGGCAATCCATACAGAGCTATCTAAATCAGATCGTCACGAGGCAACTCACCACAGAAGACACTGGGTGATGTCTGCTTTATTCTGTGGTTGTGCAGCAGGGCTGGCTAATATGGTGCTGCGTAGCGTCTGACTTACTACAACCACCATGTTTAAGATCTCAAAGGGAAGACAAGGTTTGTGTTTAGCCCAGCCGACAACGAAGGCTGTCTCTCGTCTGAAACGTTTTAAAAATACAAAATATAAGGTGGGCTAGTGCTATACCTATTAAGATTTAAATAGATAAAAACGCAATCAATGAAAAACGGAGAATGAATAAAACATCTATGCACATCGCCCAAACACAAGAAGCAAGCTATGTGCATTCTAACGCCATGCCTGCACAAACGAACACATGCTGTAGTGTCTGACGGTCTGTTTGCATTGGTCCTTCCCCAGGGGCACCACACTTGAGCCACGTACGGATAGTGACCCAACAAACCAACAAGCCACATGTAACAATGATCTTTTCAGCCATTTCTATGTTAACTTGCACGCAAGACAACACACAGAACCGAAAACGACTGAACCAACATTCTTCCGCACGGCAAGATAGGAAATGAAAGGAAACACTACTAGGACACTGCTCGTTTTCACTCTCACTGTAGAGTTCCGTCAGGGTTACGTCCGTCCCTCTTCCACACCAACTTTTGCCCGGCGCCATGCACGAATTGAGCTGTAAATCGCAGGACCATCAGACAATGCCTCTAATCTCAACAGTTTCTCGGAACGCTCTCTGTGAACGCAAAGCTCCTTAATCTGCAAACCTTCCAACTTAAAACTCAACTTGGGCGCACGCACAGTGACATATCCAAGCATTCACCTGCACACACAAGCATCCTCCCTCCCTCCCCAAATTTTCACACACACACACACACACACACACACACACACACACACACATACACACACACTCCCATGGCCAGGGGATGTATTTCCATCTCACCCGGATTCCCCCCCCCCCCCCCATCTCCCTTTTTTGTTTTCACTCTCTCTCTTCACCGTGCAACCCTCCCCCTCACCGACCCCCCCCCCCCCCCCCCCCCCCCTACTTCCCCAATTCTCCACTCAGTTTCACTCCATCCTTCAACACAAACGCACACTGGAAAGAGCTCGTGAGCCATGCTGTTTGAGGGTGATCAAACTGTGGCTGTTTGTTTTCTTGATGGCTTTGTCTGCAAATGAAGGGTATATGGGCCACAGATTCATCGTCACTGCCATTGTTGCATGTTCTACGGCAGTCACTGAGCCCTTTAAGCTTGCAGAGCGGCCTCCAGTGTTTTAAGCTTGGGATTTGATAGGAGTACAGTGACTGTACACACAAACAGATTGCTAGATGAAGATACACAAAGACATACACACACACATACATACATCCGTACGTACGCACGTACGCACCTACCCACATACGTACAAATGTACACACATACATAGTATCTGACAGATAGAGAATTACATAGACAGAAGTAGACACAAACAGCTAGGTAGACTGAAAGACAGACAAGTAGATAGACAGGTAGATAGACTGACAGATAGATAGACTGACAGATAGATATATTGATAGATAAGACCCCAAGACAGATACATGGATGGATAAGTAATGTTTTGACAGAGAGCCAGAGATACAGATATTTCACAGGCGCCACATGAAAGGGGCGTTGTGAGCAAACACTTCAAGAGATAACAAAAATAAATCACGTTTCTTAATGTCGGCGAGCAAGCAAGCAAGCAAACAAGCAAGCGAGTGAGAGAGAGAGAGAGAGACAGAGAGAGAGGAGAGAGAGATGAGAGAGTTGTAGAGAGAGAGAGAGAGAGGGGAGAGAGAGAGAGAGAGAGAGAGAGGAAGAGAGGGGAGAGAAGAGAGAGAAGAGATTAAAAAAACTACACGCCCTAAACGGTTCTTTAGATCAATTGACTGGTGTCATGTTCACATCTCTTCTTGTCTTGCACTCGATATCAGTTTCGGCGCACGCGCGCGCATGTTTATTCTTCCAGAGTGACGCCGGGGGGGGGGGGGGGGTGGGGGGGGGGTGGGCGTGCGATGGGGGGAGGGGGGGGGGGGCAGGCGAAGGCGGATAATGGGCTGAGGAACGTTGGAGAGAGGGGGGTAGAAGGGAACAACAACACGTGTAATGAGGAAGAGTTGGTGTTGAGATGAGAGAGAGAGAGAGAGGAGAGAGAGAGAGAGAGAGAGAGGGAGAGAGACAGACAGACAGACAGACAGACAGAGAGACAGACAGACAGACAGACAGACAGAGACTGAGAGATGGTGGCAGACACACACATACACATATACATACGCGCGCGCACGCGTACGCACACGCAACACACACACACACACACACACACACACACAGAGGTGGGTGGGCAGTCGGTGTGAATGGGGGGGGGGGGGGGGGGGGGACTGGAGGACGGGTTGGTAAACCTATCGTGACCGGACCGTAAGTCATGTGTCCTTATCAACCGACGTGACGGCTGAAGGCATATCAACATCAGACCAACAGACACCTTAACATCAAGCCATGTCGATTTGAACATCAAAAGACAGCAGTTCAACTCAATCGAGTCACGCTGCATAACTCAATCACAACAAATGACTAACATCTTCTTTCCTATACAAATTCAAGGATTACACCGTGTGGAACATCTGCAAACAAGCCAGTGGTCACCGAGTCCGCAGCAAAATGTCCCCAACGTTACAGACATCCGCCACAATAAAGAGTGGTCTATGATGAGGAGTCCATCTGATGGTACGCACCATGGAGATTCATCACCCTTTTGCAAATAAGAACGGGTAAGGTAGGAATGACCAGTACAATATGTAGCCTGCATAACACTGCTCCCCTCTTTTCGGGCTGCTGGAACTGACGGAAGAAACTCCTTGAAGTCTGGGTGGATTTGTGAGTACACCGTCCGTCTGTTCCGTTCTACTTGCCAGAGGCCTGTAAGTATTCAGATCAAGTCTTTCATCTGGAGTAAGGATAGAACACTCCACTTTCATTTTTTTCAAGCAGCGGCATTTTTTGCCGGTTGGTCAGCCACCCCGTCGCCTCCAATAGCAAAACCATCACCTGGAATCCAAAACGAGAACCAGCGCTGTAACCGTCATGTTTTGACGCCAGGTAGAGACGTCCCGACATGCGAGAACACGGGATGGTTTATGTTACGGCCAGCGATGGCTTAGAGAGCAGAAAGGCGATCGGACAGGATCAAAGAGATCTTACGCGGAGATTGATGAATATTTACCATTTTGAGTGCCAGGCCCAGAGTGATCCGTTGGGCATTGAAGACCGTGCGGGCGAAGAGGTGGGGGGGGGGGGGGGGGGTTGGAAAGGGAAAGGAGGGGGAGGGGTGTTTACACAGCAGAGATGGTGGGTGGAAAGGAAAGGAAAGGAAGGCAGCAGAAGGCAACATGGAGTCGGTTTCACAACAACAAAAAAACGTTCTGGAAAAGAAATACACCTTGCTAAGTAAACAAGGAGAAAGGCACAGAAAGAGTTAATTAGACAAAGATAAATAAATCAGGGAAAAGAGGAAAGGAAGACGGGGGGCGCTGCAGTTTGGCAGCACACGCTCACCACTCTCAACAGCCCCAAATCAGAGAAATCTCTTTAAGGAAAAAAAATGTACAGCACTAAACACAACAATAGTTCACAAGACAAAATACTCAGACTACGTGACGTGTTAGATAGGAGCATCACGTGAAGGAGAGAGAGGAGAGAGAGAGAGAGAGGAAGAGAGAGGAGAGAGAGAGAGAGAGAGAGAGAGAGAGAGAGAGAAAGAAAGAGAGAGAGAGAGAGAGAGAGAGAGAGAGAGAGAGAGAGAGAGAGAGAGACAGACAGACAGACAGCCAGACAGCAGACAATAGACAGACACAGTGAGAGAGAGAGAGAGAGAGGGGGGGGGGGGAGACAGACAGACAGACAGACAGAAGCAGAGAGAGACAGACAGACAGACAGAGGCTGAAAGAGAGAGAGAGGGTAACACAGACACACACACACACACACGCGCGCACAACACACACACACACACACACACACACACACACACACACACACACACACACACACACACACACACACACAAAACCTCGTCAGCAAACTCTGTCAAACATTGTGTCGATTAGCCGACCGGTTTCTAGCCTGACTTTTAGACTTTTATGTAATTCCCTACGAACCAAGTATTGCCAGACTGTTACGTGCGTATGTCGTGGGGATCTTTCAGTTCAACATGTGATTTTTGATTGTGAACTAACGAAACCCTTTTTGAATGGTGTTATACCAAGTGCTGACACTGGGCATGTTAATGTGTTTGACTTTTTAGATTCGTTGCCAGTTGTTTCTCTTGTTAAATTAACGAGTAACCTTTTGGGAAGTCCATTAAGGAACATTTTATAATCATAATCGTAAGTTAGATTATTTTAGTTATTTTTATCTAATTTTTCATAGTTCCTGTCCTGCAATTCATCTATCCTTTATTTTTGTTCCATGTAACCACATCGTCCTCTTTTCTTTTATGATAATAGTCTAAAATTGTAAACAATATGTTATTTAGACGTCTGCAATCACCTATATGTGTGACGAGACGTAAAACAGAATTCCTTCCTACACACACACACACACACACACGCACGCACGCACGCACGCACGCACGCACGCACGCCACACACACACACACACACACACACACACACAACACACACACACACACACACACACACACAGCGCTCGCATCCGCACGTGCGCGCACAAATTAAAAAGATTACCCTCTTTGCACATGCACTCTGACCAGTTAACACACTAAAATCTAGTCACGTCGATACTTGAACGTAAACTATCTGGCTAAAAACTAAATTTTAATCATGCTCCAAGATAGATGTTCCATATCGCTGTGAGAAAGTCCTCGAATAAGTATTAAAAAAAATAAAATAAAATAAAACGTTCACGTTTTGAACTTCTATCCACAACGCAACTTGCATTTCGTACACTGCTCGTAAGAGTTAATGACTGATGTGTGAACAACGTGTTGTGCATAAGGCAGTGTTCACTGACAGCAAGTTGATGCCTTTGGTGTGCATTGCAAATAGTTCATTAAGACAGCCTTTGTTGGGTGCAAATTAATAGTTTATGTAAGCATTGCATGTCGTTCGTAAGGCCGCATTTGTTGTGTGTTTTGGCTTCACACGTGCCTTGAAAAAAAGAGATAATTAAAAAAAGGTCCCTATCATCCCAAAGAGATGAGAGAGAGAGAGAGAGAAGGGGAGGAGAGAGAGGAGAGGAGAGAGAGAGAGGAGAGAGAAGAGGAGAGAGAGCATTATTACTTACGTGGCATCCAAGGTCTTGTGGGACTGTTCTTTTCCACTTTCGTCTATCCAACTTTCATTGTCTTGATTTCATAACTGATAATATATTGTGAATAACTTGGTTCACATTCGTGTACATGATTTTTAAAACCTCCCTCCCCTTTTTCTTTTTTTTTTAGTTTGTGAGTGATTGAACAACAGAATGAATTTACATAAAAAAAACAACTGTAGACGGTTCTAATCTGTGTTTGGGTTTGACCAAAATCTTGTGTTTGTTATCATATTTAAAAGAGTTCAATACTTGAAAACTGTATGCCAAATGTTGATGGGGCATTTGTGTGTCTCTGACATTCGCATTCTTTTTCCTCCAATCCCAGCGCCCGTCCCCCATCCCCCCCCCCCCCCCCCCCCCCCCCCTCTCTTCCCCTCTCTCTCTCTCTCTCTTTTTTTTCACTGAAACGTAAATAAAATCGGATAATACGTGCATATTGTTTGTTGATTATAAGAAAAGAACTTTCTTTTTTGATTCAACTTTGAAACTGTAACAAAACTTATTGTCAGCAAATATCATAATCGTATATGTGTACATTGTATGTATCATTTTTTTAAATTCCTGTAATACGTGCGTGTTAGACAGCTCACAAAAAGGTCGGTGACCAATCGATTACCCGTCGAAGCTAATACTCCAACTAACAAAATGGACAAGTCAATTTCCAGAGGCAGCAGAAAACCGGGGCACTACTTTTGTATGGGGCATGCACAATTAAAGTAAGTATGTTCGTTTCAGGTTCCTTGATTAGACGAGGACCATTAATTGTTTGGGAATCTTCATTGTCATTTTAATGCACCTTTTTTGACCCCCAGTTCTTAAAAACAGGGAGTACTTTAGAAGGGAACGAAGAAATGCTGTCTGTATGTGTGTGTGGTGTTGTCTGTCTGTCTGTCTGTGTGTCCGTGGTCAAAATGTTTTTCCACTCGCTCCAGACAAAATACTGGGTCGATCTTTCTGAAATTTGCAGGTATGTTCATTATGGGTTTCGAGGATGATGCTGACTTTTTTAGTTTACCGTTATAGCCGTTACTAACGGCTGTAACGGCCTGTAACGCTTTTTCTTCTTTTATGGAATATCTAGAAAGTACTTGACCGATCTTTCTGAAATTTGTAGTTATGTTCATTAGGGGTCACGAATAATGCCCGATGTTTTAGTTTACCTTTTGTAACCGTTCAAAACGGCTGTAACGGCTGTAACGGTTTTTCTTCTTTATGGAATATCTCAGAAAGTACTTGGCCGACCTTTATAAAAATTTAAAGCAGGTATGTTCATTATGGGTCACGGATGATGCCTGATGTTTTAGTTTGCCCCGTTATAGCCGTTACTAACGGTTGTAACGGCCTGTAACGGTTTTTCTTCTTTATGGAATACTCAGAAAGTACTTGGCCAATTTATAAGCCGGTTTGGTTGATCTCGTGACAAATCGGATCCTCTGTCCTATGTAAGTGATGAAATGCTGAAAATGGATTAAACAACCGTTAAAAACCGTTATTCTGCCGTTATTTTTTATATATAGGTGGTTTTTATGACATTTGGTATATAGAAAGGTTATCACACACAAGTGGCACTTCTATATAGTGTTTAAATTTGACCGTTTTTAAAAAACCCTTATTCTTGACATATTGTCCCATTTGGATGAAATTTGATAGTACACAGGGTTTAGCCCATGGGACTAAAATACCGGTTTCAAAAGTGCATATCGGTTATATAACCGTTTAAACCCTTATTTTGCCGTCATTTTTTTATATATTGGTGGGTTTTAATGAAATTTTGTATATAGAAAGGTTGTCACACACAAATGGCACTTCCATGTAGTGTTTCAAAATCTGACCCTTAAAAACCCTTATTCTTGACATATTGTCCGATTTGGATGAAATTTGGTATGTACACAGGCTTTACCAGTGAGGACTAAAATACCGGTTTCAAAAGTGTATATCGGTTTATAACCGATAAACCGTTTTTTGCCGTTATTTTTTTTTGTATTGGGGATTTTATTACAATTTGTAATTTTGAAAGGTCACCACACACAAATGGCACTTCCAATGCAGTGTTTCAAAATTGACCGCTAAAAAACCGTTATTCTTGACAAATTGTCCGATTTTAATTAAATTTGGTATGTACACAGCTTTAGCCCAGTGATGACTAAAATACCAGTTTCAAAAGTGTAGATCGGTTAAATAACCGTTTTTAAAACCGTTATTTTGCCTTTATTTCTTATCTCACAAAACACTTGGCCGATTTATAAGCGGTTTGGAAAAATGGGAGTACGTTTATTATGCTTCGCATCTTGTTTTTTTTTTTTTGTTAACGTCAGTCTTACGCAAACATGGAGATCAAGGAACCTGCTTCCCACGCTTTGAAGAAAAAGTATTTCGGAAAAGTTGACCATGAAATAAAAATTTAGGAATGCTCATGCACATTAACACGATGGAAAATTACAATGCGGTGAAAAAAATGCACCAACAACTTGGGGAACAAACTGTAGAAATGAAATTTGTCCCCCTGTTCCCGCTAAGAGGGAGGGAAGAAGAAGAAGAAGAAGAGGGAGAGAGAGAGAGAAAAGAGAGAGAGAGACGAGAGAAAAGGAGAGAGGAGAGGGAGAGAGAGAGAGAGAGAGGAGAGAGAACGAACTATGGACTAATCGAATGTCATTTCAAATTCTTTTTGTTCACGTAAACAGAACACTGTCCACAAAACAAACATAGGCTATTTTTTTTTTGGCCCCCCGCCTTGCTATTCCCCATGCCACCAACCACGCAGTGGTGACCGCGGGTACCTGTCACCTAAACATGACGTCAAGATTTCACAGGCCAGCGGCGACTAAAGGTGTCACCATCAAAAATGCATGCGACACGCGAGAGCCCTGGCAAAGGGCGAGCACGCTGCCCGGGTAGGTCCGTGTTCCTGGAAGCCTGACTTAATAACAACCACTAAGCGTCATTCAGATACCGGGGGATCAAGTCTGTCGGAGTCGGTTAGGTCGCGTGGAGAGGGGCAACTGAGGTCACATCAGACAGCAGGTCAGGTGAGTTAAGCTAACGTTTTAGGCTTCTTATTTTCTGACTTCAGTGACCTTTGCATTTTGAACATGAGCATCACATTTAGGTAACGATTTATGACCCGTTGCATGGACAGTCTTCGTTAAAAAAAAGGGGCCATGGACAAGGTTTCGTACATTTATGGATAAAAAATTAACTAATTAACTCAGAAGTATGTGAAGGTTAAGGAGGTTTGGTCAAAAGAGAAAGAATCCAAATTTTACCAGGTCACGTGAGCGCGTCAAATGAGACTAGACCAGAGAACAGGTCAGATGACAGGTCAAAAAAAGTCAGCTCAGACAACTGTTTCAATGAGTCAGCCCCGGTTTCTATCATTACATCCCACAGCAGTCTGTCTATGCTTAGTCCTGTACAACAGGACGGGGTCGTTGAAAAATGAACTGGTCTAATTGTTCTCATCTGGAGCTACCTTGGTCTGTTACTAGGACATCCATTTTTCTCTGTACCCGACAGACACTGTTGGACCTATGGCACAGACAATGATTCTTTAACTTCACCTTAAACTATAGCCATTTTTAAAAAAAATATATCTCTCTTCACTGTTCTACTAAACCAGCACTCAACGCAAAAAAAGGGCATCAGAACATGGACACATGTCAGACATGATACACAGACAGACACATACTTAAAGAAAAAGAAAAAAGCAGAGGAAGAGAGAGTTATGGACAACGGCATTACTGAAGCGTCCTTTGTCCTTTTGAGCAACGATATACACAAGTTCCGTTCTTCGTCACAAACGCCTTCAAGTAACAGCATCCCAGTGGAGAAGGAAGATCCCTGTGTGTGTGTGTGTGTGTGTGTGTGTGTGTGTGTGTGTGTGTGTGTGTGTGTGTGTTGTTGCGTGCGTGCGTGTGACTTGATAGAATTCGACGTACCTTGAAAACACAAACATGAAAAAAAGAGAGAAAATTCAAGCCATCAAGTCTCTGATTACCTTCCCTCTGCTTATTTATCACTCCATTTTCAGTATAAAGAAATGATGCCTGAGAACCAGACGCCAGAAAGGAAATCTTTTATAACTATGAATTGCCATCTTCTGTCACCAGTATAAACGAGAGAAATCGTGTCTGAGGACTAGAAATCTGAAAGGAAATCTTTTATAACTATGAACTGTCATCTTCTGTTACCATTATAAACGAGAAAAATTATGTCTGAGGACTAGAAATCTGAAAGGAAATCTTTAATAACTATGAACGACAATCATCTGTTATCAATATGTACAAGATGAATGTCGTCTGAAGACTAGACGTCAAATAAAGATTCTTTTCTGTGAACCGCCTCATTCATCAATTCTTTCTCCACGCGCCATAAATAGCCACGTCCTCTCTTTGGTCGTCACTGGGAAATTCATACTCATAAAGTAGTGCGACAGATGACAAAAAGTTCCTGTCCGCTCCAGGCACATCACACTGGAGGAAGAAGCTAACGAGGCAGGGGAGATTCGGCTGAGTGGTTGTTAATCACATCAATTCACTGATGAAATAGGAGTCAGGTGCTCCACGGCTTTGACCAATGACGTGACAGGAAGTGATTAATTCCGGTACCGCTGTGACGTCATTACGCTGTCACTGTGACTCCCGCAAACGTCGGCTGCGAACACCATGTAGTCATCTCGAAAGTGGAGACCATTACAGTAATAGCGCGTGTGTAGTGTCTCTGTTTGGCTTTAAAAAAATGTGTGTGTGTGTGTGTGTGTGTGTGTGTGTGTGTGTGTGCGTGCGTGCGTGCGTGCGTGCGTGCGTGTGTGTGTGTACTTTTCTCCCGCATAAGGAGGATTTACCAACAGATCAAAAATGGGGGCTGGGTATGGGAGCCGGGGGGTTGGGGGGGGGGGAGAGAGAGAGAGAGAGAGAGAGAGAGAGAGAGAGAGAGAGAGAGGAGAGAGAGAGAGAGAGTTTCCGTGAAGGCACTTTCAAAACATCCTACAGATCTTCTGGACAGATTTAAACAATAATTATCTACATCTCACAGGTACATTTCCCAAATATTGAATTTCCAAAATATTAAGGAAAACATGTCCAAGCCGCCATACAAGACTCCAGTTTTGCTTAAACGAAGGGGTCTTGTCACAATCATATCAACACTTTAAAATGCACTTAAAAGTCAACAAAGTTTGCAGGTTGTGGACGTGCGCATGCATATGTGTGTACTTGCGTGTGTGCGTGCTCTCTTGTGGTGTGTGTGTGTGTGTGTGTGTGTGTGTGTGTGTGTGTGTGTGTGTGTGGTGTGTGTGTGTGGGGCGTGCGTGCCTGCGTGCGTGCGTGTGTGCGTGCGTGCGTGCGTGCGTGTGCGTGCGTGCGCGCCTATACTCTCACGAAACAGAATGAAATATTGAAACATACCACAACATAGTTTGGGGAAGAAAAAAAATGATACTACATATATCTGTCTGCCCAGACCATCCACTTAGGGTTTTAAAGAGCAAGAGATATTTGGAAAGAGATGGGGTTAGTTACCGCCAAGGACACAGACAGAGTACAAGACTAGACACTGTCTAGTCCTGTACTCTGTCTGTGTCCTTGGCGGTAATTAACCCCCTCTCTTTCCAAATTTTGCTTCATTTTCCGCCCTCAGTCACTCCGTTTTGAAACTTAGCAAGAGATATGATGGAAGACACCATTAACGTTTTCTGTTACCGTGACCCCTCTCCAGTGGGAATGAATGCATACAACAAAACACACGTATTAAAGATTCCGCGCCAACGTTCGTTGAATTATGGAAACTCGAACGAAACTTGACATCGACTGTCTCCGAAAACGGAATATGGCTGCCACAGTAGCGGCGTAAAACAGTCATACAAGTAACAGCCTAGTGCTAGACACAAACGAATGTACGGATTCTACGCAGATATACAAAAGCGAGATGTACGGGAATCGAGAGCAGTGGAAAAATTCACGTGGCCAAGCTAAGTGTGGAATACATATAATATGCAAAATAAATCAACAGATAAATAAATGAATACATTACATTTCTTTACGAAAGAAAAAGGAAAGTTCATTGCTACAGCGAGTAAGACAATGTCCTAATTCTTTTCTTCATTGTCTGGTAAGGAATGGGAAAAAGGGCTATCGTCCCATGGATAAGTTAACTGGAACAAAAGTTCAATCAACACGCAAACCAGTTAACTGATATCAAACTCAGCGACCCGAGTATTTTCCCTTTGTTACTATTCTACTGGGAGATGAAGATGGATGATCGGGACTACCCATCAGAAAAAAACAAACAAAAAAAAAACAATACAAGTTTTCATTTTATCAGTGAGATAACAATGAAGCTCTGATCACACGTCAGTGTACCTTAAAGCAGATTTCAGCTCATAGCTCGCTGTTTTATAGCCCAGCTGAGCGCGGGGACCACTGCAGGGCCAATAAAACTACATACATTAACACAACTTGCCTTCTGAAACTGTGCGACCAGTTTAAAAGAAGTCTGTTCTTGGCCATCGCTGTGATTTCCCAGCCAGATACAGCTTATGTTAGGTGATATTAAATCTACAATGAGATGGTGAGCGGCAAGCAGTGAACAACATACAGAAAACATAACTTTTTCCTCCCGTGGAGAGGTAACTACACTGCACAACTCTCAGTGAACGCTGCTTACCGTACCAATTCGCCTAGCACAAACACAGGCACTAGCACACGGAACAAAGAAGGAAACATCTGTTTGGCAGCATTCGTTTGGGAGTCGTGGTCACACCTTGAGACCAAAACGGTCTTTCGTCTTTTGTCATGTGTCTCAGAGATTTAAAAGACGTTCAAGGAAACAATATTTCGACAAATATGGAAACTTGAAACACGTTTTACATCAAGAAAGACAATGAGATAGGCTATGACAGCGCCAATACATTTTTCCGTCCGACCATACAGTTTTAAAGTGACGTATAAATACAAACTACATTTTCACGCTAAACGTAACTGTACATGTCTGATACACACTTTCGACTCTTCTTTGATAGTAACAAGGCTCTCGATCGTCGACAATTATATATACATTTACAGCCAATCACGCACCGTAATTGATTATGCAATTGTATTGTTAAAAATGGCACTTATAAAACAAACAAACAAACAAACTTTCACGCAGAGATGGGTGTAACATGTAAAGTCGACTTGAAGCGAAGCAGATTTATATCCGAACGCCTCCCACTCGCTGTCGAAACTCGCCCAACACAAACCGTTTGTCAGCTCTTAATGTGTGACGCCAAATGAACTCGATCTAAATGTGTTGATATGAACGAGTTCACGTTTGTTTTTGTTTTTTTTCGTGCTTATTTCATGTCGGGGACGGATCATAGCGGCCATTTTTAATTCGTGTATTGCTTTCAGTCGCCTCAAGCACATGGTGAATGACATACCCACTAATTCTGAAACTATACCCATCTTATTCTGAAACAGTAGTTTTCAGTTGTTTGTTTGTTTTTGTAATCGATGATCTGAACCAATATCAAAACTTTTGTGGTTCAATTTTTCAGAATGCCCTGACTTTTTTTTTTTTAGTGACACAAGAAATAACTGCTTTGTTGCTAATAAACTGAAACCAGATCATCGATTTTAAGTGTTCGCCAAACTGGGGTGGTACGGTCACT
>CM031604.1:22053722-22056222 GCA_018398815.1 Conus ventricosus
GGTGAGCGATTGTTACATATACGCAACACTTGGCACTTTTGGGGATGAAATTCCATTTTTCCAAGTTCTTTCCCACTCTTGTAAAGCGTTTAGATCTTCTTGTAGAATGCGTGTATCATTCTTGCTTCTGATTGTTCTATATACTAAGCTGTCATCTGCAAAAAGCTATAGTAGTTCCAGGAGAGAGATTTCTACTTATGTCATTTATATAAATTAAGAAAAACAATTTTAAGGGCCCCAGAACAGTTCCCTGTGGTACACCTGACAAGACTGGTTTACAATGGGATGACGACCCTTCCACAACAAACTTTCTGCGTTCTCCCAACGAGGAATGATCTAGCCCATTTTAGCAAAGAACCGTCCAATGCCGATGTGTTCTAATTTAAGCAGCAGGCCCCCATGGTCAACCTTATCAAAGGCTTTAGAAAAGTCTAATAAAATTGCATCTATTTGCTGTCTGTTGTTAAGACAGTTATTAAAATCATTGAGAGTTGTTATAAGTTGAGTCTCACAACTCCTTCGCTGTCTAAAACCATGCTGGGCGTTATTTAAGAAGTCATATTTGTCAAGATGGTCCATTATGCTACTATATATTATGTGTTCAAGTAGTTTTGCTGATATGGATGTAAGAGATACAGGTCTATAGTTCTCTGCTTTTGTTTTGTCACCCTTTTTGAATAAGGGGCACAAACATGGTGTGGGTGTCCAAAAAAACCCTTTGTAAGTTCCGCGTTGTCTTTGGTTGTCTGATAAACCTACTTGCTCTGTGAAACGTATCCTCTGGTTTTCGGCAACGAGTACAATATGGTGGACATGAGACACAGACTCGGTCAAAGGGGAGGAGTTGAAGGGGTTCTGAAGTCTGTTTTCGGCTTCACTCTGAACTGAAAGGGACACGACAACAGGCAGTGTTCAAGTTCAAAGCAAGGCGCCGCCTCATAACTGATCAGCGTTTAGTCACGCACGCGCTCAGGCCCCAACTACTTTGAAAGTTTTTATGTCCAGTTGATGTCAACGCTGGATACTTACATATAGATTTTTTTTGTTTATCTGATGCTTCCGTTTTCGATTTCTCCATTTTATCAACGGTGTTAACTTTATTTCATGATGTACTGGTGTTAACTTGTAAGCTTAACTATGTAACGGAAAATAACAAACAAGTCGGGTAACTCTTGCTTCCATGATGAAATATTTACAGGCCCATAACTCCAACGACTGCTGTTTACGACACCAAATCACCGAGGAGAAATGACAGCACACAGCACACAGAACAAAGAGACATGTTGTGTGGGCTCTACGTTGTCATTTCTGCTAGCCGATTGGAGTCTTGATGAGCATGATGTTGAATAATTATGCTTTTCTTTGTTCGTTGTGCCCACGTCTATTACGCAGTCCAGTAGGATTTAGCTTAAACTTTCAACAACCCATTACGAAAAGGAATATACGAAAAGGGATTGCTTACACACACGCACACACACAAATACACACACATGCGCGCACGCACACACACGCACGCACACACACACACATATACCCACGCGCGCGCGCACACACACACACGCACACACACACACACACACACACACACACACACACACACACACACACACACACACCATTACACAATCCGTCTGTAATCACTTTAAGTGGGAAGACGTTACATTCAACAACAACAACAACAACAAACAACAACAACAACCAACAACACACACACACACACAACACACACAGTGTGTGTGCCACACAAAATGAGTGTATAAGAGAGAGAGACAATGACAATGACAATGAATACAGTTTAATGTCATCAGCAAAACCTGCTATTTGACATGGGGAGCACTGCTTGAACAAAATTAAGAAAAATCAAAGTTAAAGAGAATCAGAAAGCAAATAGAAATTCGTAAACACCATAAATAGCAAGCAACCAGCAGGCCTAGTCAATAGTTGAAAGGACAACAGGATTTAACAAGAAAGAACATTAATTCGACTTAAGTATTGAAAAGCTTCCTTTTTCGAAGGATATTTGCTTCTGCAATAAATTTAGCAATAGATTTTAAATTGTTTTCACTATCACTCTGTAACAGAGTGACTAAGTCACGTTCTTTTGCTAATACTGATTTAAAGACATCGCATTTTCCCCGTACCTTTTCATACACCTCACACTAAAAGAAAAGTGAAATTCATCTTCTATATTATTTTTTTTACAAATTGGACAGATACAGTTACGTTCATTATTAAATATACCATACCATCTTTCTTTAGCATATAGACCAAGGGTCCTTGTTCGAAAGCGTGCTAATGAATCCCTATGCCATTTTCGCGTTACAACCGATAAATACTTTTCTGGCTGTAAGTCACTATTAAAGCGCAAGAACCAAGAGTATTTCTCACTATTTTCTAATTCAGAGTGCCAGATCTGTTGGTAGGAGGATATCAAACGCTCTTTAAATTCTAGAATAAAACGTTTGTGTTCTCAACACCCTGGTTATTCCATACAAAACCA
>CM031604.1:22063722-22073722 GCA_018398815.1 Conus ventricosus
TGACGCCAAGCTATTCGTTAGTTTTGTTGTATGTCGATGTTCTTCCTCTTTTTTGTTGTTGTTGTTGGTTTTCAATTAGCTACCACTTAAAAAAAAACCACTCTCAAACTTTTTTCTCTCTCCAAAAGAACTCCCAGAGCCTGTTTGAAAGTGTTTCTGTTTCAGGTTTCGCGTCGAATCTTCTTTACTTTTTGCCCAGCTGAAGCGAGTAGAATTGTCGTCTGCTTCCTTTTGCTCAGGCTTCAAGAAACGGAAGTCAATGAATGCATGGGCCTTTTTTTTTTTTTTTTTAGTCACGTGCTTACCATGGTTATCTTTTCAACAAGTTTCCCGAGCAAAGACTGCATTTGTCCACGTAAGACAAATAAAACAATTTGTGGTATTTTCCGATGTGGAACAGAGAACGAAGTGATAGAGTGAAGTGGGAGAGAAAAGTGCCCCACTGCAGCGGGTGAGAAGCGCAGTATTCAGTCAGGATTAACGGCGTCTGCTCCAGCTGCAGAATTATGGTCTGTCGCGTGCTGGCTGATAACAACTTCCAAAGTGCGCATGCAGCCTGGCGCTCGTAGGCCGCCTCCGACAGGAGAACGCTACCGCTCCACAGCGGCTGTGTGTGGTGAAAGAGTCTTTGCTGCCAAAATATCTTCACATTGTTTGACATCTTTGCCCTCCTGTCCCCTATGACTTTCACTTGATTAGACATAATGTATATTACGCATACTGGATAATGAATGGCCAGTTACCGCCTGTTCTTATCTCACCCAGCGTCCCTTTTTCAAGTTAATTATTACTGTGATGTATCTGATTAATTTTTCAACAACAAAAATGGTGTTACAGCTCGTGTAATGCCATGAAGATGCAAACAATTCAACGGATCTTTTTCAAAACCTCGAGCTTCTGTCAGGTTCACAAAAGTGATTACACTGTTTCTATCTTGATATTCAAACGTTTTTGTATACTACCGTGAGGCTCATTGGCTAGTTTACGCAAAGGCCATGAAGGATAGAAATCGCCTAACTCGACTTGATCACAAATCTAACGACAATGACGCTTTCAGTCTATGCCGCGCGCCCCTGGCGGTCCAGGCAGCCAATCGGAAGAGTCAATACACAAACCCAGTCGCAGTTATATGCAAGGTCTGCATGCGCCTTTTATCTGTGCACAGGCTGCCTACAGATAACACAGTGCGAATATCGGTGGAATATAACTTTTATCACGGCCCAACGCCGGTTTGCCACAGACACAAGCCGAGGGGAAGATCAGCTAATGAGGTCATTCTGCCAGCTCGGTTGGTTTTTTCCCCCTCGGTTTGGGTTGCAAGTCCTATCGAACAGATGATAGTGATCGATATGTTCGATCTTATGGCTTTAAGACCTTCAGATGGAGGTGGGTTGGGGGGGGGGGGGGGCGGCTATCACACACCCTACCCACTCAGTTCAGCTTGGATCATAGTCAAAATAGCGACTGTCCGGTTTAACTGGCGACAACATCGATCATTTTTGTCAAGCCCTGTATTTTCTGTCCGCTACTTTGTCGGCGAGGTGGCCCCTGTGGGAATGCCGGGATTCTTCCATTACAAAGTGTGTCCCACCATCTGCACTTCTGTGCTCGTGAGTTCCTCTGTTCTGTCACTCTCTGTGACTCCGCCTTTTCCTTCTGGTATTGTTTGTGTTTGTCTGTTTGTTTTACTGTCATCTACTTTTTTATTTCCCCTGTGAGCCATTCTGTCTTGACTAAAAAAACAACAATTGTATCTTTCTTCCCCTTGTAACAATTTATCGCATGCAAGGGTTTGTTTTTGATAGGGGGGGGGGGGGGGGGGGGGGGGGGATTAGGGGGAGGAGGGAGTTCGTAACCTGGCGACTAGGTCATGAGACTGTACACAATGGCCAGAGAGAACACGGCTGTCAGTTATTCAGTATCTGTCTGCCCGTACGGCTTGTGTGCGAGTGTTGTGTGTGTGTGTGTGTGTGTGTGTGTGTGTGTGTGTGTGTGTGTGTGTGTGTGTGTGTGTGTGTGTGTGTGAGAGAGAGAGAGAGAGAGAGAGAGAGAGAGAGAAAGAGAGACAGTGTGTGTGTGTGTGTGTGTGTGTGTGTGTGTGTGTGTGCGTGTGTGTTGTGTGTGTGTGTGTGTGTGTGTGTGTGTGTGTGTGTGTGTGTGTGTTTGTATGTGTGTCCTTGTGTCTGTGTAGTGTGTTTGTGTGTTTGTATGTCTGCGTCTGTGTGTTTGTGTCTGTGTCTGTAAATAAACATATGCATGTATTGATGTGTGTGTGTGTGTGTGTGTGTGTGTGTGTGTGTGTGTGTGTGTGTGTGTTGTGTGTGTGTGTGTGAAAGAGAGAGAGATAGATAGAAGTGTGTGCGTGTGTGTGTTAGTGTGTGTGTGTGTGTGTGTGTGTGTGTGTGTGTGTGTGTGAGAGAGAGAGAGAGAAAGAGAGAGAGAATGTGTGTGTGTGTGTGTGTGCCCGCGCGCGCCCGCGCACGCGCGCACGTGTGTGTGTGCGCGCACGCCTGTGTGTGTGTGTGTGTGTGTGTGTGTGTGTGTGTGTGTGTGCGTGCGTGCGTGCGTGCGCGCCGCGCGCGCGCGTGCGTGCGTACGTGCGTGCGTGCGTGCGCGCGCGCGTGTGTGTGTGTGTGTGTGTGTGTGTGCGTGCGTGCGTGCGTGCGTGCGTGCGCGTGCGTGCGTGCGTGCGTGCGTGCGTGCGTGCGTGCGTGCGGTGTGTGTGTGTGTGTGGTGCGTGCGTGCGTGCGTGCGTGCTGCGTGCGCGCGCGCGCGCGCGCGTGCGTGTGTGTGTGTGTGTGTGTGTGTGTGTGTGTGTGCGTGCGTGCGTGCGTGCGTGCGTGCGTGCGTGCGTGCGTGTGTGTCGCTGGACGTTGTCTGGCCTCCCTTCAGAGGGAGGGTGGAGGAGATTAAAGAAACGGGGAGGAGGAGGGGAGGCCATTACCGTCCTGAGCATAGGGCTTAGAAAGTGGCGTCCCGCGTATTATAGATCAGAACGAGAACCAACGCATACTTCCTTAGTGACTCAGCAGCAGTGCAGCGTCTTCACTGGATGGGGTGCTCCACGAGGACCTGATACTAGAAGCTCTTGGCGAACTGCTGGCACTGAAGATGCAACACAACGAACCTGGGTGTGGCTGTGTAAAGAGGAAGCGGACTGCGCGGCATGGAAGCAGCGCCACCTGAGACGATCAAAGGACACGTCTTTGCTTCACTATTGCAGTCAATGTCCACCTGAGACGATCAAAGGACACGTCTTTGCTTCACCATTGCAGTCAATGTCCACCTGAGATGATCAAAGGACACGTCTTTGCTTCACCATTGCAGTCAATGTTCCTTGGTCCATTTCAATGTTGCAGCCCCAATAATCCGGTCAGATGAGGCTTCGGTGGGCAGCTGAGCTATAAACCGACTTGACAAACCTAAACACTGGATAAAAATGACCATTGAAGATGATTGAGGTCGCCTAGTAATTGTCAGTATTGAACATGATCTGGGAATGAGAAAGAGAGAGAGAGAAAGGAAAGAAAAAGAGAGAGAAAAAGGAAAGAAAGAGAAAAAGGAAAGAACACACAAAAAGACAGAAAAAAAAAGAACAGAAAAGAAAACAAAGAAAAAAAACTGGATACGTCGATAGATTGTCACTAAACCAGTATTACTCGTTTGCACGAAGTAAGTCTGATATGAGTTGGGATGGAAACCTGAAAGAAATCTCCCCGGCCTGTTGGCAAAACGAATCAAATAACAACAACACCAGGACTGATCCCAAAGCTAAATACCAACCGGATTGCAAATGTCACCTTTTCCTGACTGGTGAAAGTACCAGTGTCAACACTTACTTACTGTGCTGTTCATATCATAAGGCCTCGGCGTCTGTCTGTGTTCCTGTGAATTCACACGCAGTTCTTCGTTTCGCTGCTGGTAAAGCCACGTCAGGCTTATTGGATCGTTGTTTAAGTGTGGAACCCACGAGAAAACAACAACAGAGAGAAAACTAGGCTTATTGCTGCCTTCAGGTAACCCAAGAAAGGATACCCCGCACTGTTCTGCAGTCACTTTGCGGGCAGACTATACGATAGCATCTGTCTTGCTTCAAAAGTAATTTGGACACTGCTGTCTAACTCCTTAACAACTTGACTTGTCATTGCTCAGACGCATCGGGAAAAACTGCGTGGACCATCTTGGCCATGTCCGAAGGGGATGGTTGAGGAATGGACAGACTGGACATGAGTGGGAACGATGGGCGATACAGTAGGTGAATGCCGAGGATTCTATCTACCAACGGCAAAAGTTTACAGAATTCGTCGAACCACGTAGCCACGACATATATAGCAATGTTCATGGGCAAAAAAGACAGAAACGAAAAACGAACAAACAAACAAACAAACAAACAAACAAAAGACGAAGTTCAAAACAGTCTAGTTTCTAATTCAGCTCCGGTAAAATCCTCTTCGTCTTCGATATAAACAAGAGGAATGGCGTCTCTGAGGGCGAGGTCAACAAAGATTTTTGTTTCTAATTCTGGTCAGCCATGAACTCTTACCCCCAAATAGTCACGTTCTCTCTGGGAAGGGCAGTCATCCTGTCTTCTCGCATCAAGTGCTAAATCCAACGTGTTTGATATAGATGACGCCAACATGAAAACTTGGCTAATTTTGGACGGAACATTGATCATGAAGCGGCGGAATGGACCGAGAAAAGCACGCGCGCATTCACTTACACACACACACACACGCACACGCACACGCACACACACACATACACACACACGCACAAACACACACACACACACACACACACACACACACACACACACACAACACACACACACACACACACACACACACTACAACACACACACACACACACACAACACACACACACACACACACACACACACACACACACACACACGACACACACACACACACACACACACACACCACACACACACACACCACACACACACACACACACACACACGCGCGCGCGCGCGCGCGCGCGCACGTACACACAGAGAGCAAGAAGTGTGAGGTAAAGCAAATGAGCAGTCTGTGGCTCAAACTAGACCTGTTCTGTTTCCAATGGCAGTCCATTTCTGTGTGTTCACGCCCTTGCCGTGTGTCGTCTGGCAGTCTGTATGTGCTGGCTCTCTGTCTCTGTCTGTCTGTCTGTTCTGTCCCTTTGTCTCCCTGTCTGTCTCTTTCTCTCTGTGTCACTGTCTGTCTGTCTCTTTGTCTGCCTGTCTCTCTTTTCTGTCTCTGTCTCGTCTCTCTCTCTCTCTCTCTCTCTCTCTCTCTCTCTCTCTCTCTCTCTCTCTCTCCAATTGATTGTTGTTCAACCATTTGTTAAAGCCATAATGCCAAAACGAATGAATCATTTATGTCACATGGCTTCTCTCTCTCTCTCTCTCTCTCTCTCTCTCTCTCTCTCTCTCTCTCTCTCTCTCTCTCACCATATGTTGTGTATGTGTGTGTGTGTGTGTGTGTGTGTGTGTGTGTGTGTGTGTGTGTGTGTGTGTGTGTGGTGTGGTGAGAGAGAGAGAGAGAGAGAGAGAGAGAGAAAGAGAGACAGTGTGTGTGGTGTGTGTGTGTGTGTGGTGTGTGTGTGTGTGGTGTGTGTTTGTGTGTGTGTGTGTGTGTGTGTTTGTGTGTGTGTGTGTTTGTATGTGTGTCCTTGTGTCTGTGTAGTGTGTTTGTGTGTTTGTATGTCTGCGTCTGTGTGTTTGTGTCTGTGTCTGTAAATAAACATATGCATGTATTGATGTGTGTGTGTGTGTGTGTGTGTGTGTGTGTTGTGTGTGTGTGTGTGTGTGTGTGTGTGTGTGTGAAAGAGAGAGAGAGAGATAGAAGTGTGTGCGTGTGTGTGTTAGTGTGTGTGTGTGTGTGTGTGTGTGTGTGTGTGTGTGTGTGTGTGTGTGTGTGTGTGTGTGTGTGTGTGTGTGAGAGAGAAGAGAAAGAGAGAGAGAATGTGTGTGTGTGTGTGTGTGTGCCCGCGCGCGCCCGCGCACGCGCGCACGTGTGTGTGTGTGCGCGCACGCCTGTGTGTGTGTGTGTGTGTGTGTGTGTGTGTGTGTGGGTGTGTGTGTGTGTGTGTGTGTACTTTCGTGCTGGCGCAGTTTTCTGACAGTTGACGCCAGCTGAAATCATTGATGTAATGCCAGTCTTAGTGATTACGCAACAAAACACTGCAAATGTCAAACTCTTTTTCATCAAGCACATTTGGGTTAATGACAGCTGCTAAATATGGTGTCTGAAATCACGCAACTCTATGCGCATGCGCATTCCTTTCTGCTTCTCTCACTCATCAAGCGTGCATTTATTACAAACACATGACAGGAACACGAACAGGCTACACACACACGCGCGCACACGCACACACTTACAGACACAGACACAGACACAGACACACTCACTCTCACACACACACATACACACACACACACACACACACACACACACACACACACACACACACACACACACACACACACACACACACACGCACTCACACACACACACACACACAACACACACACACCACACACACACACACACACACACACACACGCACGCACTCACACCACACACACACCACACACACACACACACACACACACACACACACACACCACGCACACACACACACACACACACACACACACACACACACACACACACACACACTCACGCACGCGCCCCCTCCCCTCCACACACAGACACAGACACAGACACAGACACACACACACACACACACACACACACACACACACACACACACACACACACACACACACACACACACACATGCCAACCGTGCACACACAATACATTAGCGCTCGCGTACACAAACAGACACACAAACGAACACAGACACAGACACAGACACAGACACAGACACACACACACACACACACACACACACACACACACACACACACACACACACACACACACACAGAGGAACAGACCGAAGGGGGAAACAGAGCAGGTGACAGAGACATCAGATCACCAATCAAGTGAAGTCGTCCGAATCAATGCAAACTATCGCAAGCAGGGGGGCACAGACGTTGACGTCAGAGCAAGGATGGGAAAGGCCAGGGCAGCGTTCGTACAGCTACGGAACATCTGGAGCTCCAAGGAACTGTCCGTCAACACCAACGTCTGGCTCTTCAACACCAACATCAAGGCAGTTCTACTGCACGTTGCGGAGGCCTGGAGAACTACAGTCGCCACCACCAAGAAAGTGCAGGTGTTCATCAACACCCTTTCCCCAGTGAGTGCAACCTTGCCGTTGGTTGGGGAGCTTGCGTGTCTCTTTGACCCGGAGAGCTATGCTGGCGGGAGATTCGTCTCCTGGTAGGGCCACCAAGCCAGACAGGTCAAAGGGTAGAGACCAGACAAAGAGCACTCAAAATGGCCCTCCAGGTTGGGGGTTTGAATTGGGCTAACAACCCGGTCCTAGAAAACAAACATTGTTACAGAAACCGCAATGACATTTTCCGAGAATAGCATGGTTGGGGAAGAGTTCTCTCTAGCAGAGCCCATGACGCGAGCTGGTGAAAGCCTTCAGGAAGCCAGTGCGCCGACAACTCTTCTGACGACCAAAGCCAAGACCAGGATAGGGACCTGGAACATCAGAACCCTAAACGAGACTGGAAAAACAGCACAAGTGAGTAGTGAGATGCACAGGTACAATCTAAAGATCCTTGGCCTGTGCGAGACTAGATGGACAGGAACAGGAAGAACAAGGCTGACAAGTGGAGACACCATCATCTACTCTGGACGAGAAGAAGACCAGCCACACACACATGGAGTAGCGCTGCTGATGACCCCCGAGGCGACGCGAGCACTGCTGTCCTGGGAACCAGTGTCACCAAGGACCCTCACTGCAAGATTCAATTCAAAGGGCAGGAAAACCACCATCTTACAGTGCTACGCCCCCACAAACGTAGCAGACCAGAGGAAAAGGAGGAATTCTACAATCAACTCCAAACAGTCGTGGATAGAGTGCCGAAGAGAGACCTTAAGACCCTCATGGGAGATCTCAATGCCAAAGTGGGAACGGACAACAAGGGCAGAGAGCAGATTATGGGCATACACGGAACAGGAATACAAAATGAAAATGGAGAACTGTTTGTGGAATTCTGTGCTTTCAACGACATGGTCATCGGAGGCACTGTTTTCCACACAAAAACATTCACAAGATGACTTGGAATTCACCTGATGGGAAGACCCAGAACCAAATCGACCACATTACCATCGGCAGAAAATGGCGCAGAAGTTTACATGACGTGAGAGTGAAACGAGGAGCAGACGCAGCATCAGACCACAACCTTGTGATAGCTGTGCTAAAGACCAAATTGAAAGCCTACAAAGACCAAGCAGGCCGACTATCACATAAGTACAATGTACACAGTCTGAAGGAGAGAGCAACAACAGAGGGGTTCAAACTGGAATGAGAAACAGATTCAGCGTACTTGACCAACTTGCTGAAGAAACAATCGAAGACCACTGGTGTGACCTGAGGGAGGTCTGGCAGACGACATGTACACAAGTGCTTGGAAAGAAGCGAAGAAAACACAAAGAATGGCTGACAGCTGGAAATGGACCCTCATCACAGAGCGGAAGCACCTAAAAGACCAGATCAACCAGACCCAAGACCAAGACCAAGACCACAAGCAAGAGTTACAGGCACACTACTGGGACGTCAACCGCCAAGTCAAGAAAAGTGCTAGACAAGACAAGAAACAATTCATCCATGAGCTCACAGAAGAGGCAGAAACAGCGGCAGGACAGAGAAACATGAAAAGGCTGTATGAGATTACCCGAACACTTTCTGGAAAGACCAGCAACCCCAGTCGCCCGGTCAAAGACAAGGAGGGAAACACCATCGCAGGAGAAGCTGAGCAGAGAGCAAGGTGAGCAGAGCACTTTAAAGAGACACTGAATAGACCTGCACCACCTGTCCCCCCAGACATTCCACCACCAACCCAGCTTCTGGACATCAACACAGGCCCACCAACCAAGACGGAAGTTACCAAAGCCATCAAGTCACTGAAGTCAGGTAAAGCAGCGGGTCCAGACGGAATTCCACTGAAGCACTGAAAGCAGACATCCAGACGTCAACAGAGATGCTGCATCCACTCCTAAGCAAGATCTGGGAGCAGGAACGAGTGCCAGAAGACTGGAAAGAGGCCACCTGGTGAAGCTGCCGAAGAAAGGGGACCTGTCATCCTGTAAAAACTGGAGAGGGATTATGTTGCTGTCCATCCCGGGGAAGGTGCTGACCAAAATCATGCTAGAGAGACTAAAGACCGCCCTAGACAAGACCCTCGCAAGAACAAGTGGATTTCGCCAAGACAGATCATGCACAGACCAAATTGCCACCATGAGAATTATCATCGAGCAGTCTCTGGAGTGGCAGACCCCTTGTACGCAGTATTTGTAGATTTCCAGAAGGCATTTGACAGCATCGACAGAGATACCATCTGGAAATCATATGCACCACTATGGCTTCCCACCCAAGTTTGTTGCCATCATCCAGCAACTCTACGAGGATGCCACATGCCAGGTCGTCCACGATGGGAAGCTAACGAAGCCCTTCACTGTACAAACCGGCGTCCGTCAGGGGTGTCTACTATCGCCAACAATTTTCCTGATGGTCGTTGACTGGATAATGCGGCAGTCTACAGACGGCAAGAGGACAGGAATCCAGTGGACTTTCACCAAGCAACTGGGAAAACCTGGACTTCGCCGACGACATCAGCCTTCTGTCCCACAAACAGCAAGACGCACAAGAGAAGCTGTGCCGGGTAGCAGAAGAAGCAGGAAAGACATGCCTCCAAATCAACATAAAGAAAACAGAAGCCATGAGAGTCAACAACCAGCAACGAGACCCACTACGACTACAACAGGAAGACATCATTGAAGTTGACAAGTTTGTCTACCTCGGCAGTGTGGTCAGCAAAGATGGAGGTACAGATGAGGATATCAAGAGT
>CM031604.1:22075240-22080240 GCA_018398815.1 Conus ventricosus
AATAACACAATTAAAACACAGTGCCACACCAGGGCGCAATCAAAACACAGCCTTCTTTGTGCAGTAGCTCCAACACAATGACAGCCCCGGTCGTGCCACGTCGACAGCCTCGATCTGATGGCAATCTAGACTTTTCCAAATGTGGTGCAACCCAACTGAGTGTGTTTCGTTTAAACAGCACAGGCTAGGTGCAAACTGCCGCGAGCCGTAAATTAAGTGATCAGATTTCAGCCCCGTGTACAAAGTTTGTAGGTGGAAATTAGTCAGAAGAAGTGTGCGGATTTTATGTCATTTAATTGAGAGAGAGAAAGAGTGGTGTGTGTGTGTGTCTGTCTGCCCGCCTCTCTGTCTGTCTGTCTGTCTCTCTCTGTCTCTCTCTTCTCTGTCTGTCTGCCGGTGATTCTCTCTCTCTCTCTTCCGCCACAGGAAAGGCGGCTTTAGGCCACTTTTGCCCAAAAACTCGGTGGAGGGTGAAAGTGGCTTAGAGTCGGCCTTTCCCTGTTCTCTAGGACAGACATCATTAGGTGCTGCATTTGGCAGGCTGACTTTCAGGCTGTTTGTTGTAGTTTATACAGTGCGCCCCTTCGCCCCCCCCCCCCTCCCCGTACTTTTGAGGGTGCATAGTTATTTGACAAAGTGTGTGTGTGTATGTGTGTGTGTGTGTGTGTGTGTGTGTGTGTGCTTTTATTTTCGTTGATCTGCTCCACAGAGGCAGGGGAGAGAGAGAGAGAGAGGGACAGACAGACAGACAGAGAAAGAAAGACAAGCAGACAGGCAGGCAGGCAGACATTGGAAAAAGGAGGGTGGTGGATATTAGAAAAGTAATTAAGGACTCAGAATCAAAAACTAACTGGAGAATATTTCGACAGGGTCGCCCTGTCTTCATCAGCTCACTGTTGCTGTTGTGGCAGCGAGGCCTGGTGGGGCGACTGTTGTGTGGGGTGAACGGTTGTCAGGATCTGATTATAGATGGGGGGGGGAGTTCAAAGCCTTGATCTCTGTTCAGGCTGGGGCGTCTGGTCTTGATTTCGATGGCTTCTTTTACTTTTCTTTTTGTGAGGAAGGACTCTGTAGATAAGATCTTGGTTTCTTGGGGCTGAAACTGTGGCCTGTGGCTTGCAGGTGCTCGTGTATGGCAGAAATAGATCGTTTTGGTGTTCCTGTAGGCGGGCGGTGAGTGGTCTTGCTGTGTCGCCAATGTAGGTATGGGCACAGTCTTGACAACCTACCTGGTACACTACACCACACTGCTTGAGGTGGTGGATATGGTCCTTTGTGTCTGTGTGTGCTATTCAGTGTCCCTGACAGCCGTAAGCTGGCGGCTGGTGTGTGGTGAAGAGCAGCTGGCGCCGTCACTGAAGGTCGGTACAGGAAGGACTGGGGGTTCTTTGATCGCTGGGCCAGGTGCCGCCCTCCTTGGACACTCTTCCTCAGGAGGGCTGGGCTGTCAAGGTGCACGGCTTCACCACCTGGTGGGAGGCGAACAAAAGGGGGGGGGGGGGGGGGGGATTTGGGATTTACGGGGAGAAAGAGGAAGACAGGACTGTTTGTCTGTCTGTCGTCCTGTCTCCGTTTCTCTCTGTCTTTCTCTCTGTCTGTCTGTCAAGATCTCTCTCTCTCTCTCTCTCTCTCTCTCTCTCTCTCTCTCTCTCTCTCTCTCTCTCTCCCCTCCCTCTCTCTCTCTCTCTCTCCTCTCCCCCTCTCTCTCCTCTGCCCTCCCTCCCCCCCCCTTTTCCTCTCTTCCCTCCCTCCTTCCCCCCCACCCACCCCTTTTCTCTTCTTTGCCCCTCTCTCCCCCTTCCCCTTTCCCCCTCCCCTTTCCCCTCTTGTCTTGTCGTTCTTTCCTCTTTTCCCTCTCTTCCCCTCCTCTCCCCGTCTTTGTCCCTTTTTTTTCCTGTCCTGCTTCTCTCTCTCTCGTTTTCGCTCTCTTCTCTTCATTTTTTCCTCTCTCTCCTCCTCGTTTTTCGTCGCCTCTCCTTTCCTTCTCGCCCCCCTCCCCTCCTCCTCCCTCTCTCCTCTCCTCTCTCTATTCCAAAAGCCCCTTTTAAAGGGCTATAGTCTCAGCCTCTTTTTCTGTCTCTCCCTCTCTTCTTCTGCTATCTCTCTATATTTTCTGCTCTGTCTCTCGTCTTCTCGCCCTCTCTCTCTCTCTTTCTCCTCTCTCTCTCCCCCCTTCCCTCTCCCTTCCCCCTTCCCTCTCTCTCACTGTCTCTTTTTCTACCCTCTCCCCCTTTTTTTATCTGTCCCTTTCTCCTCTCTCTCTCTCCCCCTCTCCCCCTCTCTCCCCTCCCCTCTCTCTCTTTCTCTCTCTCCCCTCTCTCCCCTCTCTTTCAGAATGTCCCCCCTGAAGCGATTTTTCGATTTCTTGAAAGAATTAAATATTTTTCATCGCACTAAATTTTTACAGGGGAAAAAGATTTTTTTAACAAACTTCAGGGTTTTTCGATGTATTTTAAAGAACTGCGTGAATAAATGATTTGTAAATTTGTTTTTAAAACGTGGTGAAAGCCCTGAGTGGCCCTTTTCGGTCCGGGTGGGGTGTAAACAACATTAAAACTTTTTCTCTCCTCCCCCCTCTCCTCTCTCCTCTCCTCTCTTTTCTCCCTCTTTCTCTCTTAGTTTTTTTCTCTCTCCTCCTCTCCTCTCTCTCTTTCCCCCCTCACTCTCTCCTCTCTCTCTCCTCTCTCTCCCTCTCTCTCCTCTGTGTGTTGGGGTGTGTGTGTGTGTGTGTGTTGAGAAACAGAAAAGAGAGAAGAAAGAAAAGAGAAGAGAGAGAGAGAGAGAGAGAGAAGAAGAGAAAGGTCCCAACCCTTCCCCCGCTGACGGGAAAGCAAAGTTTTCTTTATCATGGGAAAAAAGGCATGTATCATCCTTACATCTGCTTTAGTCTTTTCTTCATGATCCTTTGCCCCCCCCCTTTCCCCCCCTCTCCCCCCTCCCCCCCCCCCCTTCCTTTTTTCCCACCCCCCCACACAACACATTCCCCCCCCCCCCTTCCCTTCCCCACCTCTTCCCCATTTCCTCCCTCTTCTCCGGTTTTGCCCTTCTCCCCTTTTTTCCCGGGTTGGGCCCCTTTCCCCTTTTCTCCTCCTTCTTTTTTTCTAGCCCTCCCCCCCCCCCCCCCCCTTTTCCCTTTTTTTTTTTTTTTTTTTGGGGTTTTTTTCCTCTCCCCTTTCCTTTCGTTTATTTCCCCCCCCTCTCCTCCCCCCCAAACTTTTTACCTCCTTTTTTCCCCCCCCCGCACTCCCCCCCCCTCCCCCATTTCCACCCTTTCCCCCCCCCCCCCCCCCCCCTCCTTCCCCCCCCACCCCCTTCTTTTCCCTTTTCCCCCTTCCCCTTTTTCCCCTCTCTCTTCATTACCATTTCCCCAAACCCCACCCCCCCTCCTGAAAGTAATTCTCAAGAACCCCTCCACATCCCTTTTTAGAAAGGGGGGTTTTTTTCCCCCCCCCACTACCCGTCTTCACCCCCCAAAACCTGCAAAAAACCCTAACCCCGTTTTTCCCCCATGTAACCCAAAATCTTTTCCCAACAAACTTCCCACCCCCCCCGAATCCCCAAATTCCCCCCAAATTTTCCGTCTTTCCCCCTCTCCTTCCTCTTCCCCCCTCCCCGCCCTTTTCCCCCCCCCCCCCCTTTTTCCCCCCCCCCCCACTTCCCCCCCCCTTTCCCTTTTTTCCGCACTTTTTCCTCTCTTGTCCCTTCCCCTTTTTAAAAAAAAGAACCAATAAAAAAAAAAAAAATTTTTTCCCCAAAAAATTAAAATTTTTTTAAAAGTTGTTGGGGGGGGGTTATGATTTTTTTGGAAAAGCTTTCATATCTTTTCCCCTTCCCCCGTCGAATCTCCCATCATTTTTCCTTTTCCACCCCCCCCCCCCCCCTCCATCTCTCTTGTGTGTGTGTGTGTGGTGTGTGTGTGTGTGTGTGTGTGTGTGTGTTCGTCTCTCTTTCCTTTCTGTTCGATGTTCCTCTCTCCTCATCTTTTTCACCTCCTGTGTTCCCCCCTCCCGCATCTCCCCACCCTACCCTATTTCTCACTCTCTTGCCCCCCCCCCCCCCCCTCCTTCCCGTCCTCTCACCTCTCTGCTCTCTTTCTCTGTTCTCCAGCTTCCCAAGCTTCTTCTCACTCTCTCGTTCGGTACTTACATCTATCTTCGTGTCTCAGATCAAAACTACACCCTGCGGTCCGTAGAGAGTACTATTTTGGTTTCGGATTCACAGAACCAGTCTCACAGTCTTTCTTTCCTCAGAGTGTTAGTTGTCTATTGACTCTCTCCACGTACACCGTCTTGGCACCGGGCCACAGAGAGAGGCCGAAAGTGACAATCAGACATAGGACAGCCTGTTTTCCTTGGCGCTGTGCATGTACACGGCGTGCGGGGGGAAGATAGCTGGGTGGGGTGGGGGGTGGGGGTGGGGGTGGGGAAGGGGGCTCTTCTGGGAATGGGCTATACTGTCTGCCACCCGGCCACTAGAGTATCACTCGTGCATTGGAATTACTTCTTCATTCTCTCTCTCTCTCTCTCTCTCTCTCTCTCTCTCTCTCTCTCTCTGTCTTTGTCTTTGTCTCTGTCTATCTGTCTCTCTTGTATCATTCAGCACTAGTTTAATAGAAAAGTAACAGCAAGTATGAAAAAAAAAACCCCACGAAGCAAGTGCTTTTACCATTTTAAAATACTCGTTATCATTCTCTTTCTCTTTCTATGTCTGCCTGCCTGTCTGTCTGTCTGTCTCTTTTTCTCTGTCTCTGTCTCTCTCTATCAACATTTTCTGTATTTGTAGAAGGAGGAAGCACACCTAGATAACAAAAAGAAAAAAATTGACAAAAAGAAGTGAAAATAAATGTTGTAGTAAGGGAAAGGTGATGATTTATGGTAAAAGCATTTCATATCTTTGCCTGTCAGCACAGTCTGGTAATCTCCACATCATCCTTTCCACCTTTCCTCTTCTCTACCCCCCCCCCCCCCCCGCCCCCCTCACACACACAGAGAGAGCTCTGC
>CM031604.1:22085240-22100240 GCA_018398815.1 Conus ventricosus
GTCATTGATTACAGGACAATGGAAGTCAAGTGTAAATATTCAAGTCTTTGATTACAGACAATGGAAGTCAAGTGTAAATGCTCAAGTCTTTGATTACAGACAGTGGAAGTCAAGTTTAAATGCTCAAGTCATTGATTACAGACAGTGGAAATCAAGTGTAAATGCTCAAGTCTTTGATTACAGACAATGGAAGTCAAGTGTAAATGCTCAAGTCTTTGATTACAGACAGTGGAAGTCAAGTGTAAATATTCAAGTCTTTGATTACAGACAGTGGAAATCAAGTGTAAATGCTCAAGTCTTTGATTACAGACAGTGGAAGTCAAGTGTAAATGTTCAAGTCATTGATTACAGACAGTGGAAGTCAAGTGTAAATATTCAAGTCTTTGATTACAGACAATGGAAGTCAAGTGTAAATGCTCAAGTCATTGATTACAGACAGTGTAAGTCAAGTGTAAATGCTCAAGTCATTGATTACAGACAGTGGGAGTCAAGTGTAAATGGTCGTCATTGATTACAGACAATGGAAGTCAAGTGTAAATGCTCAAGTCATTGATTACAGACAGTGTAAGTCAAGTGTAAATATTCAAGTCTTTGATTGCAGATAGTGGAAGTTAAGTGTAAATATTCAAGTCTTTGATTACAGATAGTGGAAGTCAAGTGTAATATTCAAGTCTTTGATTACAGATAGTGGAAGTCAAGTGTAAATATTCAAGTCTTTGATTACAGATAGTGGAAGTCAATGTGTAAATATTCAAGTCTTTGATTGCAGATAGTGGAAGTCAAGTGTAAATATTCAAGTCTTTGATTGCAGATAGTGGAAGTCAAGTGTAAATATTCAAGTCTTTGATTGCAGATAGTGGAAGTCAAGTGTAAATGCTCAAGTCTTTGATTGCAGATAGTGGAAGTCAAGTGTAAATGCTCAAGTCTTTGATTGCAGATAGTGGAAGTAAGTGTAAATGCTAAGTCTTTGATTATAGATAGTGGAAGTCAGTGTAAATGCTAGTCTTTGATTGCAGATAGTGGAAGTCAAGTGTAAATGCTAAGTCTTTGATTATAGATAGTGGAAGTCAAGTGTAAATGCTCAAGTCTTTGATTGCAGATAGTGGAAGTCAAGTGTAAATGCTAAGTCTTTGATTATAGATAGTGGAAGTCAAGTGTAAATGCTCAAGTCTTTGATTGCAGATAGTGGAAGTCAAGTGTAATGCTCAGTCTTTGATTATAGATAGTGGAAGTCAAGTGTAAATGCTCAAGTCTTTGATTGCAGATAGTGGGAGTCAAGTGTAAATGCTCAAGTCTTTGATTACAGATAGTGGAAGTCAAGTGCAAATGCTCAGTCATTGATTACAGATAGTGGGAGTCAAGTGTAAATGCTCAAGCCTTTGATTACAGATAGTGAGAGTCAAGTGTAAATGCCCTAGCCTTTGATTACAGATAGTGGAAGTCAAGCGTAAAGTGCTTGAGACTTTGACTGCAGACAATTACAGTCGAGTGGAATGTATGTCAGTCATTGATTACAGACAATGGTAATATAGTGTAAAGAGCTTCAGTGTTTGATTACAGACAGAAATAGTTACATTTCAAGTGCTTCAGGCACAGATTTCAGCCATAAATTACAGTCTGTAATATAAAGTGTTTAGTTCTTCAATCATCATTTACAAAATATAGTAATCAAGTGTAAAGTGCTTCTGTCTTTGATTACAGAGAAAAGTAGTCATAATGAGGCACAGATTTCAGTCATAAATTGCAGACAATTATAGTTAAGTGTAAAGCACACCAGTCATCGATTACAGATAATAGGAGTTGAGTGTAAAGTACTTCAGTCTTCAGGTACAGACAAAAGTGGTCCTGCATCAAGTCTTTAGCTCACAGATCACAGTCATCAGTGACACACAACAGTAGTAGAGCGTAAAGCACGCTAGTCTTTGATTAGACAAAAGGTCGTGTGTAAAGTACTTCAGTCACCGATTACAGACAAAGGTATCCAAGTGTGAAATGCTTTAGTTTTAGATTACGGATACTGATAGTGAAGTGTAGTGTTTGATTTTTAGATGATGCACACTTGTTATCAAGTGTAAAGTGCTTGTGTCTTAGATTACAGACAGTACTGTTAGTGAAGTGTCAAGATGATGGAGTCTTTGCTTACAGTGGCAGCCAGGGGTAAAAGTCTATGTAAGTTGCTGGAGTGTGGGATTACCTGCCGGAGTCTTTCATTTTGTTGTGGTATATAGAAGGTCAGCCCACCTGGGTGGGGTTGTGGATGGGGGAGCTGGAACAGGTGATATATGGAAGTAATGCCACCGAGGGCCCACAGAAGATGAGACAACAATACCAAAGAGAAGGGGAGTGTGGGGGGAAGGGGGGGGGGGAGGAAAAAAAAAAGGACTCTGTGTGTGTGTGTGTGCGTGTGTTTGTGTGTGTGTGTGTGTGTGTTGTGTGTTGTGTGTGTGTGTGTGTGTGTGTGTGTGTGTGTGTGTGTGTCTGTGTCTGTGTGTGTGTGTGTGTGTGTGTGTGAAGTGTATTGTTTTCAACAGTAAGTGCTACCTGTTGTTGCTGATCATCAGAGCCAGTGCTGAAGTCTGCTGATGATGCTGCAGTGTGTTGCGAGCGGCAGGGACAGTCCGGTGTGGAGTTAATTAAAGGTGAAGGCCCCATGGCCAGATGGCTGTAGGGGCAGTGACCTGTTGAAGAGTCGCTGTGTCAAGGGCATGGCCTGATGGAAGTCAGTGCCCATCTCCACCTTCCACTGCATTCATCCTCCATGAAATGAATCAGGCTCCCATTTACTGCTGGCTAGGTTTAGAGAGAGCCCAGGCTGTAAAAACCTATCCCATGAATAGTTTGAATTCACGATTGGTATTCCACAGCTATACAGTCTGATGTTTCGACCATGGGCTCCTCTATCATTTTGGTCTTTTCTGCTGAGTGTGCTGCATTCTGTAGAAGTCTCCTGTCAGCAGTGCTAGCAGAGAGGCTTTACCAGCCTCTCTGGCACTAGCAGGTGCTGAAGGTTGGGTCTATTAACTCTTAATACGGCTGTGAAGTGCTCAGTGTGCTATAGTGCTATAGGAATCGGTTGGAATCACAGTGCTGCACGTTGTGTTGAGTATTCCAGTTTAGACTGTGACTATGGGCAGCAACCACCAGAGTTAGTAAACAGAGGCATGAATCTGTCTAGATATAGTGCATGATTTCGTCTGTTGAAACGTCAGTTTGTCCTCTCTGTCTGCCAGTCTGTCTGTCTCTGTTGTTTTTACATTTGCTGTTTTGTACCAAACATGAGTATGTGTGGAGAGGGTGGTTGAATTTGAACTGTCTGTTACTGTTTTTATCCCATTTAAGGGGAGGTGTAAATGTGACATGTCCATTGTGAGCTTATTCTTTTTTCTCATCAAATTCCCCCCCCCCTCTCTCTCTCTCTCTCTCTCTCTCTCTCTCTCTCTCTCTCTCTCTCTCTCTCTCTCTCTCTCTCTCTCTCTCTCTCTCTCACTCTGCCAGCCAGTTTCACAAATGCCCTGCCACCCAAGCAGATAACTCCGGTCACATTCAGAGGGGCAGACATTGTCTGCTGGCATTTTCTGTGATGATACTGTTAAAGGCAAAGAAGTTTTCAAAATACTCTGGGTTGACTGGTAAATCCACCAGTGGTTACTTTGGTGAGGAATTACAGGTCGAGCAGCATGTTTCCAGTCTCTCTGGTGCACAGGCCTGCAACAGGTAGGCAAGTTCAAGGACTCGGACAGAAAGGGCAAGCTTGGCAAGTGACAGTGGGAGAGTCAGTAGACTGTGAGTTCCTCATCTCCCCCCCCACCCCTCCCCCCACCCCTCCCCACGACCATCTTCCTCTGTGATTATCATGGGGAGGAAACGGGTCCCTGGGGAGGAACAAGTTGGTGTGAAAGGACCTGGGTCGGCACCGTTTAGTTTTCCCCAAGGTCGTTATCACCGCCCACTGCCCCCACCTGCTGATAGACAAGGTGTGGTGATAAACCACTTCCTCCTCCTCCTGCCTGGCTGAACCTCCCGCCCACGTCTAGCCCAGTAGTCCAGTAAGATTTTAAATCGTGTGTAAACTAATTGCTTTAAAATTTATTCCGATCACAACTGACATTTGAGGCAACAAACACACACACACGACAAAGTCTACCAAAATATCACCATGCCTTGTAGCAAAAAAATGCATTTGAAAGTCAACAAAAACTGAGAGACATTTTTTCACGCGCGCCCCAGTGCTCACCGTTCATCAAGCCGGATCAGCTCATTACTCCCCGTATCGTTACTCCCCCGGCTCTTTACTCCCCCGGTTAGGGTTACGGTTAGGGTTAGGGATAGGGTTAGGGATAGGGTTAGGGTTAGGGTTAGGGATAGGGTTAGGGTTAGGGATAGGGTTAGGGTTAGGGATAGGGATAGGGTTAGGGATAGGGTTAGGGATAGGGTTAGGGTTAGGGTTAGGGATAGGGTTAGGGTTAGGGATAGGGTTAGGGATAGGGTTAGGGTTGGGGTTAGGGTTAGGGATAGGGTTAGGGATAGGGATAGGGTTAGGGTTAGGCGAGCCGGGGGGAGTAACGAGCCGGGGGAGTAACGAGCCGGGGGAGTAATGAGATGCTCCCCATCAAGCACGATGTCGGCTGCTGCTGCTGAGAGCGAACCTTCTCTCCCAGCACATCTGAACATTTTAGTGAGGTAAGAATCGTTAGAATACATTTTTTTTTCTATTGCCAGTTATTTGTGTGTTTGTTATGTTTGTTAATAGTGCTTGATATTAATAGCAAGCCTTGACCCTGTCCACATCGCTTATTCTGTCAGTTTGCCGGTATAAACGCATCGAAAAGGAAAACTCATTAATATTCATGAGGTCGATTACAAATCAAATCATTACCAGTACAGGTTTTCTAGGTCATGTTTCTTGTCAATATTCGATGATGAGATGAGAAATTAGAAATTCTCACCAACATCGGTGAAAAAGAATAATTGACAGCGACAGAGAGCGAAGACCAACACAAATTCCACAGTCAGCGGCTGGCGGTAAGTTGCCGCTGCACATTCAGCCGCTGCATCATCCGTTCCTCGTGAATTTGGTCAGCTGTAAACATGGTTTGTTGTGCGTGTCGCTTCGCGAAAGGCCAGGAAAATGGAATAATTTGATGTCGTTTTTTGTAAATATTGTATTTATTCTTTATTCTTTTATATGACTAGTTATTCCTTACTATAAATGTTGTTCTGGTGCCGGTATTACACTTGTATTAAAAAAAAAGAAGTCATGTGAAAGCATGTGTTGTAAAGTGCTTGATTAGTTAACGTTGTGTAATTTAACAGTTGATGTTACACTGTGTTATTGCCATTACTTAGTGTTACGATTCCGAATTTTCTGTTTTAGCTTAACACACTGTATTGCATATTCTTCATCAGTTGTAGCTGTATCTTACAAATATTAAAACGTGATGTTTATGCCGGTTTGCTCTCAGGTGTTCCCACCTCATGCGTGTATAATCTGCCATCAAAGAATTGAAGAGACTTCAGCAGAGAGGGTGACGCTGGGAGAGAAAGGCAGCAATACCATAAACAATGTAAGTAAGGATCTGCAAGATACCATACACGCTGAAGCAGGCGACTTAGTGCACAGAAGTTGTCGAGGCTCGTACGTAAACAAGAAAGTTATACAAGCAAAGCTGAAGGAAAAGAAGAATGGACCTTCTCTTCGGAAAACGACGACAGTCAAGGACTAGTGATGAATTGGATTCGCTACCTCTTTGTTTGTTCTGTGACAAAGGCGAGAAACGTTTGAGTAAAGGGAGAGGCACGCTTGTGCCTGTCAGGACTATGCAGTTTCAGCAAACAGTCATGTGTAAATGTGAAAACAGAGGTGATCCTTGGGCACAAAAAGTCAGAGCAAAAATTGAGTTTGTACAGGACTGTTTCGCTAGTGATACAGTCTATCACAATATCTGCTACACCAACTTCCGTTCAGGACTACAGATTCCAAAGGTGTTCATGTTGACGGCGGATGCTTTTCAACTACTCAAATTTTGTTTCATCCTGATGAAGAAGAGGCCAAAAAGGAGGAATCAGAAGAGTCTGTGTCAACACATGCATCTCTCACTGACGTTTTAGGACTACCACTCCAGAATGGTGAACTTTGTGAGCTTTTAGATGAAGACCTTGGTGATGATACTTTGAACACCGCGCAGAACATTCTGGACAATCTGCTGAAGGGTTGCATGTCTGCTGGAGAAGCTGCTAATCATGAAGTCTTTGCTGTGATATCTGACAAGCTATAACAACATAAGGAACATCTAGCCAACAAAAGAACAGCGGCTATGTGGTTGCAGTACATGAAAATGATAGACATCATGCGAAAATCAATGAAAGCAGAAAGAACTGGCAATTTCAGGCTCCATTTGCAATCTATACATGACATGTTGCCTTTCCTTGCTGCTGCAGGACATAACAATTACACAAAGTCTGGCTGGCTGTACCTACAGCAAATGCTTGATCTCCACAACAGTCATCCAGCTGTCTATGAATTCTTCAGCAAAGGCCATCACGTCGTGAGAAGTGATCGTTTCTGGGGTGGAATTTCAACTGACCTTGCCATTGAGCAAATTCTCATGCGCTCTTTGAAAAGCAATGGTGGTCTGACGCATGGCATGGGAATTGGGGAGGAAGAAAGACTCGTGTGGCTGTTGTGTATGCCTGCATGTGCAGAAATCCATGAGGCAATGCAGTCTGTCACACGTGTTTCATTCTCATCCAGTGAACAACATGCGCAGCACAAAGATGTGGGCAAAGCAAGGCAGGAACGCGACCGTGACAGAAATCCTTTCTCTGGAGATGCTGCCCTGAGATCTATTTGTAGTGGACGAGAAGCTGATATCACTGTCATGTTGACCAAGCAGAAAACATTGGAAATGAGATTTTGAGCAGCATGGTTGGGAAGAACGTTTCAGAAGTTATTTTCAAAAAGAAAGATCAAGCTGTCACAATGATCATGAAACGCAAGTCATCCAAAGTGACCGAAGACATAACCAATGTTGACTCCATGCTGCTGTTCCAAAGACTGGTGAAAGTTGTCGAAAACTCACCGGATCTCCTTGAAGAAGCATTTGCTTTTGAGGTGAGCAGCGTTCCAACTGCTCTTTTTGATTCAGATGCTCTTCCTAGACAAGCAAACAAAGCTTCACTCTCAAATTACATCTGGACAACAACAAAGCAGGTCAATGCTGAACACCCAAAGGACGTCTGCTATGTGATTGACGGGGGTTTTCTTCTGCATCTTCTGACATGGTCTCGTGGTTCCACCTACAAACAGCTCGCCCAGAATTACACAGATTTTGTTATAAGGACGTTTGGCAGTGGGACTGTGGTTTTCGATGGGTACGTCAATGGACCATCCACAAAGGACGTTACCCATTTTCGAAGAGCAAGTAGAAGCAGTGTAGCATGTGACATTTCTTTTGATGGCGACATGCTGCTCTGTGAGCCCAAAGATCGGTTCCTTGCAAATCTCAATAACAAACAACGGTTCATCAATCTCATGAGTTGTTGCATGTCTCAGCATGGAGTGACCACAGGCATGCAACTGCAGATGCAGACTGTCTTATCGTGCAGACAGCACTGGACAAGGCCAGAAACGGAGACGTTGTCGTCATTGGTGAAGATACTGATTTGCTAATTCTCCTACTGTTTCATTTCACTCCAGATCTCTGTTCTGTGTTCTTCACTTTAGCGAGATCTTCCACTGCGAAGTCAACAGCAAAAATATGGAACATCAGTGCTACCAAGAACATGCTTGGCACTGAAATATGCAGGCAGATCCTGTTTGCACACCTTTTGGAGGCTGTGATACAATCAGCAGTATCTGTTCGATCGGAAAATCCCTGCCTCTCAAGAAGTGATGGAATCGGCATTTTTCCGACAACAAGCGCTTGTGTTTCGGCTACTCCATATGGAGATGCAAAACAAAATGTTACTGATGCAGGCGAAAAAGCTTTCGTTGACTTGTATGGGGGCAAGCAGAATGATTCGTTGAACAGTCTTCGGTACATCAAATATATGCAGAAAGTCTCCACTTGCAGTTCATCCTTTCAGCCCTGCAAACTCCCACCTACTTCAGCTGCTGCCAAGTTCCATTCAATGAGAACTTATTTTCAGGTGCAGGAATGGATGAACTTGAAAAAAGAACGATGTCATTTGAATCCAAGTGACTGGGGATGGGAAATCATACATGTTATGATGGTTCCCGTCCTCACGGACATTGCTGCTGCTCCCGATGAATTGCTCCATGTCATCCATTGCAACTGCAAGACAGAGTGCGGACAGCAAAGTGTTCATGCTGGAAACACGGACTTATGTGCACATCTGGATGTGGGGAGTGTAGAGGAGAAAGTTGTTCCAACGTTGTGAGCAAGATCATATATGTCGGGGGTGATGATTCATCAGACGATGAAGATATGTGGTAACGTAAGTACATTTGACCTGATTGTTTCAATTGACAATGTTTTTATGCACCGTTTTAGTGGCTGTTATTATACAAAGGTTTCACTATAACCATTCATATGTAGCAAAGGTAATGACATTCAGTACTGACAACACGCGGAGTGTGGCTGATGAAGATATTTTTCCGACACATCATGCTGGAAGTCATTTCTCATATGATTTTAGTCTTGTCAGAGGATGGCTATGCAGACCCTAACAAAGTTGTTGAAAAGGCAAGAATGAATCAACAAGACAGCAAAGAGAAAAACAGTTCTGCATACAGGGGCGAAAAGCACATATCATTTTTTCGTTGACGGTTTTGTGTAAAATGACAACTGTTTAATACATGTATGAATTGCATCCCCCGCCCCCCCCTCCACCCCCCCACCCCACCCACCCACCCAATGATATTCTCTTCTGTGGTAATGAGTCTCTCAAATGTGAAAAAGACAGTACATTTCAATTACATTTTATGTATTTTCTTGTATTAGAAGCTGTTTAATAACACGGCATGGAAAGCTAACAGGTACAGGAATGTAATATTTTTTCCAATTTTTAATTGCGTACCTCTAATACATTAGCCAATTATACTCATATTACACAGAAGTGTTCTCTTAGCATTTTAAGAATAGTTTGAGGCTGATTCGTAGCAAAAAAAAACAAAGAGAAACTGAAGAAAACAAAGCGGATATGGAAACACTATCAGTTTCAGAACTAGGCAGTTCTACAGTACACTCTCAATTTTAAATAGCTGAAAAAAAATACTTTGCATGCCCCAATTTTGGTAGACTTTATATAGCATAACTAAGGGATCAATATAGAAGTCAAAACAGGCAAAAGAAATTTTAAAGCAATTTGTTTACACAGGGGGTATATTTTGATGAAATCTTACTGGACTACAGTGTCACTGCAGTATATAATGTTCTTTGGCTGCAGAGAGCTGCAGTCCTTGTTGCTTCTGAAAGCAGTGATGTTGATTGTGGAAGCAGAGCCTAGAGCACAGAGAGTGGTCCGCCTGTTGAGCCATACCACTGGCTTGGCCTGATCTGTGGGTGAGGTGTGATCTAAGACTGGTGTGCCGTGGACTAGCCGTTTCCATGTACACCACACCTCGTTCTCTTTGAGCCTCACCTTGAGGTGTGTAGTGTACAGAGGTAGAGATTTTCAGCCTTGGTTGTGGTTTGGAGTCTGTTAGATAACCTCCCTTGACAAACCTGCCTTAATCTGTCAGACAAAATATGTGGCAAATATGGTGATAAAAGATGTTGAGAATGTTTCACAGATACAAAAGAGATGACCAGCAATCCAAGCTGCAAAAAAAAAAACCAACAACAACAACAAAAAAGCAAACAAACACAAACACAAACACAAACAAACAACAAAAACCCTGTTCATATTTCATAAGTGATATTGATACTGACAAAAAAGGTTGACAATGGTTCACGGATATACAGGAGATGACCTGCAATCCAACTGCATAAAAAAAAAAAGAAGAATATTCATGTTTCGTAAGCAATATTGATTCTGACATAAACTGTTGTGAATAGTTCACAGATACACAGAAAGTAATGATCAGCAACACAGACCAACCAGAAAACCTTTTTACATTTCTCTGATAACAAATACTGATTATGACAACATTGTTTAGAATCTTTCACCGATTGAAAGAAAAATGATCAGGAGCCCAAAGTAAAAAAAAAAAAGAAGACCCAACAAACTTGTCACATTTCATAACTAATACTGACGGTGAGAAAATGTTGAGAATCCTTCACAGATTTAAAGGGAAAAAAAAAATGACCAGCTACCCAAACCACCAAAAAATCTGTTCTTATGTCATAACAAATCCTGATAGTGACAAAAATGTTGAGAATCTTTCACAGATTAGTAAAAAGAAACAACCAGTGATGCAAACCACCAAAACACCTGTTAACAGTTCATACCTGATACTGATCAGTCAACTGTAATAATTGAAGGTAAGAAACTGGGAGGGAACACTATCTGGTGGATTTTGAATCGTGGCCAGAGGCCTAGGCCTTGTGTGTCTTGTGAGTGGAGGCAGTTTGCTATTGGATGTGGACCAGAACAGTCCTTCTGTCTTCATGAATCTACACTGATAGTCAACTGCATATATTCACTGCAAATCTGTGTGTTGCAAATAGTAGTTTATTATACCTGAAGCTAATGTGTGGCTAAAAAAAAAAAAAGAAAAGAAAAAAAGAAAGAAAGAAGAAAAAAAGAGAGAAATGAATTTGCATGTGGATCACTGTGTGAAATTTGTGGAAGCCTGCAGACCTTGTGAGAAATGTGGACAGTGAAAACTGACTGAGAGTGGACTGTCCCTTCAGGTGACTGTGTGCAGTCGGTGACTGGCCTCAGCAGTGAGTGTGGAGATGTCACTGGGATGCTGTGTTGCTTACATTACAAACTGTTTTCTTCTAAGATGTGTGCTTAGAGCTGTGTATACCAGTGATGGAAAGAGAACGTTAACCCTTATTCACACTGTGCTGTCTCCCACCTCGTCTCCATCACCCCCGCCCCCCCTCCCCCCACCCCCACCCCCTTACAAAAAAAAAGAAAAGAAAAAGAAAGAAAACCAACAGTGAGACAGGGAGAAATAAACCGTCAACAACACACAAATCCAATTCTTCTGCGGAGAAACAAAAGCTTCCTCCCCTAATGAAACAATCATTCAGTTCACCACACAGACAGATGTGGATATTTTGGCTGTCTGCTGCCGGTGTAGGACTAGGAGTAGAGGGGTGAAGTGGAGATGGTGAGGCGCACTGGGAAGGAGGAGATAAATAATGTAGTGGGGAAGGGGGGAGGCTGGAGGGGAGGGGGTTGGTGGGAGAGGGGCCTGAGAGGAGAGTAGGAGGTAGGGTGGTGGTGTTTGGGATGAAGAGGTGAAGCCCTTTTTTCCATCATAGAGAAAAGTTCTTTTTTCTTTCACAAGAAGCATGGTGCAAACTCCGGCATTTGAAATTGCATTTAGAGCCTATCTGAAATGCCAGAGTTTGTACAAGTTCCCTTGTCATATTGAGAAACTATTTTTCAGGTCCGGTGTCGTCTCTTATAACCAGATGACGTGAGAGCATGAGAGCTTATTGAGTTTGAATTACCTGTGCATTGATAAACATAGTACACGCAAGGGTTGAAGGAAATGGAGGAGATTTATTTGTATTGCCTTCAAAAGGGATTGCGATGGTTCCCTTATGCAACTAGTGAAGAGTTTTCATATCTGTAATGTTTTCTTAATTTCATGTTCCCAGTTTCTCCATCTTCAAACTCCCCCCCCCCCCCCCCCCCCCCCCCCCCCCCCCCCCCCCCCCCCCCCCCCTCCTTAAGTCCAAATCTTTGCCAAGTCATTACTATGAAGACAGTTCAGTTGTTGGCCAGCGCTTGTTTTTCCCCCACTAATAGATTGTTCCGTTCGTCTATGTATTTGTCTGACTTTATTCAAGTTTAAAAGGCTGTGCCAGTCTTGAATAAAAGTTACTCTGTGTTAGGTTTACTTATGGGAGCAAAAGTCACCCCACATGTTTACTGTTCCCTGCCTCACTTCATTTCCAAATAATAATGGTCACTTCTGAGTTCCATCAGCGTAGATACCAGTTCCTTGCTAGTCCATCAGAAGAGTCTGTTCACTGAGACCCTGTGGGTGAACATGTATGAAAAGTCTTGCATGCTTAATGATGCCAGTTCACTTTTTGGAGAAGAGCAGCCCGCTATATGGAGGTGGGATGGATGACAGGAAGATGAAACATCATCCCCCAAAATGGAAGGTGGCTACCAGAATGGTGGAATGTAGGATGGCTGCATTCACCAAAATCTCACCACTTGTCAGCCTCAAAGTACTTGCTAAAAAATGAAGAGAGGGAGAGACAAAAAACCTCAGACCATTCAAAATCTGTTTATAGAGGGTTGGGATGTGAACAATCACAAGCACATGTGGCTGTGGATGTCATAAAGACCCTGTTATGAGGTAGTCTGCCAGATGAGAGTTTTAGTCTGCTTTTTCTAGAAAATGTTATGCGCTTCGTTCATGTGACTTGAAATTGATTGGTGAAATACGTTAAGATCGATCTTTTAGTTTCAGTGCTGGACTTGTCTTAGTCAGAAGATGTTTAGTCTTGGCGTTTCAACTTGTATGTAGTTCTTGTGTAAGTGGCTTGTAGCACTGATGTAGCCTGTGTGGTTAGCTTGGCTAGAAACACCATGACTTAATTGGAGTTAAGGAAGCGAGGAGTTCAAATAAGGAGAAAAATCTAATGTAGTGTAAAATAAATTCCAGAAAAATAAGTACTGAAAGTGAATGTGAATTTCTATTTCAGAAGTTAATCTAGTGTAAAGAAGGCAAAAATGTGCATGATAACCAACTGCTTAAAAGGAACATGACTGCTTACTCAGAAGTGAAATCAGGTGTTGAAAAAAAAAAAGGTCAAAAGGGACTTGAAAAACAAGCACTCACAGGGAGCATGTTCTTCTTCAGAAATAAATCTATTATAAAAGAAAGGCAAAAATGTTTCTGAAAAAAAAAAAGCCAACTCTGTTCTAGGCCGCATTTTTTATGCTTGTTTGTTAGTTTGTTTGTGCTCCAGAGGATCTTCACTGTGATGTGTCATTGTGGAACAGAGATACTGTGCAAGATTGTGAGCAGCTGGTGTGGCAGAATCAAAGGTTCTTTCTACCCAAAGATTGGGGGGCTGTACTGTGCAGAGTTGGTAAGGCAGAATCAAAGGTTGTTTCTACCCAAAGATTGGGGGGCTGTACTGTGCAGAGTTGGTGTGGCAGAATCAAAGGTTGTTTCTACCCAAAGATAGGAGGGCTGTACTGTGCAGAGTTGGTGTGGCAGAATCAAAGGTTGTTTCTACCCAAAGATTGGGGGGCTGTACTGTGCAGAGTTGGTGTGGCAGAATCAAAGGTTGTTTCTACCCAAAGATTGGGGGGCTGTACTGTGCAGAGTTGGTGTGGCAGAATCAAAGGTTGTTTCTACCCAAAGATAGGGGAGGCTGTACTGTGCAGAGTTGGTGAGGCAGAATCAAAGGTTGTTTCTACCCAAAGATAGGAGGGCTGTACTGTGCAGAGTTGGTGTGGCAGAATCAAAGGTTCTTTCTACCCAAAGATAGGGGAGCTGTACTGTGCAGAGTTGGTAAGGCAGAATCAAAGGTTGTTTCTACCCAAAGATAGGGGGGCTGTACTGTGCAGAGTTGGTAAGGCAGAATCAAAGGTTGTTTCTACCCAAAGATAGGAGGGCTGTACTGTGCAGAGTTGATGTGGCAGAATCAAAGGTTGTTTCTACCCAAAGATAGGGGGACTGTACTGTGCAGAATTGGTAAGGCAGAATCAAAGGTTGTTTCTACCCAAAGATAGGGGGGCTGTACTGTGCAGAGTTGGTGTGGCAGAATCAAAGGTTGTTTCTACCCAAAGATAGAGGGGCTGTACTGTGCAGAGTTGGTGTGGCAGAATCAAAGGTTGTTTCTACCCAAAGATAGGAGGGCTGTACTGTGCAGAGTTGGTAAGGCAGAATCAAAGGTTGTTTCTACCCAAAGATAGGAGGGCTGTACTGTGCAGAGTTGGTGTGGCAGAATCAAAGGTTGTTTCTACCCAAAGATAGGAGGGATGTACTGTGCAGAGTTGGTGTGGCAGAATCAAAGGTTGTTTCTACCCAAAGATAGGGAGGCTGTACTGTGCAGAGTTGGTGTGGCAGAATCAAAGGTTGTTTCTACCCAAAGATGGAGGGCTGTACTGTGCAGAGCTGGTGTGGCAGAATCAAAGGTTGTTTCTACCCAAAGATAGGGAGGCTGTACTGTGCAGAGTTGGTGTGGCAGAATCAAAGGTTGTTTCTACCCAAAGATAGGGGGGCTGTACTATGCAGGGATACAGCTTAACACCAAGGATTTGATCCATGAGAAAAGGGAAAATAAAAAAAGAAAGAAAGAGAAAAGGAAATGGAAAATGAAAGAAAGAAAGAAAAGGGAAAAAAGAAGACGCAGTAATGTTGAAGGCTGAAGCAGTGTCCATCAGAAGACAAAGCAGGGGAACAGCCAGGAGACAGAGGAAATCATGCAGCAGAAAGCAGGCGGAGACACAGGGTTGCCAGCATACCCAACGCCGGGAGGCAGTGGAACTGGTGTGGAAAGGGGGTTAAAAAAATATATCTTTCTTCAAGGTGCTGGCTCTAGAGTCTATTCCTTGACCCAGTGAAAGAGAGAGAGAGAGAGAGAGAGAGAGAGAGAGAGAACTCACCCATAGCCCTGGAGCTAAAAGACCACCCACCCCCCTTCCACACATCCCTCCCCACTCCCCCCACCCTGGCCCTAAAAAAAAAGTGACAGCAGTTCTCATTTCTTCAGAAATTCCAAAGCATGTGATCCTTGTACAGCTTAGGCCTACTGTGAAGAAAAAGAAAAACTGACAAAGAGACAGAGAGAGAACATACCCACAGACTGTGCAGACAGTGTGTGAACAGTCACCCCAGACAGCGCAGACAGTGTGTGAACAGTGCAACAGGCCCCAGCAACACCAGAA
>CM031604.1:22102740-22152740 GCA_018398815.1 Conus ventricosus
TTTGTGATGTCTGTATCTGTGTTTGTTCATTCCCATCACTGTCTTTTATGATGTCTGTATCTGTGTTTGTTCATTCCCATCACCGTCTTTTATGATGTGCGTATCTATGTTTCTTTGTTCCAGAATCACCTTCCATGATGTATATCTCTGTTTTTTTCTTCTCAGCACCCACTGATGTTATGAATGATCTGTGTATTTCTCAGGTCGCAGAATGCACTGGTGTGCGATACACGTCTTTGTATTTCTTTGGTCTCAGCACTGACTGATGTGTTGACTATGTCTGTGTCTATGTTTTTCTCTATTTCAAGAACTGCCAATGTGATGTACATGTACTTCTTTGTTGTCAGCACTCACTGATGTGATGTACAAATTTGTGTATTTGTTGTCAGCACTCGCTGATGTGATGTACATATTTGTGTATTTGTTGTCAGCACTCTCTGATGTGATGTACATATTTGTGTATTTGTTGTCAGCACTCTCTGATGTGATGTACATATTTGTGTATTTGTTGTCAGCACTCACTGATGTGATGTACATATTTGTGTATTTGTTGTCGGCACTCTCTGATGTGATGTACATATTTGTGTATTTGTTGTCAGCACTCTCTGATGTGATGTACATATTTGTGTATTTGTTGTCAGCACTCTCTGATGTGATGTACATATTTGTGTATTTGTTGTCAGCACTCTCTGATGTGATGTACATATTTGTGTATTTGTTGTCAGCACTCTCTAATGTGATGTACATATTTGTGTATTTGTTTATTTTCAGAACCCACATATGTGCGTCCTCCATCGGAAGTTTCTGTCCCTGTTCTGGATATAGAAGGTTAGTATTACTGGCTTGTGTGTGTGTGTGTGTGTGTGTGTGTGTGTGTGTGTGTGTGTGTGTGTGTGTGTGTGTGTGTGTGTGAATGTTTGTGTGTGTGTGTATTGTGTGTTTGTGTGTGTTGTGTATGCATGATTTAAGTGTGTGTGTGTGTGTGTGTGTGTGTGTGTGTGTGTGTGTGTGAGAGAGAGAGATTTGAGAAAGAGAATGAGAGAGAGAGAGACCAAGTGAGTGTGTGTGTGCGCTTGCGTGCGTGTGTGCGTACGTGTGTGTGTGCATGCGTGTGTGTGTGTGTGTGCATGCGTACATGAATGCATGCATGCGTGTGGGTGCACGTGTGTGTATGTATGCACACGTACATGCATGCATGTGCATGCTTTCATACATGAATTGGATGCGTGTGTGTCTGTGTTTATGACTGTGCTTGTTTAAGTACATGCAAGCATATCAAGTGTGTGTGTGTGTGTGTGCATGTGTAAGTGTGCAAGAGGGGGAGGGGAGAGAAAGGGAGAGAGAGAGAGAGAGAGATTGGTGTTTATTGAACGAAGGTGTTCAGAAAGGCATATTGTCATGTTGGCAGATGAAAAACGGGGTATAGCTGTCATTGAACTTCACAAGAAAGAAGGATGTGGTCTGGGCTTGACCGTGTCAGGTGGGTATCTGTCATCATCAGGTCATCTAGTGATGTGTTGAGGTGTTGCCACAGATGTGGACAGCCCTTAATACACATCATTTTCTCAGGATGCACACATGACATTTCCTTTTTTCCAAGCAAAGAAGATAGGAAAGGCAAAGGTGTGTCTGTGTGTGTGTGTGTGTGCATGATTGCTTGCATGCTTGTATATGTGTGTCTGTGTATGTGCATGTATGTGTTTGTACGTGTGAGTTTGTGTCTGTGTGTGTCTGTGTGTGTCTGTGTCTGTGTGTGTGCCCACATGCATGTGTGTGTGTGTGTGTGTGTGTGTGTGTGTGTGTGTGTGTGTGTGTGTGTGTAGAATAGAATGGAATAGATTACCTTAATGTCTTTCTACCTTTATTTTATCTAGACACAAAGAAACCCTCAACACATACGTTTTTGCTTTAATCTGAATACTTGAAAATGTCATCTTTGTATCATTTTCAGTGTGAGTTATTCTAAATATAACACATTGCCAGATGTAAATATTTATGCACATATTCAGCCAACCATGACTGGAGTGCAATTGTTCTTCAAACATAAGTTTGCTGGGAATATTGTCAGTGTGTGTGTGTGTGTGTGTGTGTGTGTGTGTGTGTGTGTGTGTGTGTGTGAATGCATTTATGCAGATTTTCATACACATGTGATAGGATGCCTGTTAAGTGTTATGTATCGATAAAGTTATTGCATTGTTCATACTAGCTGGATGAAGGAATATGTCACTTTGAGTCACAGATTTTCATCATATCTTGTAAAGTGCTTGATCAGAAAGAGAACATAACCTTCCTTCCTAAACAAAAGAGTGTGAGGCTGGGGTGGGGATGGGGTGAGGCTGGGGTGGGGATGGGGTGGGGGACTGTTCAGCAGACTTGTGTCAAAGGGGTAAATGGAAATACCTGAGATGGCAGTTGGAGGTCAATCACAGGGAAGAGGAGCGGGTAGGGAACAGAGACAATGTACATGTGAAAGAATATGTATGTTTTACAGTTCATAGCGGCTGATGACATGGTTTTCTGATTTTCGATAAGGTGGAAATAAAAATCAGAGAAAATGAAATAAAAAAAGTGTCCTAGTTCATCTGTAAGCCATGATGTGTTTAAATCTGAAGATGGTTTTATTACCCACCCCTGCCCCAGATTGTCTCCCTTGGAAAAAAGAAGTTACTGACCATACCAACCTCTGCCATGGTCCCAGGAAGGAAGCAGGTCCCCCCCCCCCCCGGATTACTTACAAGATAACTTGTTTGAGTCTTTTGTCATTGAAGTAGCCACGTTCCATCCTCTGGGATTGGGAATGAAGAATGCTGTCACTGTTCTGTGTGTGTGTGTGTGTGTGTGTGTGTGTGTGTGTGTGTGTGTGTGTGTGTGTGTGTGTGTGTGTGAGCATTATGTGTTCTTTCTTTCGGTTGTTGAGGGTATGAGGAGCGGAAGCTGCAGATGCCCTTCTTTTCTGCCCAGTGTGTGATATGGGGTGAAGTGCATGTTGTGTGTGATGATTGGCAGGGGGGTCGGATAAAGGATGTCGAGCTCACATCTCCAACCTGAGAGCAGGCAGCATTGCACAAAGGTACTGGAGGATTTCACTCCCCCTTTCCTCTTTTTTCAAAAAATATATTTGTTGCATTATCTTTTACAATAATTTTTGTCCTCCAGTTTCTGCTTTTTTTCCCTCTCATCTCCTCTCTTTCATTCTTGTATCTATATCTTTCCCTCCATCTGCCTGTCTGTCTCTCACACACAGACATGCTCTCTCTGTATCTCTGTTCTCACTCTCTCTTTTTCTGTCACTCTCTCACTTTACATACTTTCGAACAGATTGCCTCCCTTTCTCCTTAATCCACGTATAATTATGCACATCACACCATGTATGCAACCATTAGACATTCACTCAGATATATGCTTGCTTGCTTGTACATTTGGATTTGAAAACACAAACACACACCACTCTGCGTTACACTACACCATGTCACACTACTCCACGCTGCACCTCGCCACACCAAAACATGCCACACCACACCATGCCACACCACACCACACACATCATCCCACATCACACACATCACAGATACATACATCAGCCATATGCACACATCTTAGCACACCACATCTTGCTACACAGCGCGAAGCCATGGAGAAGATTACATTGGAGGTGGAGTATGAGATGCCCGAATCAGGTGAGAGTGTGTGTGTGTGTGTGTGTGTGTTGTGTATGTGTGTGTGTGTGTGAGTGAGAGAGAGAGAGAGAGAGATCGAGAGAGAGGAAAAAAACAGAGAGAGAGAGAGATCGAGAGAGAGGAAAAAAAGCTGCATGGATCATCATGCACGCGAGCTATTTAGCACACCACAGGCAACCACAAATACAGCCCATTCCTTCTCTGCATCTGACGTGGACGGACTGGTCAAACTGATGACCCCCCTCATGTCACCCACCAGGTCAGATGCCCTTGTGGTGGGAGATGTCATTCTGTCCGTGAATGGAATCCGAACCCAGGACCTGAAACATGATGAAATCATCAACTTGCTGAAGAATGCGGGGGAGAAGATTACATTGGAGGTGGAGTATGAGATGCCCGAATCAGGTGAGAGAGTGTGTGTGTGTGTGTGTGTGTGTGTGTATGTGTGTGTGTGTGTGAGTGAGAGAGAGAGAGAGAGAGATCGAGAGAGAGGAAAAAAACAATTCAAGTAAATATGATGGATTTCTTTTTTCTTATTCAACAACAAAAAAAGGGATCATATATGGCGAGAAGCAAAGCACACAAAGCAGCACAAAAATGATATTCATTCCAAGTCTGAACACAAAGGAACATGTGCTTAAAACAGTGTCTTTCCAACAATAACACTAAATTTGAGTTCAACGGTTGGCTACACATTCATGACAAAGAGGAAATAGTGTATGTGTGTGTGTGTTTGTGCGTGCGTGTGTGTGTGTGTGTGTGTGTGTGTGTGTGTGTGTGTGTGTGTGTGTGTGTGTGTGTGTGTGTGAGTGAGTGTGTATGTGTGTGCGTGCGTGTGTGTGTGTGTGTGTGAAAATATGATTATATTTATGTTTTCACAGTCATCTGTTACAATGTTCATATAGTGTGTCTGAGTGTTTCATCTGGTGTTAAGATTCCTTGATATGATTTCCTTTAAAGAACAAAAAGCCAACTGAATACTGTATGTTTCATCTGGTGTTAAGATTCCTTATATGATTTCCTTTAAAGAACAAAAAGCCAACTGAATACTGTGTGTTTCATCTGGTGTTAAGATTCCTTGATATGATTTCCTTTAAAGAACAAAAAGCCAACTGAATACTGTGCATCTCCAGCCCCCAGCACGGCCAACATCCAGACCCGGCAATGGGAGATCACTCTGGACAAGGAAGGGCCGGGCTACGGCTTCACCCTGCGGGGAGGGATGAAGGTGGACAACATGCGACCTTTCCCCTTCACCGTCGTCGCCATCCGCCCTGGCAGCTCCGCCCACCGCCATGAGCACATGAAGGTCGGGGACCGCGTCACACAGGTGAACGGCTACAAGGTCACGCACCTGTCGTTGACGGAGATGTGGGGGCTGCTGCAACAGTGTGGACATCAGACCACCTTCACTGTTGCCTACGACGTCGCGGTCATGGGTGTGTGTGTGTGCGTGTGTGTGTATGTGTGTGTGTGTGTGTGTATGTGTGTGTGTGTGTGTGTGTGTGTGTGTGTGTGTGTGTGTGAGTGAGGAGAGTGGAGAGAGAGTGTGGACTGCGTTCATACTGAAACTCTTTCTGCAGGGTTAGCTACATAGTGGAAGCTCCATTAACAATCTTTCTGTACAGTGTCTCCCTACTCTCGACCATCGATAATTCTATAACACCATCATTTTTCTTATACATAGCACTGTAAAGGAGTGACAGTCATTTCTTTCTCACTGTGATGCTATTTTTTTAGCTCCGTAGAAAAAGCTCCTCCCATTCTGAGTTCATGACCAGTCTGTTTAACCTTTGTGAGGAGCGGTCTGCATGGGCATTTGATTGTTCTGCCATGCATGGACAAAACTGTCACATCATGACAAGTTTTGAGCGCTTTTAGACCCACGATGCTTGATCTGCCAGTCAGTTTACCTTCATGTTCATGAACTGTTGATGACACAGGAGAACTGAAACAGGTTGCAACATTACTGGAAACAAGACAAAGCACCAATAAACACAACACCAAAACAGAGTGCAAAGTAAGGTTTTATTAAGTATATTTTATTTATTAAAGAGATACCTGAGTGTTCACCAGCTGTGTCTTTTTCAGATATCACAAACAACAGACATGAAAAATGCATGTGACAGTACTGTCCAGATTGTAGTCGACATGAGAATGGCACGATCCGGGATCTCCTGATTGCATTCCTTAGAAAATTGTGTGGTGCATTTTTTTTTTTATTCAGTTGTGATATTGGTAGGCAATACAGTTGTTGGAAATTTGCTGATCTGTCTTGTTTCATGCAGTAAGTAAACGTTCCTTTGCACTGTTTTGAATGTTTCTGTGTAATTGGCTAGTTTGTTATGTGTGTGTTGACAAAATGTTGAGAGTATGGAGATCTGGACAGTTGACCACAGATTTTGTAAGATTGTGGAGAATATGAATATTGGAAAGTCTGTTGGTGATTAGGTACATGAAGGACGATACAAAATTTAGATTCATTCACAGTGTAGCTTGCGTCAGTTCTTCTGAAGCGTTGAGGATGTAGATGTGTGTGTAGATGCCGTGGAACAGGCATCGGGCCCCCTGCTGGTGGAGATTGACAAGACGCCTGGGTCAGCACTGGGCATCGTTCTGACTCACAGCTCCTACCAGGGCAAAGCCTGCGTGTGTGTGGAGAGCATTCGACCAATGAGTGTGGCCGACAGGTCGGTGTTTGGGTGTGAAAGAGATGACAGTTTTGTGTCTCAAAAACTCTTGAGCAAAGTTGTGTTTGTAGTGAGAGTATGACTGTCTCTGAAATTTTCGTCCTTGCCAGGACATTGGAGTGTTTCAAATGATTGATTTTGATTTGTTTAGAAGGTTTAAAAAGTGTTTTGTACTGTGTTCCCTCTTTGCGGCATGACTCATTCACTAACTCCTGCTCCCCTATACAAAGCCATGCCCCATTGATTTAATTGTAGTATGTTGGGAACTATCAGTTTATTGTCAGGAGGGACGCTACCAGACGAGACACTACAATGCTGTTGAAACATTTCAGTGTGCTTGTTGTGACTGAACATTCACATGATACCATGAACTCACTTGCCAAATGACAGGTATAACCTGGGTGTGGGTGTGTACAGAGATATGGAATGAGCAGCAAGGGACAAAGACATTTAGGGCGCACTAAAGATGAGATGTGTGTAGGTGTTCCACATCAGACATACTTTGTGATGCCATTTCTTTTTGATTAGCCAATGTGTAATGTATTTTTCAATGTGGTACCATTGTTGTAGAGCACACACTCTGTTACATCTCCCTCCGGGGGTTGCGACCTTGCCGTGGTCGGAGGGCTTGCGCGGTCCAGTGATCCCTTAGGCTTTGCTGGCGGGGGCATCAATACTTTAAGATAGGCTGGTTTTTTTTAAAACTGCTTCTAGGTCCGAAAAGCCAAGATGCTGTCTGGCCTAAGCATAACATGGTAAGGAGTTGATGCCCCTGGTAGGGCTTCCCATGTCAGATAGGCTAAGGGTGAGGATCCTGACTAAGAGTAACCGCCTTTCTCCTTTTCTTGTTTTCTGCCTTATTTGGCCCTTTTCTATCTTCGTCTCCCCTTCAAGTCTTCTTTCCACACTCCTTTTCTCTCTGTGGTCTCCTTAAGATCCGCCGCGTTTGCCGTGCGGTGCGACCTGTGTCGGAGGGGAATGAGATCCTGGTGATTGAGAGGGCCAGCGCTCTCAACACATCACTTTGGCTCGGACCTCTCCTAGACAGGGAGTACACTTTGGCCCGGGTGTACTAATCGGCTCCCCTTCTTGGGGCTGGGTCAAGACACAGTCCCCTTGCTGGCCAAGTAAACCCCTGCAGTGCTCAGCTCTCTGTTCCCGGGAGTTGAGCATGATCAGGGGGGATAGGGTTGGTGGTGTCTGTGTGTCGTATGTCTCTCCCGAAGCCTGGAAGGGGTCAAGACATTGGTTTCTTGGCCCTGGCCCCTTAGTTGGACTCCAAGGTGGGTGGGTAAGGGAGAGATGAATCATAATACACTAAATATGGCTTTTTCCAAAAACATTCCCCCCAAAAGGAAGAGGAAGGCAGCATCCCCTATTTCAGGGGATTGTCAAACAGACAGTGATTCCGATACAGAAGTTAGACAGAAGACAGGTTTCTGGGCTTCCTGGCTCGTGATGGAGGGACGGAGCAGGAAAGACCCCTTTCAGCTCTGAGCCCTTTTGCCATACAAAAGGGCTTTCAAGGTATAGCAGGTGACCCTCGGTCCATCAAGAGGTTGAGGAATGGCTCGTTTCTTATTCAGTGTACATCACAAAAACAATCTGAGCAGCTGCTAAAGGCAACAAAACTAGTGGACAGGGAGATCAAGGTGACTCCCCACAAACAATTGAATTCATCGAAAGGCGTGATTCGCTGCCGGGATTTATCTGGTGTCTCGGAGGCAGAGATAAAATCGGAGCTGGCGTCCCAGGGTGTGACGGAGGTGCGCAGGGTGACAGTAAAGAAGGGTGCAGAAAGAGTGGCCACCAACACCCTCTTTATGACATTCTGCAACCCTGTGCTGCCTCCGGTCATCAAGTCGGCTACCTGAATGTTCGTGTTCAGCTGTATGTGCCGTCCCCGTTGAGGTGCTTCAGGTGCCAGAGGTTTGGCCATGTCAGGGACCGCTGTTCGGGCAGGAGGTGTGTGGTATTTGTTGCAAGGCAACCCATGATGGGCCGTGTCATGATCCGGCACATTGTGCTAACTGCGGTGGCGACCATCCCTCCTCTTCACGAAACTGTCCTCTTTGGATTCAAGAATCTGCTATACAACGCGTCAAAACGGAAAAGAAGATCTCGTTTTTTGAAGCCCGGAAACAGGTTGTGGGCAGTCAGACGCCGACAGCTTCTTCCTACGCTTCGGCTGTAAAGAAAGTTCCCACAGTTTCTACTCGGTCAGTCTGCTGCCAGACTGATGAATTCATGTTTTCAAAGACATTGCAAGTAAGATCTGTCAGTTCTGGTGGTAGCAGGTCCACCACCTTCCAACCCAAAATGAATGCCCCTGGTGGAGGCAAAAAATCCGCCACCCCTCAGACTGCCCAGCAGTCTACAACATCTGCTGCTGGGCAGATTAAAAAACCAGCACCCCAACCTCGAACTCCTCTGTCCAGTGCCCGTGCGGGCAAGGGAGTTCAACCCAGTGTGGAGATGGTGGAGATGAGGAAGAAACCTCCACCATCTCCCAAATCCAGACCACCGTCGCCTGTTGGCAAGTCTGCCAGCAGGTCTGTAGACCAACACACTCCAGTGAAACTAAATAACAAATTCACTCCATTGGAAGCAGACGTTGAGGAGGAGATGACCTGATCTCTCTCCTTTTCGCCCTCTGCACCATGGATAGTACCATATTCCATTGGAATATCCGTGGACTAAATTCCAACTTCGAGGAGCTGCAGCTTCTGTGTCAATCTATAAACCTTCCGTCGTAGCTCTTCAGGAAACTCAAATTCAAAGCCAGAAGACCTTTACTCTTTCTGGCTTTAATATTCTTTCGAAACCTGCACAACCATCCACGTTGGGACTGTCGGGCGGTGTTGTCCTTCTCCTACACAAAACTTTGTTGTATAGTCCTGTCGCTCTGTCTACCTCCCTTCAGGCTGTAGCTGCGAGAGTCACTCTCCACAAGACTGTAACAATCTGTTCTCTTTATCTACCTCCTTCTGTCCCGGTTTGTCGTCAGGACCTTGTCAGTCTGATAGGAGAACTTCCTCGACCTTTTTTGCTGTTGGGTGACTTTAACGGTCACAATCCTCTTTGGGGTAGTGTCAGTACGTCATCCAGAGGTCTGCTAATTGAGGATGTCCTTTCGGATTTAGATTTGTGTTGTCTGAACGACGGCTCTGCAACTTACCTCCACTCTTCCACAGGTTCACTTTCGTGTTTAGATTTGTCGGTTTGTGTACCCCTCGCTGGTCCTGGACTATGAGTGGTCTGTCCATGACGATCTGCACGGAAGTGACCATTTCCCTGTCCTTCTACAACCGGTCATAACTGAACACGTCTCTGTCTCTCCACATCTAAATTATAAGAAAGCAAACTGGGATCTATTTGCAGCCGCTATTTCTAAAGAATTCCAGGACACTGATTTTCTTCAGAGTCTGGACCCAGCAGAATCTCTGACTAACACCGTTATCAAATGTGCTAAAGCCTGTATTCCAGTGTCTTCCGATAAACTTCAAATGCCAAAAACACCCTGGTTCGATTCTGACTGTCAACAAATTTCTAAAGTTCGAAAACGGGCTCAGCGTCGGGTTTACCAACGACCTTCGGGTCCCAACGCTCGAGGCCATCAGAAACTCCGTGCTAAATCGAGATACACTTTTAAAATCAGTAAACGTTGGTCCTGGAGAAGCTTCTGCTCCAGGCTGACATCAAAAACTTCCAAGAAAAAAGTGTGGAACATCATTAAGAAAATCAAAGGGAAGAACACCTGTCCCACTGTGAACCATCTCAAGTTTTCGGATTCTTTAATAACAGAGAAGAAAGCAGTTGCTAATCTGCTTGCTTCAACCATTGAAAAGAATTCCTCCTCTTCTAACAAATCAGCCACTTTTGTCAAAAACAAAGCCCTAAAAGAAAAATCACCCTGCAACTTTTCGTCCGACAACATGGAAGACTACAATCTTCCTTTCACGTTAAACGAGCTGAAATCTGCCTTACTTTCTTGCAGCGATTCCTCTCCAGGTATGGATGAAATTCATTATCAACTGTTGAAACATCTTCCGCAAGAAGGTCTGACCATACTGCTACAGGTATACAACCATGTGTGGACTACAGGTTTCTTTCCACCCTCTTGGCGGAAAGCCCTCGTTATTCCCATCCCCAAACCTGGAAAAGATCTTTCTAATCCATCAAACTACCGTCCCATAGCTTTGACCAGCTGTGTCTGTAAATTGATGGAGAAAATAGTCAATGCTAGGCTCATGTGGAAACTCGAAACCGATGGCCTTTTGGCGAAAGAACAGTGTGGTTTCCGCAAACATCGGACTACTGTTGACCATTTGATTCGTCTGGAATCCACACTTCGGAACGCTTTTTTGAACAGACAGCATGCAGTGGCAATTTTCTTCGATTTGGAGAAGGCCTACGATACTACCTGGAAGTCGGGGATACTTCATGATCTCCACGATCTGGGTTTTCGAGGTCATCTTCCGCTTTTTATTCAAAATTTTTTGGCAGAACGACAGTTTCAGGTCCGGGTTGGCACCACTCTCTCTGATGTCCACGAGCAGGAGTTGGGTGTTCCACAGGGGAGCATACATCTCCTGCCCTCTTTAGTATTAAGATCAACAACATTGTTCAATCAGTTCAGCAGGGTTCAGACTGCTCATTGTTTGTGGATGATTTTGCTGTCTACGCAACTGGAAGCCTGTACCCGAGTGTCCAGCGCAGGCTCCAGCTTTGCGTAGATAACATCCATCGGTGGGCGGATGAAAACGGTTTCACTTTTTCTCCAACAAAGACGCAGTGTATTCACTTCCATAATTTCCGTCAGTTTTTTCCAGATCCTGAACTTCAAGTAGGGAAATCTCCCATTCCAGTTGTTAAAGAGGCCAAATTTCTGGAGTCATTTTTGACCAGAAACTTAACTTTCTCAGCCACATCAAACACCTCAAAACTGCTTGCCAGAAAGCACTGAATATTCTGCGGGTCGTAGCGCACACCGACTGGGGCGCTGATAAGAAAACTTTGCTGCACCTCTACAGAGCCTTGGTCCATTCCAAACTGGACTACGGTTGTGCTGTCTACGGCTCCGCAAGATCGTCTTACCTCAAACTCTTGGACCCTATCCACCATCAAGGGCTTCGTCTCTGTCTTGGAGCGTTCCGCACCACCCCTGTGTACAGCCTGTACGCAGAGGCGGGTGAACCTTCACTGTCCAACCGCAGACTGAAACTGTCTTTGAATTATTATATCCGACTGTTCTCAAACCAGAAAACCCTGCCTATGACTGTGTCTTTGATCCTCCGTTCCAAAGTAAGTTTGAAAACAACCCGAAATGTATTCCGCCGTTTGGTCTTCGTATGCAGCCTCACGTGCGGAATGCAGGTGTAGACCTGGGAGTAGTTTTCTGATTTTTCCAAGTTTCCGGATCAACCTCCGTGGACCTTTTTCACACCAGAGATTCGTTTCGATCTTGCAGCTTTTCGCAAAGAGTCTACCAGCTCTCTGGCATACAAGGCTTTGTATGCTGAGCTCTGTTCCAAATTCCCATCCTATCAAAAAGTTTTCACTGACGGTTCCAAGTCTGAGGATGGAGTGGCCTGTGCAGCCTACTGCCCTGGGGCTCCTTCTCAGATACTGTTGGAACATATACATTCAGATGCTTCTGTCTATTCTGCTGAACTTACTGCTCTGGTACTGGCTTTGAAGATAATCTCACATTCTTCGAAGAGGGACTTTCTGGTTCTGTCGGATTCGCTGTCAGCTTTGGAGGCCATAGCTGGCCGCAACCTTCAGCATCCAGAACTTTTACTTTTTTTTTAACTTTTTAGCAAGTTGAAGGCGGACGGTTACAACATTACTCTTGCTGGGTTCCTGGTCATGTTGGCATCGGCGGGAACGAAATGGTTGATCGTTTAGCCAAGAACGCCACAAGAGAGAAAACTGTCCAACACTTGTATCCCCTGCTCAGATGTGAAACCCAAAATTAACGATTATGTGAGAGACCTCTGGCAGGAGGATTGGAACACACAGACGAATAACAAACTCTTTCAGATCCGTCCAAATCTTAAGGACTTCCTCCCATCTACGTCGGGTGGTCGTAAAGAGGAAACGGTTCTGTGCCGGCTGCACACCGGCCATTCGTATTTTACCCATTCTTACCTTTTAAAGAGTGAAGAAGCTCCGTGGTACATTCCATGTCATGCGCCACTCACAATGAAACATGTTCTTTTAGAGTGTTGGGACTTGCACGATGTGAGACACAAACATTTTACAGCGGAGTCCATGAGGATCCTGTTCAGGGATGTCCCGCCTGATGTGATCCTTGAGTTTTTGAGAGAGATTAACATTTTTCATCTGATTTAAGATTTTACGGAAGAAAGATTTTTAATGCAATTTCTGGTGCGTTTCTAGACGATGTCATTTAATGAGATGTGTGAAAGTTGGTTTTTTTTTTTTGTTTTTTTTTTTGTATTGACTGGTGAGTTGATTTTAACGTGGTGACAGCCCTGATGTGGCCCTTTGCGGTCGGCTGGGCTATAAGCAACATTATCTTATCTTATCTTATCTTATCTGTTACATCTGTCTATCAATGAAAATACCAACAAGTGTTGAACTGTATGTATCTCAGATTGCGCAGAAGTAGCAGATGCTTAATGTCTCAAATCATGTCCTTTTAAGGGGCATGAGAGTTCCCCAAATGATGTCCTTGCTGTGAGGGTTTATTAATGTCCATCATTCCAATCTAGCAGTAAGATCAGTGTCTCTCAAAGTATATTCCAGTAGCTGGTAATATTTGGGGATCTAACATCATGTCCTGTATTGTTCTGTCAGGAGTGGAGCTCTTCATGTGGGAGATCACATCCTGTCCATCGATGGAGCCAGCGTGGAGCACATGTCGGTGGCCGAGGCCACGCAGTTGCTGAAGTCGGGAGCAGACAACTCTGTGAAGCTGGAGATCCTGCCCGTCACCCACCTGCAGCACTGTGCCTCACGGGAAGCCCTGGCCAGACACTGTACGCTGGGCCCTGCCCCCTCCTCCACCTCTGTCTTCTCTGCCCTTTTCCAGGACTTGTTCACCCACGTGGAGAGTTGGGTTGTTTTTAGATTGATGCTGTGGAGACTGGTTCTGATGTGAACCTGTATTTTGGGGGCTGTAGATGGTGCGATTAATGTCCCAGCAGCCATAGCGTTTTGAGGAGAGTTTGTTGTCAGACCAAAGGGGTCAGTGTGGCAGTTTGTGAATCACAGGCAGAGAGTCACAGTGCCTGTTCCCTGACACCAGTTTGTGTTGCAGTCAGATCAACCAAGCACTGTCATTCAGTGTCAGGCAGGGGAATGTAGTCGGATCAACCAAGCACTGTCATTCAGTGTCAGGCAGGGGATGTAGTCAGATCAACCAAGCACTGTCATTCAGTGTCAGGCTGGGGGATGCAGTGAGGGTCCCTGCCTATGGAAGGGAAGTCCCCTGTCAGCAGGGTGGTCATGGCCTGTTTCCCAGCTGGTGTCTGTAGGGCCGCTGAGCGACCTGTCTTCATGGTCATGAACGGAAATCTTCAGTGAAGCAGGGAACAGTAAACAGTAAAGTACAAACAAGTAGGCCAACTCTTGCTCCCATGATGAAATGAATGCTGCTGACGACACCAAATGCCAAGCCGAAATGACAACACAGGGCACACGGAACAAACAAGGAGACATTCCCAAAAAGGATGTTCCAGGCTTGCCCATATACCCCCTACCTGACACATCTACACAGCAACAACAACAACTGGAGAAATGAATAAATACAAATCAACGTTTACTCAAGACTGGCGCAGCTTTTTCGATCTTGAATATAGTCAAACAAACATACAGACAAATCATTAACGAATACAGTCAACCTCAGTTTGCTGTTCCCTGCCTCACTTAAGATTTTCTTTCATACCAGTCAAACTGAGGTTGACTGTGTTGGTTACTGTTGGTCTGTATGTTACTCTACTTGTTTGTTGCTTATGGCAGTGGTCAGCATGTCCCACAGGCCTCCGTCTGGCTGATGGACACTAAACCCCCTTCCTTCCCAACCCCCTCCTTACCACCCTTCAACCCCTCTCCCCATAACCGCTACCCTCCTGTCTCTCTTCCCTTCACTTCCGTTGAGTCATGGTAACAGCAGACCACAGATCATGAGGCTTGCAAGGAAGTCTGTGTCGTCTGTCAGTTGAATTACCTTCACAAGCGAGCCCTGACTGGTTCTTCAGATACACAGGGTGTGCTGACAGTAGGCTCCCAAACACAAGACTCCCTGTGGTCTAAGAATCTGAGCATGAGTGTTAGGGTTGACTGGGTTCCCTTCCCACAGAATGGATCTTAGGTCTAATGCGTTGAAATATTTGTGATGAAAGAAGGGGAACATTCTTATTGCCTGTTTTAGCCAGTGTGGCCTTTATGACCGGCTAGGCAAGGAACAGGACGTGGTTTGGTTTCCTGTTAGAGCTCATGTTTCACGCAGAAAGAGGCAGGAATTGATTCCAGCCATACATTTCACCTTGATGTATGAGCCAGTGATGGAATTGAAGCCCTGGCCTTCCGGGTGTTGGTCTAGGGGTGGACTGCTGATCCACCGTGGCTAGTACGCTCTTTCCTTTTGCTTGGTGGTGTTGGTTGACACACACATGAAAGTAAGGAAAAGGGAGGGGACGTGCTTGTGTTTCTGCAGGCAGATGTGTGATAAAGATTCAGATATAGCTGTTTGTTTTATGTGTTAGGGTGTCTATATAAGGTCTTTATGAGAAAGAGAGATGAGAAAGAGAGAATCCATGTGTGTGGGTTCAGGTAATGAGATGTTTGGTTGTGTGTGTGTGTGTGTGTGTGTGTGTGTGTGTGTGTGTGTGTGTGTGTGTGTGTGTGTGTGTGCACGCATGCACATGCGCATATGTGTGTGTGTGTGTGTAAAAGAGTGAGAGCGAGAGAGCAAACATACACACGTGTGAGCAGGTTTGGGTCTGCATGATCATATGTGTGGACTTGACATGCATATTTTTGATGCATGTTAAAGAATCATCCTCTTGTGTTGTTAACAAGTCATTGGGGAATCTGTAAGAAAGAGAAAGAAAGAAAGAGAAGAGAGATGGTGGTGAACACAGAAACAGAAGCTATCACTACATGCAGTTGCCAAGTGAGGTGACTGCAAGGAGAAATCTAAACAAATTTTGAAAAATCATTTATAAGGCCCTGCTGAAAAACGTAGACAAACGCATCACAAGGCAAAACATGATGCGTTTCGACCTCTTAGGTCTTCTTCAGGCAAGAAACACAACATGTAGGACAACGAAAATGAACAAGCAGTCGCTTGTCTTCATCCAATTCGGTGCAAGATGGGCGTTGACATGTTTTGTCTTGTGATTCGTTTGTCTGCGTTTTTCAGTGGAGCCTTGCAAATAATTTTAAAGATTTATCATGATATGATGGAGCGTCGTCAGCCTGCATCTTCTGTGTTCCTGCAGCTCTGGCACCGTCCATGTCCTCTGTGGCCATTCCCAGCAATCCCGCTCTGGGCCCCGCCACAGCGCCACCCTTCCCACAATGCCTTCTTTCTCCTCCCAAGCTGCCTCCACCTCCGGCATCGGCCATTTCGCCACGTTGTCTCGGGGGTCGCGGGCGTCGGGGCTCAGCAAATACACCTGGCCGGCCATCCACCGCAAGGTCAACTCCTGCAGTGAGTCATTTCTATGCTGGTTTTTTTTTTATTTTACTTTTTTAAATTTTTGAATAGAGAAAGGAGGTGGGGCATTGGTCGGTTAAAACTGTTTTGAATATCTGTGACAGCTATCGCCACCATAGACAAAGCAGTACACGTATGGTACACACATAGTCATGTGCACACTTGCATAATACCCTATTCCCCTACCACCTCTATGCAGAAATATCACAAAGATTGACTAATTCCTTTTCTTGCCTAGAAGAAGGGTGATTGGCAGGGAGAGGGAAGGAGGTGGTGGTGCTTGAGGTGGGATGAAATGGTAAATAAAAATGAAGAACAATCCGACTTTATTGTCTACGTATCCTGCAAATTAAAAAAATGCTTTATTATGTGCAGTTTCTTGAAAACTGAACTGTTATTGCATTTTTTATGTCTTTAAAATTTAATTTGCCTGACCTTTGCCCTCAGTGTCAATGGTGTCGACAACCACCTCCATCCGCACAGCCAACAACCAAGTGTGTCACTCGGAGACGGTGGAGGTGATGCTGTTTGCTGACGTCAAGGGGCTGGGCATCACCCTGGAGGGAGGGGTCTTCTCCACGGCCGTTCTGTCCCACCCACCCTCCATTGCCACCATTGAACCTCGGAGTGCTGCCGATAAGTGAGCAAGGCTTTTGTGTCGGGGTGGTGGATGCAAAACCTGTTGTCTTTGGTTGGTTTGTCATGGAGTTTGAGTGTACAGGTATGGATAGGCGGATAGGGGAGACGGTCGTTCATGTCTCATTTATGATCTTTGTACCATTGAGGATCATGATGTTAAGCCTCCTGTACAGTATATAAGACAAAAACGATGGGCTCTATGCTTAGTATGACATTTGCGGTTTATTTGATTTCATTTACCTAGTTGTGACTCTGGGAATAATTCATCAGTCTATTTCTTTCCATCTTCTTTACGATGTGAGAGAGTGAATGTTGATGTGGTGACAGCCCAAATATGGCCCTTTGCAGTTGGCTGGGCTATGAGTAACATTATCTCTCTCTGTGTCATCTTCTTATCGGTCATGTTATGAGTACACACCTGTCTGTTTCATTTCTTCTACTTATGTCTTACTTTCTGATTGTATGTCAGTCTTGGGTTAGGTTGCTATTTCCTGCAACGCACGCACGCGCGCGCACACACACATTCATGCACACACAGTCACACGCATGTGAAAAAGCTCAAGTACTTTCCCTGGAACTACAATCTCATCCTCCCTCTCCATTTCCCATATTTGTCCAGGTGTGGAGTGCTGCAGGAAGGGGACCGCATCCTGCAGGTGAACGGTATGGACACCTCAGGGGAGCGAACTCTAGAAGAGGTGAACCAGTTCCTGCGGGAGTCGCGACCTCGCTGTGTGTTGGAGGTGGAGTTTGACGTGGCAGAGTCGGTGACCCCCAGCTGTGGGACGTACACTGTGAAGCTGGTCAAGAAGAGTGGAGGCACAGGGATCACTATCGGTGGCAGGCGTCGAACCACCGACCCCCTGGTGGTGACCGATGTGCGGCGAGGGAGCTCAGCTCACAGGTTGGTGATAGGATGGTGGGAGATAAAATGGGGCTGTTGTGAATGCTCGTTGATTTATTCATCTTCAGTTGGATTTATGAATAAATTGAGCACCAATCATATTCCTTCAGTGTAATCTTTTAAAAATGTTTATGGCAGTTTTAAGGGACAAAATATCCTGTTTGTGGACCAGTCGTACACCCGATGAAACTGAAGTGCTCCCATCCATTTCAAGGTCCATGATACCTTCACTTACTAGATTTATTTACTCACATACAAGTCCATCGATTAGTTGATGAATTGATCAGGGTTTGTTTGGTCATTGAAGAGGTTTGAAATGTTCAGGAAAACATAGCTGGCATTTTCACTGCTTTCAGAACTTTGAAAAATGGAAAGTGCTTCTGCAGTTTGGGAAAATTTGACACGATGCCCAACATATGCGGCATGTGATCATTATTCTGAAATCTTTAGTTAAGATTCAAAATAAATGAATCCGTGTCTATTGCCTTTGCTCACTGTTTAGTCTCTGTTTCTTATTACTAGTGGACATTTGGAGTTCTTCTCTTTGATTTGTATTTACGTGTACAGTCGTGTGGCAGTAAGGTTTAATGCATGGATCGTGTCAGCTAAGGGACATTTAGCTTGAAAGAAAAAACAGGATCAGAAAAGGTGATGCCAAAAACATTCTGACTTTTGCTTTGTTTGCAAGGAACACATGAATATTGGTTTTTTGAGGTAGAGGGATTATTGAATGAGTGTGTTGTAAAAATTAGGGAAGTTTGAAATCGTTTTTGTCTGATGCAGACCCTGCTATGATGAATTGATTTTGATTGATTCATTGATTCCTTTGTTCCCTAGGTGTGGGTCCATCCAGCCAGGAGATAAGCTGATGGCCATCAATGACGTCTGTCTGGACTCCTGTACAGTGGAGGATGCCACTCACCTGTTGGAATTACCTGATGAACTGGTTAAGCTCAAGGTACATGTTCTGTCATGTCATCTTGTCTGTCGGTCAGTATGCTTGCATTTTTTTTTGTTCAATTGTAATAACTGTGTGTGCTTGTGTAGGTGTGTTCTTGCATGGATACTTATGTGTGTATATGTATGTTATGCTAGTGTGTGCAAGTTCATATGTGGATGTTTGTGCGCACGTGTGTGTGCGTGTGTGTATGTGTGTGTGTGTTTGTGCATGTTAGCATTGTTGTCTATGAATACTTTTGTGTGAATGATATATTTGATGTGTGATATCCTTATCACTTATTACCTTTGCCAATAAATATTAGCATCATGATATGAGCCACATTCACAAGAAAGCTACTGCTAACTGTCACCACTATCATCATCCAAATGGAAAAATTAAAAAAAGAAAAGCACTATGGTTATCATCCATATCATCATCTTCGTCTTCATCACTATTGTTTCCATGACCTTATTTTCCAAATGGTTGCCGTTTCCCAGGTCCAGAGGGACGACCCTGAAGAAGGCACCAAGAACTGTGTCACCTACACCGTGCAACTCCACCGTCATGGTGGTCCTCTTGGCATCACCATCTCCGGCACAGAGGATCCTCTGGACGACATCGTCATCTCAGAACTGACGCCAGGAGGCCTGGCCCAGAAGACAGGTGCCATGCACGTGGGCGACCGCCTCCTGGGCATCAACGACTCCACCACACGCAACAAGCCCCTGTCCGAAGCCATCCGCATGCTGCAGAGTGCTGGAGATGTCGTCACATTGAAAATCGCTCGCCCTGCCGCCACGGATGGTTTGAAGCCCAAGGGGGCCGAGCTGCAAGAGTCCATGACGCCCACCACCCCGATTCCTAGCATCGACAGTGCCATGGCATCATGGGACAGTTTGGGGCAGGACGTTGGGGGGTATGGCGGAGGTGGGTTTGGAATGTATGGAGTTTGTGGAGAATGGTGTGTGTGTGTGTGTGTGTGTGTTTGTGTGTGTTCGGAATGATTTTTTTTTTCACCATGAATGCATGAGATCTATTTTGTCACAGTAACAGTCCTAACAGCCACTCTAGTTGGCTTGGCCATAAGCAGTATAAACTGAAATTAAGTTGTATGTGGGCATGCTGTTGTTGGTGTGTGTATAAAATAAAGCAAAGTGCATACAGACAGATACCTGTCCATTGTTTCATTGAAATATAGTATCCACCATCCTTTAGTAGAAAAGATTCCTTAAAAGGCTTTTGAACTGACTGTTTCATCTAAATGTTGCTAATTTTGTTTCTGTTGTTCTAGGTGCTTTGGCCTACCAATTAAATAACAAAATAACGAATAGCAAAAACAGAAAAAAAAATTCCAGCATGTCTGTGCAAGACTCTCTTTGTGCCCAGTCTTTCTACAATAGTTCTTGATCATTTTCTAAACCTGTTGAAAAAGGTTCTGAAAACAGACATCTGTTATTTTGCAATATGAAACGGGTGCTTAAGAGGGCTGCCTGTTGGTTGTTTTTTTCATGACCTTCCATTTACATCTTCTACTCCCCTCTGCAGTTGTATTTTTTCCTCTTTTTTTTTCTTCAGGAAGTTGGCACGCCTGAGAGCTGTTATACCAGATTTGGCACAATGTGGACATACAGGTTTTAGGACAGATGATGTTTATTTTTAAAATGTGCAGTAATATCATTCGTTTGTCTGATGTTCTACAAAATTAACTCGGACGTTTGGTACACACGGTCAGAAAAACTTAACAGTTGAAAACGCTTAGCTGCAAAGAGTAAAAAATTCCCAACCAGCTCATATCGTGACACTAGAGGACAGAAGTCAAACGGAGTGTTTTCACCCAACGGCAGGTCACTCTCAAGCCATGGTGGTGGCAGTGCCGCAGTCTCAGCGCTATTCCATGGCCAGCAGCAGTCAGCTCCCCTCCCGGAACTCCACCACCCTGGAGGGTAGCGGGGAGGGCATGGCCGAGGACCGCCTGTCGTCGGACGGCTGGCCTGAAGAGGAGAACGCTGATGACAACAACGACGATGAGGACAGGCAGGATGATGACAGGAGCCAACACAGCGAAGACAGCAATGTGGAGGTGGGTGGGGAGGGGGAGGGAGAGTGAGGTGGGTGGGTGGATGGGTTGGTTGAGGTGCGTGAGATGAGGTTTGTTGTGGTGTGTCATTTCGTTCGACACAAATGAAAGGAATGGACTGGAACAGCCCATACAAAGCAAAGAAATGACATGCATCAGGTACCACAGTTTGACTTGGGCAAGTTGCTCTACTATACTGACTTGCCACGGGCCAGAGAAAGACAGTAATTGCAGTGTTTTTGCTGCTGTCAGACTTCTCAACACATTTAACCCTATTCTGTTCAAAGTAATCATAATAATCTCACACACGCACACATATCAACACGTTAAATGCATTTACACACTCACATGCACACACACACACACATGCACACACATACATGCACACACACACATTCACACTCACACACGTGCACACGCACACTCACGCGCACACACACACACGCACACACACACTCAAGCAAGCACTCACACTCGTGCATGCATAGAGGCAGGCACAAACACGTTTGGACACATGAACACACACACACACACACACACACACACACACACACACACACACACACACACACGCATACACACACACACACACACACCCTCACACACACACACACACAAACATGCACACATACACATGCACAGAGGCAGGCATAAACACACATGCACACACACACACACACACACACACGCATGCACGCACGCACATACAAGCACACACACACACTTTTCCCAACCAATCACTAACCTTCTCCCTGCAGGTGGAGGACTGGGTGCGGACACTGGGTGACCTTGAGGCCAGCTCAGGGTCAGAGATGCTGCGTCAGATCAGCGCCAGCCTGCGACAGCGTAGCACCTTTAGCCTGGACCGCCGCTCCAACGCCTCCGACTCTAGACAGCAGGTGGTGCGTCGTGCCGAGAGACGTTCTCAGAGCACCTCCCGCGTGCAGCGCACCAGCAGGTCACAGGATGGACTGCACAGGTGAGGGAAACAGACCTGTTGTAGGAATGTTACCAACATTACACAGGTGAGGGAGACAGGCCTGTTGTAGGAATGTTACCAACATTACACAGGTGAGAGAGATAGGCCTGTTTTAGGAATGTTACCAACATTACACAGGTGAGGGAGACAGGCCTGTTGTAGGAATGTTACCAACATTACACAGGTGAGGGAGACAGGCCTGTTGTAGGAATGTTACCAACATTACACAGGTGAGGGAGACAGGCCTGTTGTAGGAATGTTACCAACATTACACAGGTGAGGGAGACAGACCTGTTGTAGGAATGTTACCAACATTACACAGGTGAGGGAGACAGGCCTGTTGTAGGAATGTTACCAACATTACACAGGTAGAGAGATAGGCCTGTTGTAGGAATGTTACCAACATTACACAGGTGAGGAAAACAGACCTGTTGTAGGAATGTTACCAACATTACACAGGTGAGGGAGACAGGCCTGTTGTAGGAATGTTACCAACATTACACAGGTGAGAGAGATAGGCCTGTTGTAGGAATGTTACCAACATTACACAGGTGAGGGAAACAGGCCTGTTGTAGGAATGTTACCAACATTATACAGGTGAGGGAAACAGGCCTGTTGTAGGAATGTTACCAACATTACACAGGTGAGGGGAAACAGACCTGTTGTAGGAATGTTACCAACATTATACAGGTGAGGGAAACAGACCTGTTGTAGGAATGGTACCAACATTACACAGGTGAGGGAAACAGACCTGTTGTAGGATTGTTACCGTCATTACACAGGTGAGAGAGACAGGCCTGTTGTAGGATTGTTACCATCATTACACAGGTGAGAGAGACAGGCCTGTTGTGGGATTGTTACCATCATTACACAGGTGAGAGAGACAGACCTGTTGTAGGAATGTTACCAACATTACACAGGTGAGAGAGACAGGCCTGTTGTAGGATTGTTACCATCATTACACAGGTAAGAGAGACAGACCTGTTGTAGGAATGTTACCATCATTACACAGGTGAGAGAGACAGGCCTGTTGTAGGAATGTTACCATCATTACACAGGTGAGAGAGACAGGCCTGTTGTAGGAATGTTACCATCATTACACAGGTGAGAGAGACAGGCCTGTTGTAGGAATGTTACCATCATTACACAGGTGAGAGAGACAGGCCTGTTGTAGGATTGTTACCATCATTACACAGGTGAGGGAAACAGGCCTGTTGTAGGAATGTTACCAACACTGCACAAGGAGGAAGAGGGGAGGAGGAGAGAGAGGGGGGGGGGGGGGGGTATGGGGAGGAGGGGGGGGGGGGGGGTAGGGGATACTCAGAAAGGCTTTATTGCACAAGGATAAGATTTTAGGCAGTGCTTTGTCTTTCCAGGCTGTCCTTGCTATTCAACTATGATCTATGAGGAAGAGAGAGAGAGGGGAGGTAAGGGAATGGACTGACTTGGGGTAAGAGCACTTATAGATATGAAGTAACGCAAACACAGTGAAGTCTGTTGGAATTGGCATGGTAGGGACTTGTAGTCGAGCCAGGTAAAACTACAACAGTCTGAATTGATGACCTTTCTCTGGATCCTATGCCTCTTCATTGAAGGGTTTTTGCAAGTCAGAAATGTAAATCCTGAACAAAGTATGATAAAGATGTAGTACATGCAGATCACAGTGTACACTGAAGACACTGACTGTATTAGAAAATTTATTAAAGCAACAGAAGACTAGAAAGGACTGAAATCACATTTTGTCAGGGCATACGTTGTCATGTCCAACATTAGCAAAAGGCGTTACTTGCCGCTCTGTTTTGATCAGTAGAAATCTCGTTTGCTTGCTCTTGTTAAGGAATCGGGCCGGCTGTGCCTTCTCGGTGCCAGACACATATGAAAGCAATACACATGCTGCCAGTTTCAACTCTCTTGGCCACCTGCGCATTTTGCGGCTGCATGGTTTTGCTCCATGTTTCAGATTTCTGTCATCTTAATCATTAATTCGCTTGTTCTTTAGCTGTAAGTCATGCGCAGTGTGGTCTCAAAACTTAGCATATGTGGTGTAGTGTCTATGGACTAGTCTGCACACGGTGACACCCCCTTGAGGAAACTGAAACTGAATCTGTTTTCCCTGTTCAGGCTTCCTGTTTGTTGCTATCATTTTGTTGCTTCGTTTCAGCTCATATTCCTATGGAATCAGAAAGCTGACAGCATTGCAGATAGGGAAATGAAAAACATTGGAAAATCTACGGACTCCCACCCATGTTTTTGAGCCGACATTTCAGAAGCGGTTTAGTTGCCTGGATGGCCGACAGCATGTTCGCTGAATGATCTGAGGCTGGGGAGAAGCCGCAGGGTGGTTAGATAGATCTTATGGTAGACAACCTCGTAGTGTATTCTTTGTTAAAAGTTATCAGAAATTATTTTTTTTTATGCAGTGAGTACTCTAGTTAAGTTTTTTGTGTGCTGTGCGGTACATAAAAGTAGGTGACTTCATTTACCTACATCGTTGGTGGCAACAGTAATTGTTTCAGAATTGATTTGACCGTTTGTACTGGAAGCCTCTACCAGGTGACACGGAAATAACCTTGAGGGACTTCCTGGAGTGGACAGAGTCCTGTAGCACTGTATTCTGTGTTCCAGGTTGGAGGGAAGACTCATTCGCCGGAGGGAGCGGCCACAACGGAGGGTCGAACCTTCGACCAGCATCTGCAGACCATCTTCACCCCCACCCCCATCCAGCTGCACCGCCTGAGCCTGGAGAAGACCAGCGCCACCGTGGACTTTGGCTTCAGCCTGTCGGACGGCATGTACGAGAAAGGGGTGTACGTCAGCGCTGTGCGTACAGGGAGTCCTGCTCAGAGAGCTGGCCTGCGCTCCTTTGACAGAATCCTGCAGGTGAGGCAGTGTGGGTATGGTGTGTGTGATAGGTGCACTCCTTTGACAGAATCCTGCAGGTGAGGCAGTGAGTGAATGGTGTGTGATAGGTGCGTTCCTTTGACAGAATCCTGCAGGTGAGACAGTGTGGGAATGGTGTGTGTGATAGGTGCACTCCTTTGACAGAATCCTGCAGGTGAGGCAGTGAGTGAATGGTGTGTGTGATAGGTGCACTCCTTTGACAGAATCCTGCAGGTGAGGCAGTGAGTGAATGGTGTGTGTGATAGGTGCACTCCTTTGACAGAATCCTGCAGGTGAGGCAGTGAGTGAATGGTGTGTGTGATAGGTGCACTCCTTTGACAGAATCCTGCAGGTGAGGCAGTGAGTGAATGGTGTGTGTGATAGGTGCATCCTTTGACAGAATCCTGCAGGTGAGGCAGTGAGTGAATGGTGTGTGTGATAGCAAGTCATGAGACAAAAGAAAAAAAAAGACTACATAAAGCAATGCCATATATCTTTCTTTATTATGTTTTTGCAAATAGCATGCATTTTGTTCCCACCGTATTATCCGTTGTATATATATGTTTATTAAAACAAAGAAAAGGGAAAAAAGAAAACCATGGTGCATGTTTTTTTATGCTTCTGCAAAAAGCATGCACTTTGTTCCCACAGTATTAGCCATTGTATCTATATATTTATTTAAAAAAGAAGAAAAAGTGAAAAAAGGAAAACCATGGTACATGTAATATTCATCGTATAAATAAGGAAGAAATCTATAGGTCTGTGCCATCTGACCAGTGGATGTACAAAAACCCATTATTCAGACCAGGGAAGGTCAGTTAATTTCCTTCACTATCCACACAGCAAAATTCAGTGTTGATGGGTCCCAACCTCCATTGCTGGCAAGTTCCATGGTACAAAACTAGAAGGAGAACTGAAAGTAAATGTTCTTAGAATTCCTCAGCAGTCCTTAGTAGCGAAGCCAAAAGCAGAGCTGAAAGGACTGATTCACTACAAATCGGGTTTTGTCAACTGTGCTTTTTTCAGCACATTTCCTGCGTTAAAAAGTACTGTCAACTGTACTCTTTTCAGCACATTTCCTGCGTTAAAAAGTACTGTCAACTGTGCTCTTTTCAGCATATTTCCTGCGTTAAAAAGTACTGTCAACTGTACTCTTTTCAGCACATTTCCTGCGTTAAAAAGTACTGTCAACTGTACTCTTTTCAGCACATTTCCTCCGTTAAAAAGTACTGTCAACTGTACTCTTTTCAGCACATTTCCTCTGTTAAAAAGTACTGTCAACTGTACTCTTTTCAGCACATTTCCTCTGTTAAAAAGTACTGTCAACTGTGCTCTTTTCAGCACATTTCCTCCGTTAAAAAGTACTGTCAACTGTGCTCTTTTCAGCACATTTCCTCTGTTAACAAGTACACCAGTAGCAGTTTTAGAGCAAACAGGTCTGGGTCAATGATTTGTCGAGGGAGATGATGTCAAAACCGCTCAGTTGTTGTTGTGGAAAAACTTTGTGGGAAGATGCAATGTGGCGCCAGGAAGAACCTGCAAGGTCTAGGTGTGGACTGAGGTCAGAGGACGGATCCTGGATTTCGTTACAAATGAAGAGGACTGTTTGACTTAGATGGTGGACTGTGCTCTGTATGATTTGATGTGTGTGTTCACTGTGGCTTGACGTTTGTGTGTCCACCAGGTCAACGGTCACAAGACACGGGACTTTGACTGCATTATGACGGTGCCCCTCATCGCTGAAGCCAGCAACAAGCTCAGCCTTGTCATCTGCCGCAACCCCCTCCTCCGTCAGTCCCACCTCTTCCGCGATTCCCTTGTCATCGAGGGTGATTCCCACGACAAGGGGGGTAACCAGCAACAACAACAGGCAGATACCGACTCGTCCACCGTGAAATCATTTAGAGGGAGAGAGAGTGTGGCATCTCACAACAGAGACACTGTGCGACCAAAAAGCACGGCTGGGGACTATCTGGTCGGGGAGACGAAGGCGTACAACAGTGAGGGTGCTCAGAGCAGGAGGGACTCGCAGAGCAGCGCAGGGAGGGGTCTGAAGAAATCCAACACACTAGCAGGGGACGGGAGGGAAGGCAAGCCCATCGTCAGCCCCAAGCCCAGCGTTCTCCGTGCCCAGTCCCACGTCACGGGCACCAAGCCTGTCGTTGCAGCCAAGCCCAGCCCTGTCACCGCCAAGCCTCCGGTGGCTGCCAAGTCCTCTGTGGCCTTGGCCGTGGCCAGGTTGAACATGTCTGGCGCTCGCTCCGCCGAGTCTCGACCCAATGCCTCATGAAGTTCAGCTGTTGGAACAATGTCCTGAGCCGATGGGCCGTGAAGTTCAGCTGTTGGAACAATGTCCTGAGCCGATGGGCCGTGAAGTTCAGCTGTTGGAACAATGTCCTGAGCCGATGGGCCGTGAAGTTCAGCTGTTGGAACAATGTCCTGAGCCGATGGGCCGTGAAGTTCAGCTGTTGGAACAATGTCCTGAGCCGATGGGCCGTGAAGTTCAGCTGTTGGAACAATGTCCTGAGCCGATGGGCCGTGAAGTTCAGCTGTTGGAACAATGTCCTGAGCCGATGGGCCGTGAAGTTCAGCTGTTGGAACAATGTCCTGAGCCGATGGGCCGTGAAGTTCAGCTGTTGGAACAATGTCCTGAGCCGATGGGCCGTGAAGTTCAGCTGTTGGAACAATGTCCTGAGCCGATGGGCCGTGAAGTTCAGCTGTTGGAACAATGTCCTGAGCCGATGGGCCGTGAAGTTCAGCTGTTGGAACAATGTCCTGAGCCGATGGGCCGTGAAGTTCTGATGCTGGGACAACGCCTCGGATTCATTCAGCAATTGTAGTCATGACTGTATGCAACCTCAATACTCAAAACGCTGTCTTGCTTACTGTTAAGACTGGTCACTCATCATGACTTGTCATTCTTAGCAATCAGGGAAATCAAAAACATGGTGCATACATGTTGCACTGTCTCTAGTCTTACTATGACTGAGTTTGGTTGTACTGGTGATTCGTGATTTAGAACTGCTGAAAATGAAATTTGATATTTGTGGCACTTGCTTCTAATGTTATTTACAACTAAGACTGAATATCAGCGAGACAAGAACATGTTAGTTCTGTGTTTACGTATCGGCTGCTCATCATGAAATTTTTGGTCTTGGAATCAATAAGGAAAATTGATGTGTCCAAATTCTAGTCTGATCTAGATTAGACATCATTGCATGGTTCATTTGATGTTTCATAGTTCCTAGTCTTGTGTGCCAAGAAGATTGAGTGTATCTTGTATAGTCAGAGTTAGTAGAAATGTGGTTGTGAGAAGAATGATGTTTTTCACATATTACGCTCAAATCCAGCAAAAAACCCCAAGTGCAGGATCTTGGTCCAATATTTTTGTTTTGATCCTCACCATGATTTTGAGCCAGTATTGAAACTGAAGCAGCACAGCACCAAAGATAATGTAACGCACAAGAAGTTGCTGTGAATCCTGTCAGTCATCACCAAGCTGCAGAGATGGCTGTCAGTCATCATCAAGCTGCAGAGACTGCTGTCAGTCATCACCAAGCTGCAGAGACTGCTGTCAGTCATCACCAAGCTGCAGAGATGGCTGTCAGTCATCATCAAGCTGCAGAGATGGCTGTCAGTCATCACCAAGCTGCAGAGATGGCTGTCAGTCATCACCAAGCTGCAGAGATGGCTGTCAGTCATCACCAAGCTGCAGAGATGGCTGTCAGTCATCACCAAGCTGCAGAGATGGCCGTGTGCTGAGGACCTGAGGAGAAGCTCAGTGCATGCCGCCTGATAGTCGCTGACATAGTCAGCCTTTGAGTCTGATGGTCACTGGTTTAGTCAGTGACTGAGTCTGATGGTCACTGGTTTAGTCAGTGACTGAGTCTGATGATCACTGGTCTAGTCAGTGACCGAGTCTGATGATCACTGGTCTAGTCAGTGACCGAGTCTGATGATCACTGGTCTAGTCAGGGACTGAGTCTGATGATCACTGGTCTAGTCAGGGACTGAGTCTGATGATCACTGGTCTAGTCAGGGACTGAGTCTGATGATCACTGGTCTAGTCAGTGACTGAGTCTGATGATCACTGGTCTAGTCAGTGACTGAGTCTGATGATCACTGGCCTCATCGGTGATTGAGTCTGATGATCACTGGCCTCGTCAGTGACTGAGTCTGATGATCACTGGTCTATTCAATGACTGAGTCTGATGATCACTGGTCTAGTCAGTGACTGCGTCTGATGATCACTGGTCTAGTCAGTGACTGAGTCTGATGATCACTGGTCTAGTCAGTGACTGAGTCTGATGATCACTGGTCTAGTCAGTGACTGCGTCTGATGATCACTGGTCTAGTCAGGGACTGAGTCTGATGATCACTGGTCTAGTCAGGGACTGAGTCTGATGATCACTGGTCTAGTCAGTGACGGAGTCTGATGATCACTGGCCTCATCAGTGACCGAGTCTGATGATCACTGGTCTAGTCAGTGACTGCGTCTGATGATTACTGGTCTAGTCAGTGACTGCATCTGATGATCACTGGTCTAGTCAGTGACTGCGTCTGATGATCACTGGTCTAGTCAGTGACTGCGTCTGATGATCACTGGTCTAGTCAGTGACTGCGTCTGATGATCACTGGTCTAGTCAGTGACTGAGTCTGATGATCACTGGTCTAGTCAGTGACCGAGTCTGATGATCACTGGTCTAGTCAGTGACTGAGTCTGATGATCACTGGTCTAGTCAGTGACGGAGTCTGATGATCACTGGTCTAGTCAGGGACTGAGTCTGATGATCACTGGTCTAGTCAGGGACTGAGTCTGATGATCACTGGTCTAGTCAGGGACTGAGTCTGATGATCACTGGTCTAGTCAGTGACTGCATCTGATGATCACTGGTCTAGTCAATGACCGAGTCACCAGTATGGAACAATGGTCAGGATGTCTATGGAAGGCTGTTGAGAGGGAGGAATGGGTGTACTTACATAGTCCCCTGGCTGCCAAGAGAGTATAGGCCATTGATGACAGCTGTCCGACAGACTTGGCTCTGGGCTGTCCATTTGGCCTCAGTCCCCTGGAATCCCTTCCTCCTTCTGGCTCTCTTTCTGTATCTCTTCTCCAGCTTTGTCTGGGTCATCCCTTCTTCGGGTTGCAGATCAGAGTGAGAGGTGGTGTTGCAGTGTTGATTCTAGAGCGCGTCCTGGCCGAAATCGCGCTGAATTTTCGGTAAAGACGCTTAAAAAGAGAGCCTATGCGTCCCCTGGGACGCAAGAAAAACGAATAGGACGCGTTATTTAACCACCAATGCGTCAATACAAAATTGCATTGCTGCTTTGCGTATAGCCACTAAACCGGAAACGATTTTCTTCAATGCATCCGGGCGCGCGAATAGTGTGATGGAAATGTCAATGGTCGCCATGAAGCGAAGGGCCACCCTCTTCGATTTTGCCTTCAAGGCATCAAAAGCTCCATTTTTATCAGAGGCAGAAGAATCTGTTGAAAGAACCGTTGTGAATACGTCTGCAGTTCCCGAGGATTCAGGATCAACATCCACTGCCGCCGATCTTGAGATTGCCGACGCCAGCGCTGTGACCGATCAGTCGAGTGACGAAATCAAAGAAGAAGCAAGCGCTACCACTAGTAGTTGTGATACTCGCACCCATTTTTTTAACATGAAGTGTCCATGGGACCCTCTTTTTTCATCTGAAGGGGTCCTTGGACCCCCTTTTGTAAAAGTCTAGAATCAACACTGGTGTTGGTTGCTGGCTTCCTGAGGGTGTGTCCTGTCCAGCCCCACTCCTTCCTCGGGGTCTGTATGGTGACTGGCTCCTGTCCCATGGCCTCATTGCTGAGTTTTTCTGGCTAAGGGATGTTAGGAGGAAGGCTTTTCAGACAAGTCTTGATGAAAGGCTGTGTCTTTTGTCGAGAGGGGTGAGAGGTAAGGTATATGTGATGTGTTTCCCAAGCATCCTTCCCTCGCTCACCATGGTCAGATAGGTTTGCAGGCCGGTATAAGAGACATAGATTGTTTGATGATGACTGCCTGGATTCTCTTGTGCTCTTCAATTATGATATTGTGGGTTCTTTTGTGTCTTGAAGTTTAACTCCCATCTCAGTCAGCATGCAGACTTGGTTTCTCTGACATAAGAGGTTATTTTGAGGTGCCAGCGTGACAGGAAGAGCAAAATTGCCTCCCCTCGCAGACTGCTGTGCCAGTATTGGTAGTTTGGCTTTTTGGGGTTCCATCCCTTCAGATTTTGGAGTGTGACAATTGCTAAAATAACAGGTAAACATCATGCCAGGTTTACACAATCTGCCAGTAAGTTCACAATTCTTCCTGAATTGTGTACTGTAGCGAGAACACGTGTTGATTTACATTTTGACAGACACAGAGAACAATGTTACAACCCAGTCTGTGATTCAGCTCTTTTCTGTTTCATCCATACAAAGCAGACCGAAGTCATCCTTCAGGGGAAGAGATAAGAACTGACATCTTTTCTAAGAGTGAAATGCACTTTCATTTTTCTCTTCATACATGATTGGGCTAAAATTCTGTGCAGCATTGTTACTATCAGGTCTGGCCATCTTCTTTGTGCTTGCTTTGGTGTTGAACAACAGTACTGTTTTAAAGGCTTGTTGGAAAAGTGACCCATTTCCGTCAGCCCTGAGGATGCTTGTCACTAGGGATGTGTCTGGGGAGTGCTTGGTTTGTGGACAGACTTTGTCTTGGGCATACCAGTGTGACAGCTGTGTCCTGTTTTCCTCCACCCTCCTCCTCCTTCCTCCGGCCCATTTCCAACACCATTCATCTTTTACAAATGTTTGGTATCCAGCCAGCCTGTCAAAGATAGACCTTATGGCTTTAACTGTGACAGGAACCAGCAAGACAAAGAATGTTGATGTGATGAAAAGACATAACAGATCCATGAATTTGCAAACTGACTGGTTTTTGGGATGGGTCTCACCCTTTGGAAACAATGAGCTGGACATAACAGATCCATGAATTTGCAAACTGACTGGCTTTTGAGGTGGTTCTCACCCTTTGGAAACAATGAGCAAGAAGCTTGAATGGCAAGTCCAGTGTTCTGACAAAACTGGATGCTGTGAGTGTGGGTGCTTACTTGTTCAGAGCCCATCGGACTGAAGTTGTTCCCCTTGGCTTGGTCACACTGGCCGCATAGTCAACATGCAGGTGATCAGATCACACAGTGTAATAATGTTCTGTATTTGAAGCATCCTCCAGATTTGAGGCTTGACAGATAGTGAGGCTTAGCACAGAAATGTGGGAATGATGTAATTTTCAGCATTCTTGATACTGTAATGCCAGTGCACAAGAGGAAGGCCACAGATTGGTGCTGTATGCTGTGATGACGATGTTTCTTTGATTGCTGCCTTCAACAGTAACTGTGTGGTTGTGTTTTTTTGGAAGTGTGATCCGAGCCAGAGTCTCTGTCCAGATAAACAATGTGGCAGTTTACTCAATTTTTATTTTTGGTTTGTTTTAAAATTGAAAAAAATATCTGTTCAATTTGTCGTCAAATGTCCATGCAAGGTGAATGAATGGATACAGACAGGACTGTCTGTTAGAGTGGCTGCTGTTGGAGCTTAAGGAGTTCACCTATGCCGTCTAGGGTGATTTGTCAGCTTTTTCACTGTTTTGTGTATTGCAGTCCTTTGGGACGCTTTTGATTGGTGCAGTGACAGTTGTTTATGCTTATGACATGTTGAAAGGGATTGATTTGTGTCTTGAATATTATTGCCGTTAGACTTTTCTGTAGGTTTAGTACATGTATTGTTGTTAGTCATTCAATCATTACTATGTGCATTGTCAATTGTTGCCATTAGTCTTTACAGGGTTGATATGTGGATTGTAGTTTGTTGTTGTTAGTCTTTTAAGGGTTGATATGTAAACTGGAAAGTGTTACTGTCAGACTTAAAAGTAGTATATAGACTGCAAAGTGTTACTGTTAGTCATACAAATATTCATTTGTGGATTCATGAAAGGATTAATATATAGACTTTAGAGTGTTAGTCTTTACAGGTTCAATAGTGAATACCTTGGACTATAGTTTTGCTGTCACTCTTTAAAAGGTTAATGTGAGGACTGTAGTTTATTGCTTGTCCACACTCTATATTGCAGAATGTTAGTTTTGTGTGTGGTGGGGGGGGGGGGGGGGGGGGAGGGGGCATGTGCATGTGCACACAAACAGCATTAATGCCTGCCACATGATTCATAGTCCAAGTGTCATATTAAAAATTAGTTTTGGACCACACAAAGAAAAGTGGTCAGTGGTGAATAAGGTGTATAATGTCTAGTTTATGGGGCATAGCTGCTGAAACACAGGTGTGCTAGTGTTATCAAGGGCTTCGTAATAGGCAGTGTTCGGAAACGTATAAGGAGAAAAATCTGTGTTAGAGCTCACATTCAGCATAGAGTGACCCCACCATTTTGATAGGACAAATGGCACTGGTGGGCATGCACAAAGTAGTTTAGCCCCATCATCCCCCAGCTAAACAGTTCAGTCAGAGAGCACGTCAAAACATGGGTGTGAGATGGTTCACCTGTTGTGCAAACAGTTGATAGACTGATTGCTATCCTGGTGTGGGCTTCAGATCAGATGCTTGACTCAGTAGATCTGAAGGCTTGGCCCGTAGACTGAATAAAGGTACGTTTGCAATGGAAAGACAGAGGTTATCTTTCCCTGCATTTTTTCTGGAACAGGTCAGCCTGTGTTCTATGTTTGTGCCTTGCTGAATGAACCAGCGCATAACGGAGGCAGGGTTCAGTGCTTTGTAGGCTGTATTGTCTATGCATGTTTGTGTAAAAATGTTCATCGCAGCTTATTATGTGTATCATTTGTATAATTGTGTTTACCTGCCATGATTTGCAAGGTGTTCTTCAGTGATATGTTTGTGCATGTCAACAAAATGAGGTCAGCCCTGTGCTGCCTTGGTAGCTGGCGGGGCTGTGTGCAAGGTAACTCAGACTGCACCAAACTCACCTGTATTCATCGTCTCTACCTCGCATTTTTTGGTGATTTTTCCAATCTGTCCTACGCATTTACCATCTTTTACCCCATTTCCTCTTGTCTTTTTGACAGGACCAAAGCTGTGTGTCTGTCAGTCTGTTTGTCTATCTGACAGTCAGCAGAAACCAGTGAATAGTATGCTGTTAAATAGGTTAGGGTGTTAAAAGTTTGGTTTATGTATTCATTTCATTTTTATATCATAACTAATGCTTGACTCCTTGACTCTCAAGAGAGTTGTTGCCCTTTAAGTCTGTTGGTTAGGGCAAAGGCTGAATTTCTGTTCATCCTACGGCTGTGAGAACAGCTCCCAGACCATGAAAGACAAGACTGTCCACACATTGAAACCATTGCACCTTCCCTGCTTTGCCCTCCACTAGGCCACTGACTGAAGACAGGCAGGTGCCACACCATCCACATAGACCTCTCAACCTCTGTCCTCGCAAACCAGTCAATAAACAGGCACTGACCATGTTGATTAACTGTCAGTGCACTATGGGATATATAACAAAAAGCGCTAGGACCGCTCACTTTGCATGTGTAATCATGAAGATAGCTGTGATCAGCCATTCTCTGGTTTGTAGTCAGCATTCGACCAGGACTGAGAAGAGAGATGGGGAACTTGGCTGCCTTCAGATTCCATCATGCTGCAGTTTGGTTTTCTTTTGTCATGTGGAGGGATGTAAATGGCTCCAGTAGCTGACTGAAGTGTGCTACAGCACTCCCAGTGTGGAGAAATTGTGTCATGAAATTCCTACGTGTGAAATAGGTACTGAGGCATCTGTGGGTACGGGTACCAAAACAGCCATGTGTGAGATACGTACTGACTGAGGCAGTCAGTGGATTATGAAAGCTATGAATTTTCTTCATGTGCATGAAGCTGTTCCTTCATTAGTGGTAGGTTGTGATCATCTTCCTTAAGAAAATTTCAGATTGGTGTTTGTGCTTTATTTGAATGTAAGACCTCCCTGGAATGCATTCAGGGGATGGGGGGGGGGGGGGGGGGGGGAGGGGTGCAGCTCCTGCTCCTGTTCCTGGTGCTCTTGCTCCTGAAGGCAGAGAGTAGTCATTATGGAGCATGGTCAGCAGATTCATGTCATGGCTTGAACGCTCCACCATAGTCCATCCAGATGTGAATGTCTTCTAAAGGGATGCAGAAAATGCATGGCAGCCAGTGCGAGGAGATGGGCACAGACCTCACAGTGCTGGCCCCACCAGAAGGTGGCCGGGCCCATCAGTTGGATGGTCAGGCCTCCACTTTCCTGCCAATTTGCAGATTATTGAGGAATATGAAAATGAGAAACTGCAAAAAGAAAACAAAAACCAGTAGAGTGAAAATTGAGAGAGGGAGAAGGAAATGGTGTGGAATCTGTGGAGTGCTGGTGACATTTTCTGTGTGCTAGCAGACAATACTGATGTCATGGGAAACTACTTCCTTGGCACAGTCAGTTTGGTCTGCCTGGTTGAAGGCAGAATACCATCACTGCCCTTGGTCATTCCTGTACACTGAAGATTGGTGTTGCTGTGTGTAAAGTGAAGGCAGAATACCATCACTGCCCTTGGTCATTCCTGTACACTGAAGATTGGTGTTGCTGTGTGTAAAGTGAAGGCAGAATACCATCACTGCCCTTGGTCATTCCTGTACACTGAAGATTGGTGTTGCTGTGTGTAAAGTGAAGGCAGAATACCATCACTGCCCTTGGTCATTCCTGTACACTGAAGATTGGTGTTGCTGTGTGTAAAGTGAAGGCAGAATACCATCACTGCCCTTGGTCATTCCTGTACACTGAAGATTGGTGTTGCTGTGTGTGAATCGAAGGCAGAAAAAGACTATAAATGGGCTTACATTTGCACCAGAGTGTGACTTTTAAAATGATAGTTTCAACATTTTTAGGACAGGAGAGGGGAAGAGGGCATGCTCGTGGATTGGGTCAGTATCGGGGCCATTTTTGCTTTTCCTTGGAAGTCTGCATGTGGTGATGTGGTCTCCAGCCATCCTGGACACTGCTGTGTGACTCTCTGCCTGCTGTCCCTGAGAAGACGGGGTCCCCATGGTACACAGCACCTGCTCTTTTTTCCCCCCACTTTCTGTCTGAGTATGTTGTTTTCTTCTTGCTGACCTACGTAGATTTTTATCACCTGTACTACTGATCAAAAAGTGGGAGATTAGCTCAGACCTGTCAAGTGCTGTGTTTTTGGTGTAGAATGCTACAGTCTTGTTGACAGTGCTACGCTGCTGGATTTTGTGGTGGAATGCAATGCCAGTAAACAAAAATTACGAAAGGAGAAAAAAGCTTCATGCTCTTAATGGTGGCATATATGGGACTGAGTCAATGCAGATCTTTAGACAGTGGACTGATTTTATTTTAAAAATTAAAAAAAAGGCTAAATTCAGTAAGGAAAGGAAGAAAAGGCTGGAGGAAAAATTGCTTCAGACAATTGTGATTTTGCTATCTGATTGATTGGTTTTGACGTCGGCTATTTTGATTTTTTGTAGGTCAAGTGAAAGCCACGTGTGAGATTACCATCTTAGTCTGCCATCATATCGTTTGCAAAGTGGTATTGAGTCTGACCTGTCGAATTACAGACAAGGGCTGTGCTTAAATTTAGAACACTCCATTCAAAGTGTCCAGTGCTACACTTTGTGGTTTTCAGGCCTTGGCAGCCAGGGTAGCTTCAGTTTTTTGCTATCCTGAGGAAACTTAAAGAAGAGTTAACAGTTCAGCGACTCTTTAGAATCATACAGTGTACATGGGAATCCTCCTGCTGCTTGCTGATCAGACTGCTGCATAGACTTGAGGAGGACCTTCAGGAATGCCAGGGGATGTCTACCCTTTCCAACCAATCTAGTTTGCAAGCCATTACATTGGCGATGCATTTGCAAGTGATGTCCAGTGTTGCCACTGTTCACTGGCTGTTCAGTGCAAAGAGACAGTAGTTAGGGCTGGAACAGACATGCCTCCACAAGGCAAATACAACACTGCATGTGTAGTCCCTTTTCTTTTCTGTTTTTTTGTTTTGTTTTTGTTTTTGTTTTGTATTGCTGTACCATCTTCTGTGCCAGGGTTGTGGCATTGCACCCACTCCCTTCTTTTTGACCCAGCCACAGTCCAGCATGTTCTGCGACAGCCCTGGCAACAGCAATCCACAGAGGGCAGCGTTAAGTTATCCTGAGGCAACCCACCAGAGGAGACACTGCACTGGTGCTGAGTCATATCCATGGTGTTCAGTGGTGCTTGCTCTGATCCAACATACGTGGACCTTGATTTTTTTTGTATCAGTTGTATATTTTGCCATTATTGCTGTTGGATTCTTTATGTGTATTACCTGCATGCTGCATGCAGAATTTGCTGGTCATCATGTCATCTGAAAGTGTGGTGGTTTATTATACACGCTTGCTGATATCAGTATGATGCATGATGGATACTGAATGTAACAGGTAGGCACTATTCAGAAGGCTGTATTGTATTATGTGTAGTTTGTTTTCTTCCTGCTCTTTGTTTCCTTGCAGCATTTCATTTCTGGGTTGGATCAGATCTGTAAGAGGTGTGAATATTTCAAATTATACCGGCACAATTTATGTATATAAGATGAGATTTGTTTGTTATCAAAAAATCATTGTACTTGTCTTTATTTGTGGAAGTGTGTTCATGTGGCTTGAATTATATGCCACAATTGTAAACGCTGTACAAAACATTGCAGCTTGTGTATTTATTTATTTATTTATTTTGGTTGAGTTGTTTGAAATCCTTTTGTGGTTGATTATGTACATGTTTTGTTCAGAATGACCATTCTTGACTTGTTCCCCATTTCCTTTGGACACACAGCAGGCAGTATTGTTTTCAATGCTATTTCCTGTCTGAGGTGAAAGCTTTTGATTTGTATTAGGCATGATGGGCTGTGCTGTACTGTAGAGAAATGGGGACATGTTTTCAGCTTTTACTTACACACACACACGCTTACACACACACACACACACACACACACACACACACACACACACACACACACACTTACACACACACACACACACACACACACACACACACACACACACACACACACACACACACACACACACACAAACTCTCTCTCACACACACACACACACACACACACACACACACACACATGAACTCACACACACACACATGAACTCTCTCTCTCTCTCTCTCTCTCTCTCTCTCTCTCACACACACACATGCACACACACACACACACACACACACACACACACACACACACACACACACACACACACACACACATGCACACACACACACACACGCACACACACTTGTATGTCTTGATCCATAGCCATGCAGTACTGAGGTATAAATCCTGTACTTAAAAGTGACCTGGATTGTATGCATGGGAAGAGGATGAAAATATGATGATAGCTGTGGCCACATTGTGATAGTGAAAAATGAGATCATTGGTTAACAAGAACAGTTATGACTGAAGTGAAATCCCTTCACAAACTACTCCCATCATCAAACTCTGGGCTTGTTAGGTGTTGGAGTGGTCAGGACACAAACACTAGTGGCTTGTACATTAATTTTTTTACATTATATATAATTCACATACTGCATGTCAAACACTGCCATTCAAGGGTATGGGATGGTGAAGAGGAGAGGTGGAAGGGAGGGAGGGAGGGAAAGATCCAGTTGAAAATCGTCCAGAATCCGTCCAAAGGAAACAGAATTTAAAAAACCCAGCTCTTTTCCATGATGAAGATGCCAGTGGAGTGTTGGTTGTGTGGCTTTTTTTTTTTTTTTTTTTTTTTTTTGCATTGTAATGTCTAAATCTTTTCACAGCTTTTAAAAAAAAAATGTTATTGTGTCCTTGTAGTGTTACAGAAAATGAATGTATGTTGTTAGAGGATTTACCAGAGAAATGGTGCTTTGTGATTATGATTGGCCAGTGACTTGTGAGCCAGCAGTAAGACACTTTCCATAGTGTCGATAACAACAACAAAAACTTTGCTACATTTCTGGACTGTCTTTCACGTCATAGTTCTTAGTATGGATGTGTGTATGTCTGTGTGACAGAGAGAGAGAGAGAGAGAGAAAGAAAGAGAAAGAGAGAGAGATGCTAACACTATTTCATATCTTGAATTTGTGCATATTTTCCATAATGTTTATTATGTAAGCCGTACATGTTTTGTTCACAGCAGTATGCTTGGCCTCATGAACAAGAGTGATATGTAATGGAACTCAAGTCCTGGTATTTATATATCTGGGATTTGTTGTTGTTTCCTATACTTTTGTTTTACTTCAGGAGCATAAAGTTTTGTATAGACTTTTTTTTTTCTCCAAAAGTGAATGCAAAGGAATGGTTTTCTTTTTTTATACTTTTTATTTATGCAAGTGCCTGTTAATCCATAAAATGAGTTATTTAATGCTGTTTTTCCTAAAGGAGGTATCTTGTCCTTGTCTAGAGTTTGCTGCCTAGGGGCTTTTGGCTTTTGTTTGTTTTTCTTTTTTGTTTATTGCTGCAGTCTGGTTTTTGTGTGTGTGTGTGTGTGTGTGTGTGTGTGTGTGTGTGTGTGTGTGTGTGTGTATGTGTGTGTGTGTGTGTGTGTGTGTGTGTGTGTGTATGTGTGTGTGTGTGGTGTGTGTGTGTGTGTGCGCGCACATGCGTGCGGACATGGATTTTACAATGATGTCCATGCTTGCCTGTTTGTCTGTCATCTTTTTCCTTTTTTCTTCAGTCTGTCTCCTTTTCTGTCTGCTCTGTGTGTTTTAGGATAGAATGGTCAGAGCAGTCTGTCTGATGTCAATGATGTTACTGTTTGTGTTGGAAGATCTTCATCTAGTCAGGTATGATGTGTCTTTCGGCCCTTTGTTCTTCTCTCTCTTTGCCCTTCTTTGTATTATAGAAGATCTGAAAATCCTCTCTGGAAAACGGCTTGTTCATTTCTGTTCTTGTCAGAAGCTCTTTGATTTAAACCAGAATGTAACTGTTACCATACCAAAGTGTGACGGAGGTCGAGACATATAACAACCATGTTTTCATGGTAGAGTTAGAAGCTGTCATTTCTTGATTGAGTGTACTAAGTAAAGAAAAAAGTATTGAAGGTGTGCTTGAGACCACATTTGTGTTTTGATCTTTTTTTTTTTAACAGATTCAGTTAATTCGTGGATAGATCAGCTAAAAAAAAAATTCAGATTCCAGTTGTAAGGTAGGTGTCAGTAAATGGTTTTTGTTCCAATAGTCTAACAAACGGAAACCAGTGGAGGAAGAAATCTGATTTCACAGACAGAAAAGAAAGTGAAACAGTGAAGAGATTCTTCAGCTTTCGCTCCAACAGACAGGGTCACTGTTTTTCGTCTGAAGAATCGGAGATACGTCTTTGATTTTGTGTGGACATTTTCAGGGATTGTTTGTCATGCCGCTGCCATTGCACACATCCTTCTGTTGTTCATGATAAGATTAGGTGACTGACTTAGTTTTTGTACAGGGGGTGGGGGTGGGACTTTTGACTTTCTGGTGTATGACATGGAAACGCCAGCCGAAAGTTCCGCTGAGCTGACGTATTAACTCTGATGGTTTGTGTCCAACAAGCATACAGATTTGTCTATTCCAGAACTTGGCGTTTGTTGTGGAATCTTCATGAGAAAAAGACGACATAAGAAAGTTCTACACTGAGGAGTAAAAGCTGAGCAAGGCCTGGGTCTGTGGCTGTGGTGTTGAGATGCCTGGTGGAAGAGGACCTGATGGTGACGGATGAGGAGGACTTGAACTGTCGGCTGAATTCTCTTTAACCAGCTCCCACGAAGCCAAGTTTGGTGAAGAACAGCTTGAAGAGCTTTGACAACCAGTATGTAATGATATAAATTATGTTGAAAAGAATGTTGAGCATTTGGTGTTGCAGTGTTTGGCGTGTCTGTTCTTGTGTGCAGGTGTTTGTGTTTGTGAGTGCATGCGAGTGTATGTCAACGGTCAAATCAAAATTTTGTTTTCAGATGGTATATTGAGTATCCATCACAATTGGTTTTTCAACATTTTGCAACCTCCTTACAAAAAATGTGTATGTGTTGGCTCAGGTGTGAGCATATGAAAGTTTAAGTGTGTGTGCTGGCACAAAATACTGTTCCCCCTTTATTTATTGAAACAGTCAAGAAAGAAATAGCTGTTTTACAGAACACACGTGTGAGCACGCACACGCACGCGCGCGCGTGCGCACACACACACACGCACACGCACACGCACACACACACACACACACACACACACACACACATACACACACTTATGACAATTGCACACACCAGACGCATTCACAATACACTTATGCCATTTGGTCTCTCTGTTTCTGTCTCTCTTTCTCTTTCTCTCTGTCACACACACACACACACACACACACACACACACACACACACACACACACATGCCACATCGCATATCACACACACACATGCACACACACGTACAGGCTGATATGTTCCCACACTACTAGACACACTTATCCCATCACACATGCGGCACTACACACGCGTGCGCACGCTCTCTCATGCACACACACACAGACTGATGTTTTCATGCAAGACACACCATATATATATATATGCCATTTGTTCTCTTGCCCCCCCCCCCCTCCCTCTCTCTCTCTCTCTTACACACACACACACACACATATGCCACACTTGCATAATATACACCGTACACACACATGCAGACACACTGGTAATCACCCCACCCCTACTAGACACACTCATCCACATCACATATACACATGTGCACAGCGCATACATACACACACGCGCATGCACACACACACACACACACAACACACTCTTTCTCTCTCTCTCTCTCTCTGATGCACACACAGAGACTATGCTGTTCTGATACCCGGGATCTGTTGAAGCTTTTTCACTGTTAACTACATAGCGATTCCTGAGACCTGCATTGAGAGCCGTGTGGTATACAAGGCACCGCTCTGTCCTGTGGCCATTGTCTCCAGCTGTGGTAGAGTAGCATGACAATCTCCATTGTGCTGAAATGGGAGTCACATCATCTGAAGATGCAGTATGGATGCCTAGATGGCCAGGTGATCAACTATAGCGACACGGGCACTCCTCTCCTTTTAGAAAGACACTATTGGCACCCACCGTCTGATCATGGAAGTGCGTTTGCTGGTCACTCCCACAGTGTTTTAACTAGGGAATTCAATCTACTTTTTACAGTGGAGAAGTACATATTCGTAGCGTTCATCTGGGGAGTCTATTCCATTTTTCAACAGGGGAGCATGGGTGAGCCAGCGAATATATTCCGCACTTTTTAACCGGAGAATATGTCCCCACATGCACAGATTAGCTGGGAAATATATTCCGCACTCTTCAACCGGAGAATATGACCCCACATGCACAGTTTAACCAAGAATGTGTTCCACATTTTTCAATATCCCCATTCTGTTTAGCAGGGAAACATGTCCCCACGGTGTGGTGTTGAGCTGGGGAACGTATTCTACTTTTTTTTTCCCAACAGAAGATGCCCACAGTGTCTAGCTGGGGAATGTATTCCACAATTTTCAACCGAGGAATTTGTCTCACAATGTTTATCAGGGGAATGTATCAACAGTTTACAAACGGCGAATACGTCCCAGCCATGTTTAGCTGAGGAATGTCCTGAATATCAAGGGCTGAAATAGCACCGGACTCTCAATCCTAGTGATCTTGAGGTTGCAGGTTCGATTCTCTGCTGGGTTGTTTCGGTAGAATGGGATTTTCCCGATGGAGTTAACATTGGTTCCGACTCTATTACCCTGAAAGTTCTTTGAATGAGACTATATACCGAAGTTCCGTGTGTGAACGCACGCATAACATCTTTAACACACGTAACATCCCATCACCAACTTTCGGTAGAGTAGGCCAGTTTGGCCATTTGTATGGATGGTACATAATGTACAGCACGCACCCTGTGTGAAAAACCGGAAGAATAGAGGAAGAACATTGAGTAACTGATATTGACTGCATGAAACGGGGAAACGACTGAATGAAGCGCCAGCAGGCAGCTCTTCAGTAAGCTCTACCCAGGTAGGCAGCCCGTTGTCTAAAGGAAAGCGTGGATTGCCTTGAGCTTGGTCTCTAACCGAGACTGTGTCGGATAAGTACTCTTAATGATGATAATGCTGGGGAACATATTCTACACGGTGGGATGTATGTCGCTGCAGTGTTGAGTTGTTGAACATATTCTTCATTGCCCAGGCCACAGTGCTGTCTGATGAACATATTTCACGTCGCAAGCGTGTGCGTGCGCGCGCGCATGCATGTGTGTGTGCGTGTGTGTGTGTGTGTGCTTCCGACAGTGTTTTCAGCAAGTATTTTTCAACAAGTGACTACATAGCTGGGAAATATGTTCTACATTTTTTTCAACCGAGGAATGCAACCGTCACAGTGTTGAACTTGGGAATATATTCTACATTCTTCACTGGGGAGTAGGTCACCACCGTGTTTGATTACTGGGGGATGCAAGCAGTTATCCGAATCAGTTTTACAGTGTATACTAAGTGCTACGAAATCACAGGATTTGTTGAAAACGTTTTCTGTTTATTTGAATGAAAAACGTCAGGTGTCTTTCAGTTGGGGTTATGAACACACATTATGAACTTGGGTTTTTGTGTGTGTGTGTGTGTGTGAGAGAGAGAGAGAGACTGCGTGTGTGCAGCGTTATCTTTACTGCCTCAGCCAGAACAATATCGATGGAAAACCGAAGGCTATTCTAGTGAAAGAGAGAATAAGGATGACGCGTGTTAATATGCAGTTCTCCTCTCACATACCGCAGTTATTTGACAGAATCGATCCGGGGAAAGAATGGAGAATGCATACGCCCAGTGTCGGCAGGATGGCGAATGCATGCGCCCAGTGTCGGCAGCTGGCAGGATGGAGAATGCATACACCAGTGTCGGCAGCTGGCAGGATGGAGAATGCATACACCAGTGTCGGCAGCTGGCAGGATGGAGAATGCATACGCCCAGTGTCGGCAGGATGGAGAATGCATACGCCCAGTGTCGGCAGGATGGCGAATGCATGCGCCCAGTGTCGGCAGCTGGCACGATGGAGAATGCATACACCAGTGTCGGCAGCTGGCAGGATGGAGAATGCATACGCCCAGTGTCGGCAGGATGGAGAATGCATACGCCCAGTGTCGGCAGGATGGCGAATGCATGCGCCCAGTGTCGGCAGCTGGCAGGATGGAGAATGCATACGCCCAGTGTCGGCAGGATGGAGAATGCATACGCCCAGTGTCGGCAGGATGGAGAATGCATACGCCCAGTGTCGGCAGGATGGAGAATGCATACGCCCAGTGTCGGCAGGATGGAGAATGCATACGCCCAGTGTCGGCAGCTGGCAGGATGGAGAATGCATACGCCCAGTGTCGACAGGATGGAGAATGCATACGCCCAGTGTCGGCAGGATGGAGAATGCATACGCCCAGTGTCGGCAGGATGGAGAATGCATGCGCCCAGTGTCGGCAGCTGGCAGGATGGAGAATGCATACGCCCAGTGTCGGCAGCTGGCAGGGCTGTGTCTTGTGACACCGAAACGGGAAATCCCAGTTGCGTCATTTTGTCTCAGCAGGATATGAGGACAGAAGCGAATATACACAGCCTTGACATTAGAGTGGGGTGTGGTGGGAAGGGGGACTATCAGGGCGGGGAGCGGAAAAGATTTTGTGCATATGTAATACAGACTGTTGTAAAGACAGTATTCTTTACAACAACATTTACGTTCTCTTATCAGTATATAAGAGAACGTAAATGATGTCATTCCTAAGGAAAGGCTCTACCGAAAATATACTGAAGGTAAATCCCAAACTTTGGTTTTGTGTGTGTGTGTGTGAGAGAGAGAGAGAGAGGTAGAGGTGCATGTGTGTGTGTGTGTGTGTGTGTGTGTGTGTGTGTGAGAGAGAGAGAGAGAGGTAGAGGTGCATGTGTGTGTGTGTGTGTGTGTGTGTGTGTGTGTGTGTGCGTGTGTGTGTGTGTGTGTGTGTGTGCAGCATGGAAAGTGGAGGTAGAAGTGAGCGGGGATGGAGGGGGGGTGGGGGGGGGGTATCATTATTTCTGCACCTTGTTTTTTGGCAAGATTGTGTACGAGCGTGTGTGCGGATATCGAATTCAAACACATTGTCGGATTTAAACGGGGAGTGCATAAAAAATCCCACAAAAAATCCAAACCAAAACCAAAACAAACAAAATGCCTGTATGCCTAGACGTGTAGTCAAGATGACTGGACATTTTCAAACCGAAAGGAAAACTTACCAACACAATTTTTTTCTCCACGAAGAAACCCCCCACACGTAAGCATGCTGACTCATGTCACATGTCAACTGCTAGTGCACCAAACTTGGCACTGTGCGTGGCTGATAAGGCAAAAGTTCATCGATCGGCACGTGGAACGCTTCAGGACCGCTGCCATATCGGGCGGGCTGACCTGATAGGACTGCCACGTATGTTACCGCATTTGTTTGTACTCTCTCTCTCTCTCTCTCTCTCTCTCTCTCTCTCTCTCTCTCTCTCTCTCTATCTATCTATCTATCTCTCTCTCTCATTTTACCCTCTCTGTCACTGTACGCTCTCTTGTTTTTTTCATATCTCACTTTTGCATTTCACCCGTGTGTCGTTCTTCATCACTTTCTTTTACTTTAGAGGCCTAATTTGCTCTGGTACTTCTTCTTTTTTCTTTTTTTTTCTTGTTTTATCTTCTTCGGATAACGTTACCTCTTGTGCTGTTTACCATCTTATACGTAAAGCATTTTGTGTCTCTCTGTGCCTCCGTCTTATGGCTCCTTAGAGGTCTGAAAAATCCACCGTGTTCATCCGATCTTCTCCAGATTTGGCAAGGTGACCCATTTGCACGCTGGCCAGATGGAGAGTGGGTCGCCATTGTGCCAGACAGTGGCATCAGTCCTCGCTGAGGTGGCTTTAGGTATTAGACCCAGGACAAAGGGAATCTCCCTCCTTCGGCTTTCCAAATGTCGATACGGGAAGGGAAAGGGAGGCGGACACTTGGAGAAGACCGAGACAGTGCGGTGGAGGGAAGCGATGGGGCGTGGTGGGGGTGGGGAGGGGAAGGAGTAGATGAGGAAGAAACATATGGTGGACTGTATGAGAGTGAGGTGAACGGAAGGTAAAAGAAGGGTGGGGAGGGGGGGGGGGGGTAAAACATGTAGTCTGCTATTTACCGTCTTCTTGCAGGCTACATGAGAGTCTTCGAGTTTCTCTTTTTGACCTTTCATCTATTTACCACTTCACCCCATTCTGGCACAATGCTCTCCTCTGGAGCTTTATCTTTTTCTAGTACTTTACCCTCTTCTGTAATCTCTCCAAACATTTCACCCTCTTCTAGTACTTTACCCTCTTCTGTAATCTCTCCAAACATTTTACCCTCTTCTAGTACTTTACCCTGTTCTGTAATCTCTCCAAACATTTTACCCTCTACAAGTAATTTACCCTCTTCCATGATCTCTCCAAACATTTTACCCTCCTCTATAATCTCTCAAGAAATGTTACCCTCCACAAGTAATTTACCCTCTTCTAGTATGTTACCCTCCCAAATGATCTTCATGAGGTTTCGTTTGTTTCAAAATAAAACGTCTTGTCTTGCTTTGTCTTGTTCTGTTTTATGTCTTGTATTGTTTTGTCTGGTCTTGTCTTGTTTTGTATCTGAGTCTTGTGTTCTTTGTCTTGTACTGGGTGAGTGTCTGCCTCAATTCCAGATAGTATCTTGATACTGCTACCATTACCGCCACAACTGCTGATGTTACAATTGCTGTTACCGGTTGTTGGTCCTCTTGTTGTGGCCATTGTTCGTCTTCACAGTGTAATTGTTGTTCATGGTCAGCACGGCCGAATGGTAGAAGCCTCAAGATGTCAATGGCTCACCTGCCATGTTAAAACAATGTTTTGCTGTTTGTTTCTTTTTCAGCAAATGTTTTGTCCCCCCCCCCCCCCCTCTTACCCCCGATGGTCTGACTTGTTTTGTGACGAGATTGTGTGTGTGTGTGTGTGTGTGTGTGTGTGTGTGTGTGTGTGTGTGTGTGTGATAGGAGTTTGACCCTGAAAATACTCTGTGTGTTTGGCTGGGCTGTGTTAACTTGAAAACCTGAATCTTCTGCTTCACGACTCTCGCACACACACACACAGACACACATAACCACACACACGCGCGCGCGCACACACACACACACGCACACTCTCTCTCTCTCTCTCTCTCCCCCCTCGATTCTACGCGCTCTTTGGCATAACATTGCGTTGACAGAGGAAAAGGTGATGGAGGGAAGGGAAAGGAGGCGGGACGAACGGAGGGTGAACTGTAAGCGTTGTCTGCACTGAGACTGTCGGCTTCACAGTAATGGAAACTCCTCACAGTTTGTCTACATTTTACCTCCAACCGCCCCCCCCCCCCCTTCCCCCTCCCTCCCCCTCTCTCATACAGTGACAAAATTTAGCCAAAAAAAAATGTTGAGGTTTTTTTTCTCACCACAGCTACATTATTTACATCACATTATATGATTGTCGTAACACATAACTAGCCCTAGTATTGCAGTAGTTAGCGTTTCGTTTTTTCCAGTTGGCAAGAATAAACGTACAGTCAAAATCACGCGATTCCTTTTCTTAGCAGAAGACCCTGTCATCAGAGGGGGAAAAAACCCAGTGACAGGAGCCAAGGAAAAACCACCCGCAAGTGTAAGCAACTGAACACAACAGTTTCGGCAGGTAGCTGGTGTCTCCGCCTTAACGTTAACGCGCTCGGCTGATCAAGTCTGCAAGAAGAACGTGTGAGTTATTTCCCTTTTTCTGCGTTTTGGTTTTGATTAAGTTCCACACGTATTGTGGATAAGCTTTTGTTATAACAACAAATTTTTCATTGAGGATTTTTTAACATTATGTTGAAGCATCCATTGCATCGCGGACCTTGGTTATTCCAAAACTGGTTTGAGGATCTGGGCTGATATGAATGTGGTATCAAATGTAACATGAAAACAGACTGACTCTTAGACCAACTCATGTGGAAAGCAGGATTAAAAAGAGAAAGCAGAATTTGTCGCCGGTCCACTTGAATGATTAATTTGTATTGTTCTACTCTATCTCGTTTCATGTACTTTCTTTCTTTGTTCTTTCTCACTCTTCACTTTTCCCGTGTACATTGAATTATTGCCCCTTAATCGTCTTCTCAGTTCTCAGTCGTCGCATTTAACTCCCAAGTTCTCAGATTTCATTTTTGCCATCAGCACATTTTTGCACTCTCTGTCTCTCTCTCAGTCTCACTCTGTCTGTCTGTCTGTCTGTCTGTCTGCTCTCTCTCTCTCTCTCTCTCTCTCTCTTCTCTCTCTCTCTCTCTCTCTCTCTCTCTCTCTCTCTCTCTCTCTCAGCACATAGGCGCGCGCGTACATTTCTGTCTCTGTCTTTCTGTGCCTGTCTCTATCTCTTTGTGTCTGTCTGTCTCTCGCTCTGTCTTTTACGCACACACACACACACACACACACACACACACACACACACACACACACACGTGCGCGCGCACGCACACACACACACACACACACACACACACACACACACACACACACACACACACACACACACATATGCGCGCACTGCGTCTGTGTGTGTGTCTCTCTCTCTGTCCGTCACCCCCCCCCCCCTCCCATGTGTGTGTGTGTTTGAGAGAGAGAGAGAGAGAGAGAGAGAGAGAGAGAGAGAGAGAGAGAGAGAGAGAGAGAGAGAGAGAGAGAGAGAACATCAGTGATCACCACAATTACACTGCCTCTGTCACTAAAATTACTCCTACTACTCCGGCCGGTTGCTTTGACTTTCCTATATTGGATTACTTCTCCTTCTGTCACTTAAGTTGTCGCCACCCGAGCTGCTTGCTACGTTACTATTTCGAACAGCACCACCGTACTGCAGCTTTCTTTTGTGTGTGTTTTTAATTCTATATCCAAGTGGCGGTGTACAATGGCTTAGTTACTGCACCACGGTAACTCAAATTTCAGCGTGACGAGAGAGAGAGAAAGAGAGAGAGAGGGGGGGGGGGGGGGGGGGGGGGGGGGGGGGGGCGGGGTAGGGAGAAGAATAAGAAGTAGTAGAAGAAAAGGAAAGGTCGAACAGCCTATCTTCATAGAAGTGTTTTGTTTTGTGGTGACAGATTACGTCCCTTTCAATAAGCACCATGGTTTCCTTGACAACGTTGGTTCATACTATCAGCAAGGTCCGACAGGTAAAAAATGGTGATACTGACCCTTTTCTGTCTGTCGTTGTGTGTCTACTGTATGTCGGTTTCTATGATTATTCGATGGTTGTTGTTTAGTTTTCTGTATTAATTACTATCGAGGCTCCCTTGGCAGCTTAGCTGTTCAAGAATGAAGACAAATTGCTCCATGCGGAATGTACACACCCCGCACAGGGAGAACGATAAATGACTGTGTCAGTCAACACGTCAGGCTGGGAGACAACCTGTCCTCACAGCTAGCAAGTACTGTAAGCTTTTGCTTGCCAGAACTTGTACTCACCATACCTCCCAGCCCCAGACCATTCTGCAGGGCACAGTGGAGGGTGGACATGTAATCTCCCCATGACTCCCTGTCTAAGACCATTCTACAGGGTACAGTGGAGGGTGGACATGTATCTCCCCATGACTCCCTGTCTATCACCATTCTACAGGGTACAGTGGAGGGTGGACATGTATCTCCCCATGACTCCCTGTCTAAGACCATTCTACAGGTACAATGGAGGGTGGGCATGTATCTCTCCATGACTCCCTGTCCAAAACCATTCTAAGGGTACAGCGGAGGGTGGACATGTATCTCACAATGATTCCCTGTCCAAGACCATTCTACAGGGTACAATGGAGGGTGGACATGTATCTCTCCATGACTCCCTGTCCAAGACCATTCTACAGGTACAGTGGAGGTGGACATGTATCTCCCGATGACTCCCTGTCCAAGACCATTCTACAGACTACAGCGGAGGGTGGACATGTATCTCACAATGATTCCCTGTCCAAGACCATTCTAAGGGTACAGCGGAGGGTGGACATGTATCTCACAATGATTCCCTGTCCAAGACCATTCTAAGGATACAGTGGAGGGTGGAGGTGCCGGAAGCAGACCACAGAAGCCCCGGGGGACAAGATGAATTGTTGCAGCCCCTTCCACCTGCTGCACGTGACTCAGAACACAGGGCTACGGCAATCCTAGACCTTCCTCATGTCCACCCGCCACGCCTGTCGCCTGTTGTCATGGCACGGTGATGATGGTGATGATGATGATGATGATGATGATGATGATTTTCTTTCTTTCTTTCTGCGTACGCAGGCTGATACTCCTGCGGACACTCCCTGTATAGCCAGGCAGTGGAGTTTTGTGTGTATGACCCTTTTTTATCCCGCCATTAAGGCAGCCATACTCCATCTTCGGGGAAGGTGCATGCTATGTGTCACGTGTCATCCATACCAACGGCCAAACTGGCCTTCTCTTCCGAAAGTTGGTGATGGGAT
>CM031604.1:22160240-22165876 GCA_018398815.1 Conus ventricosus
ATACCCGGTTTAGTTAAGATGTTATAGATAAAGGATTTGTGAAGTTCAAGGAAAGAGAAATGTTTTATTTGTTTGATTCTATATGCATTGATGTTATATCTATGATCATGTAAGTAAGGTTATAGACTTACTAGTGTTTGATGTGACGAAATGCTTGATATCTGAATGCGATGTAAGCAAGCTGTGAGTGTGTTTGCCGTGCGCTATTCCTTCTCCACTGACCTTCCAACCGAGGATGACAATATATTGGCGCCCTGCGCAGATATTCCTGGCCCATTTATTAAATAGTTCAACTTCTCAAGAGAAGCGGGTGGGATTCAAGGTTGTAATCCCTAAGACAGGGTTGTCTTACTGTATGTTCCAAGATAGTTAATTACTAGGCTTGCATTGCTTCCAAGATAGTGTAATACTAGGCTTGGCATTTCAGCCCAGAGTACTCATTTCGCACAGATTACCCTATAAATCCGCTCTCATAGTTGGTTCTAGCGCTGGCTCTTATAAAAACTAACACGTTGTCCCAAAACCAAGCTAATATTATCATTCAAAGGTATTGCAATTTACGTCACTCGTGTCGGTAACCACCCTGTTGGCTGGTCGTAGTAATAAAATCTTGTTTCAAAAAAAAAAGAAAGAAAAGAGATATAATGGCGGAAGAAAGAACACCCTAATTGAACACTCGTGATCGTCGCCCTGATTAGCTATTTTCGAGAAGAGTTGCGTCATTCGTTTGAAAACCACAAAAGATGAAAGGATGAGCGAGCAGAAAGACGACGTGTCGCGGGATAAAAAGAGGAAACAGAAAAATGAAGCAAGACAGAAAGAATAAGGGAACGCAGAGACAGAAAATGAAGCAGGAAACGAAAGATAAAGGATCAATTAAGAGCTGAAGAAAGTGAAGAATTACAAAGGAGACCCACCGAGGATGGAGTTCAGTTTCCAGAGACTCTGTCGCAGTCTATGCCCCCCGAACCAAGTTGCCAAATTCGCGGAAAGGGACCGATTCGATTGATGCATTACATCAGTCGTTTCGAAACGTTTGCAACCATCAGTGCCTCCAGAAGATGGGCAGTCATTTTGTCAGCGCGATGACGGGTAAGGCATTGCAGATTTGTCACTGAATTGCCAGCCAAGGACACCCAATCTGTGGTGGGCTGGAAGATCTTTAATGAAGGATTGAACCTTCACAGAGGAAGGATTCAAAAAAATTGCGTTCAGCTAGATTGCAAGCAGGGGTAAACGTACACTCATTTGGTGCACGTCTAGATCACTATTTTGAGAAATGGTTGATTGAGTGTACGAAGGAATGGTTCGCTGAATTGAAAGAGCTAGTTATTAAAGAACCAGATTTTGTCAGTTGCCCTGAGTTAACCATTACATTTGAAAGAGGAACAGCCAGAGACGCAGGATATTGTTGAAGTACGCAGAGTGTATAGAGAGGCACGTTGGCACAATCAGGAAAACAGTGCTTAGCACAGTTGAAAGATTGCAAGGAGACGAGGAGAGTTTTCTGCAAAGTCTAGCAACACTTGGTCAGAAGGAAGGGCAAAATGGACATTAGTTGTTTCATTTGTCACAAGAAGGGACATGTGGCAGGATTGTCGCATTGAGGTTTCCAGAAGCAGCACCTTGCAAAGGTGGATAAGGGCGTCAAGGAAACGACCTGCAGTGGAACCAAAGGGGATTCAGTCTGAAGAGGGTTGAAGTGCAGCCTATGGCAAGCCCGGACAGCATCAGTGTCAGGGATAGAGGCACTAGGCTGATGGTTCGTTACCAGTGGAAGAAGGTGGATTGGCCAGCAAGGGTGAAAGTGTTACGAACTCTGGTTTGTTCATGCGGGGTAGTACAACAACGCTGGTCGATAAAGGATTTGACAGGGCAAATCCAGACTGTTACTCTAATCGATGGGCACCTGTGAGGGAGTTCCCAGTTGCTAAGATAGAAGTACGTACCCTTACTTCTCAGGCGAGTTTGTCTGCCGTTGGGTGGAGAAACCCCTGTCATGATTTGATCATTGGAAATTTCCAGTCAAGGGATCCAGGGATCCTGAGTTGTTGACTGCTACAGGGGCAGCATTTCAGACACGGAGCAAGAAGGAGGAAATGGTTGTTTAAAAACCGTTATTGTACCAGGAAGAAGTCAGCATAGAGTGTCGCCTGAATGAGTTTAGGGCACGCAGGAACAAGGACCGTTCTCTCGTGAAGTCTTGGGAGTTGGCAAGAGTGAGAGAAACATGAGTAATAGAGTAGACAGAATTTCTTGCTGAAAGCGGCTGTTGTACCGAGAGTTTCACGCGAAGGGGGAAGACAGGAAAGGACCACTTCATTTAGAGTACCAGCGTGTTATCGTGACACTGTCATGTCAGTGGGTCACGAGTCGCTCCATGGCGTTCATCCGGCACGCAGCTAAAACAGTCTAACCGATCCTTGATGACTTTCAGTGGCCAGGACAATGGCAGACATAAAGCGGTTCTGCAGTCATGTTGATGGTGTCAAAGGTCAGCCACAAGAGGTGAGGAGAAGCGCCTCTTAAAACATCCCCTTTAATTGACACAACCTTCAGGAGAGTGCCTGTTGAACGATTGGCCCAACGCGCCCTGTTCAAAGGTGCACAGTATGTGTTGACACTTGTGGACTACGCGACAGATATCCCATAAGCGTTCTTTGAAAGGCGTAGAAACGCCCCCCAAAAAAACAGTTCGCTGAAGGGCGTAGACCATCTTATTCTCGGCGTGGGTGTGCCAGCACAAATCTCAGTGACAGGTTCACAGGTTCACCTCAGCGTAAGAAGAGGACAACCAGGCTGCTATGGATCACACGCTGCTCACAACACCATACCATCCACATGCAAATGGCTTGGTGACGAATCATGGTGTGCTGAAGAGGCATCTTAAAGAAGCTCTTGAGAAAAGCCCAGCAGATTGGGAACGCTACATTCCAGCGGCACTGTTCGCTACAGGGAGCCCCTCATGACAGCACAGCTTTTCCGCCATTTTAGCTGCTTTATGGCGGACAGTACGGGACCGTGGTGCATTCCTTCAAGAGCTGGTCCGGAGAACAGAGTCCGAAGAAGTCAAAACCCATATCAGTTATTGGTAGACTTACGAATAGGCTCGAGAGACAAGTAGGTCGCAAGGGAGATTTGAAGGAGGCTAAGGGTCGTCCCGAAGAACAATATGGCAGGAAGGTAAGGAACAATCCCCAATGCGGGAGATCAAGTCCTGGTACTGCTTCCCACGTCACGACAAGCTGGCTGATTCATGAAAGGACCATCACCACAACTGAAAAGGTCGGTCGGGATTACGCGGAATGATGTGAATGGAAACCAAAACTTTTCCATGCAAATTTCCTCCCCCAAATATTCAGCGTGAGACTCAGCACATAGGCGCAGCAGCAAATCATTGATGGGGTTTGAAAGAGACCCAGCAGAAGAAGGGGAGATTTTGTTGCCTGAGTTTCCAGGAGAAGAGTCATACAGGGATGTGTCACTGTATGAAGGCTAGACAGTAGGAGTTTCCTAGGGTTGTTGTCGGAGGCGACACAAAGCAGCCGGAAAGAGGAAAGGTGGAGAAGATGATGAATTCAGAGAGACCAAAGACCAAAACAGAAGTCAGGAGTCTGCTAGGTTTTATTGGTTCTATAGGGAGTTTGTTCCCAATTTCGCAGCAATCACGAGTCCTCTCAGTGATTTGGTCAAGGCAGGGAAACCGGCAGTGGTCGAATGGTCAGACGCTGCAGAGCACGCACTGCAGACAGTGTTGAGAGACTAGGTTCCCGTCCCATCTTGAAGCTACCAGATAGTCCAAACCATTTTTGTTGCGGACAGTTGCATCAGGTGGTGGGATAGGTGCAGTATTGTTACAGGAGCATGAAGGGGTCGAGTTTCCTGTGAGATATGCTAGCAGGAAGTTGACAAAGTGTGAAGAAGGGTACGCAACGGTGGAGAAGGAGTGTTTAGCTGTTGTGTGGGCCGTGCAGAAATTCCACAAATACTTGTATGGGAAAGAGTTCGTGATCGAGACGGATCATCAACACTCAAATTCCTGCAGGAGGCGCAGTTAAAAACAGCAGAGTTTTGCGTTGGGCAATGGCACTGCAGCCCTACAGGTACCGATGCAGTACATTCCCGTCGACAGAATGTCGGAGCTGACTATTTAAGCCGTGTAGTCTAGCAAGCTGCAACTCAGAGGAAGTCAGTCATATCCGGGTGCTTTGTTGATAATATGTGTTGATGACAGTTATGTTGATTGGATATGGGTTCATTCCCAGTTGGCTATGGTTCATATTTTTTTTTGTGTGAGACTTGTTCATATTTTCTTTGTGAGACTTGTTCATGTGGATGTAGTTATGCTTGGAGCATACAGTCGCTGTGTAGTGATGCATTATTTGCAATAAGTGAGGATGGAGATTCCTCAGTGAAGTGTCATGGATCGCGATCATATTATATTGTGCTTTTCATAAGAATTGTGAAAAGGAGAGATGGCAAATCCGCAGGTAGGGGAATTGCATAAGTGCGCACAGAGGTCGTTATAAAATGAGTTGAAATAACGCAATAGCGCACGTCAATGATAACTCATTGGAGTGGTATTCACTAATGATATATTTTATAATTTATAAACCGTTGTTGTAAAGTATTTTTTTCAAACTTTGCACGTGTAGCTGTGTGTCAGCAAATTCGGTTGTTGTCCTTTTTTGTACCGTTGTTTTGAGACAATGCGGAGCATGGTCTTTTGCAAGGGGGAAATTGTCATGGACAAAAAAATGAAACAACCTAACTTGGGGAGTCGCCAGTCAATTTGTTCGGACATAAGTCCAAACTCAAACATTCTAGGCGCCACGTAGACCGGGCCCGTGGTTCGGATCCGGCCAATTAAGCTTAGTGGAGAGTTTCACCGAGACGGTCCGACCCACCCAGACTGACTAAGCCGTTTTGACCGACGCCTCGATGTCTAGCGAGACGAGGGCGTAGAGCCGAGCTCAGGCTCATCTGGCCACTTTGTGGAACCAGCGTCATTGTTACTCAGACGTCGTGGAGCCTACCCAGACTCAGCTAGCCACTTTAGATTGACCAGTGTCCACGACTTAAGTCACACGGCGCCAATTAAGTAGGAAAGGGGGAAGGTAGTGTGTGGTGGGGGTGAAATCTAGCTAATCAATTAAATGACCAATTGACCACCACAGAGAGTAAGGTGTGTAGGCGTGACTGTCATGATTTGAACATCCAATGGAATTAGAGGGGGAGAACGAGGGGAAGAACGAACAAAGAGAGAGGGGGAGAGAGGTTCTGAGTGGAGCTCTGCAGGAGAGAAGGCAGAGAGAGAGAGAGAGATGAGGAGAGAAGAGAACCAAGTTGAGAGATTAGCATGAGATAGTCTGCAGAGGAAGGACTGAGGAGAGATGTGGAGAGAGAGAGAGAGTTGCTAATTAATGAAGAAGAAAAGAAAGAAAAGAAAAAAGAAAAGAAAAGCAACCATGTCCATTTGATAAGAGCAGACTAGAAGAGAGAGAGAGAGAGAGGGCAATGCGTTAATGCAGGGAGAAAGAAAGAGAACAGATCGATGTTGATAGTCACTGTTCTACCCTAACCGGGGTTCGACCTCTTACCTGGGAGGCACTTCGCCAAGCAGAACCACAGACCAA
>CM031604.1:22166876-22189376 GCA_018398815.1 Conus ventricosus
ATGAGCTATGAAGTCATCAATCCGGTCTTTGTTGATAATAGTGTTGATGACATTATGTTATTGATATGGTTCATTCCCTGTTGGCTATGGTTCATATTTTTTTTTGTGTGAGATGTCATATTTTCTTTGTGGACTTGCATGTGGATTAGTAGCTTGGGATACAGTCGCTTGTGTTGTGATGCATTATTTGCAATAAGTGAGGATGGAGATTCCTCAGTGAAGTGTCATGGATCGCGATCATATTATATTGTGCTTTTCATAAGAATTGTGAAAAGGAGAGATGGCAAATCCGCAGGTAGGGGGATTGCATAGGTGCGCACAGAGGTCGTTATAAAATGTTGAAATAACGCAAGAGCGCACGTCAATGATAACTCATTGGAGTGGTATTCACTAATGATATATTTTATAACTTATAAACCGTTGTTGTAAGGTATGTTTTTTTAAACTTTGCGCGTGTAGCTGTGTGTCAGCAAATTCGGTTGTTGTCTTTTTTTGTACCGTTGTTTTGAGACAATGCGGTGCATAGTCTTTTGCAAGGGGGAAATTGTCACGGTCAAAATTCAGCACAACCGAAGTGTGGTCAGTCGTCGGCCACTCCAACTGGACATAGTCCAACTCAAACATTCTAGGCGCCAGAAAGACGGGCCATAGGTCGGTCCGGCCAATTAAGCATAGGGGAGAGGCTCCACAGAGACGTTCTGTCCCGCCAGACGACTAAGCGGCTTTGACCGACGCCTCGATGTCTGCCCAGACGGACCTCAGTACCTGGCCAGCCTTATCCGGCCAATTTGTGAACCAGCGTCATTGTTAGTTTAGTACATCGTGGCGCCCACCCAGACTCAGCTAGCCACTTTAGAGTGACCAGTGTCCACACGGCACCAGTTAAGTAGGAAAGGGGAGAAGGTAGTGTGTGGTGGGGGTGAAATCTAGCTAATCAATTAAATGACCAATTGACCACCACAGAGAGTAAGGCGTGTAGACGGGACTGTCGTGATGTGAATATCCAATGGATTAGAGGGAGACAACTTCGGGTGTCAGGGGTAAAAATACTGACCAATGGTACTCGCCCGTTTTGGACAGATCGGAACGAATAAGAAGAATGCGTGAGTGAGAGAACGAAAAAACGAGGGAAGAACGAAGAGAGAGGGGGAGAGAGAGGTTCTGGTGGAGCTCTGCAGGAGAGAAGGGCAGAGAGAGAGAGAGAGATGAGGGGAGGAGAGAAGAGAACCAAGTTGAGAGATTAGCATGAGATAGTCTGCAGAGGGAAGGACTGAGGAGAGATGTGGAGAGAGAGAGAGAGTTGCTATTTTGAAGAAGAAAGAAAGAAAAGAAAAGCAACCATGTCCATTTGATAAGAGCAGACTAGAAGAGAGAGAGAGTGCAATGCGTTAATGCAGGAAGAAAGAAAGGAGAACAGATCGATGTTGATAGTCACTGTTCTACCCTAACCGGGGGTTCGACCTCATACCTGGCAGCGTCACTTCGCCAAGCAGAACCACAGACCAACGCCAACAGTCTCACCTGACCAGGCGCCATCAGACCAACACCAGTGCCGGCAGTTGTGTCGTGTTGTGAAAGTGACAGTGAAAAGAAAAAGAAAGAAAAGAAAAGACAGTGATTCGTGAATAGTTAAGATCACCTGGCCAGGTAAAGTAGAAATCTGTTTATACCACGGGTTAGTTAATGATGTTTTAGATAAATGATTTTGTGAAGTTCAAGGAAAGAGAGAATGTTTTATTTTGTTTGATTCTATATGCATTGATGTTCTTTCTATGATCATGTATAGTAAAGTTTAGACTTTACTATTTGGTTTGATGTGACAAAAGCATGATAAAGAATGAGATTGTAAGCAAGCTGTGAGGTGTTTGGGCTGTGCGCTAGTCCTTCCTCCACTGACATTACACCGAGGTTGACAGTGAGTGTGGTGTGTGTGTGTGTGAGTGGCGAGTGTGTGTGTGGTGCGTGTGTTTGTGTACTTGCTTTATGCATGTTTTGTTTTAAGTGGTGTGTGTGTGTGTGTGTGTGTGTGTGGTTGTGTGTGTGTGTGGGTGTTGGGGTGTGTGTGTGTTTTATATGTGTGTGTGTGTGTGCGTGCGAGTGTGTGCGTGTGTGTGTTAGTGTGAATATGCACTTATGTGTGAAAGGCTACATATAAAAAATTAATACAATAACTATAAATGATTTAATGTTTACAATAAATTTTGCAAGTATAGTGCTGATAAAATTGATGCTATTTGATCATTTCTTCGCGTAGATTAAAACATTTAAAGATCCCATTTTTGCTACATCTATCCCAGATATTTTGTATACAGGGATAGCAATGGGCAATCAAAAAGAATATGTTCAATTGATATTGGATGACCACAAGCACATTCTACATTTTTTGAAAATTTATCTTCCATGAATTAATCGAATTTTATAAATGAGACTAGACAAGGATCTCGAACACGGTAAATATATTTGACTTTGAAGGAAGCTTTTCTGTCATTATAACGACTTTCTAACATCGAATTTATTTCATGTTTTTCTAATTTTAGTGGACTATCAGGATATTTTCTAATAGCTCCTTTTTCGCTGATCTATCAGCCATTTCATTCCCCCAAATACCACAGTGAGATGGAACCCAACAAAATTCTACATTAATACCTTTATAATATATATGATGTATTAAGTATTTTAACGTCAAATATCAAATCTTTCGAACTTTTGCATTCCAGTTTTGCAGACTGTAAGAACAGATTTTGAGTCAACACAAAGTAAAATACTATAAATCGCGTATCAATATAAAGCTATGAAGGATAAGGCCATAGAGAATTGCATATAGTTCTGCAGAAATATACAGAAAAACCTTTTCCTAGACAAAATGACTTCTTATCTTGAAAGCAGGAATAGCAAATCCAGCCCCTGTGTATGATTCCAAAACGAACCATCTGTAAAATCTTTAAATGATTCGGATACTTATTTTCTACATGTTTCTTTGCTTCAACGGATATAAAATTGATGTTATCCTCTTTTTTTTTAGAGTTGTATAACCCTGTATCAAATCTAGCAAAAATTTATGCTCCCATTGAGGAATAATGGGTATTATTGGACAAATTGAAAATTAATGAAAATATCAATATCAAAACTCTTAAAAAGATCATCAGTATAGTTTCTAATAGGTTGAAGATAGAAATGTTTTGCGCTCTTTTGGGGAAATCCTGTCTTGAGTCAAGAAAAATGTCATTTGTCACTGAATTAGAAACTGAAAGACATCTAGTCACATACTTTGCGGTGGCCAACTTCCGTTGGTCCTCAAGAGTTAACAGATTAGCTGCTCTGTATGTTTTGAGCGTATTTGTGTGTACTGGCACACCAAGTACAACTTAACAGCCTTACTATCTATGCTTTGTAATTTTTTTAGCAGCGTCCTTTGGAGCTGAGAAATAAACCTTTTGACCATAAGTTAATTTCGATCGAATTAAAACTGGTAGCAAGGTGTAAAAGTGTTTGAGTATCTTGTCCCCATGACTGAGCATAGTTATTTTGGGAGAAAATTTAATCTTTGTCTAGCTTTATTTATTATTTTGTTCAATATGATATCGCCACTTAACTTAGGGGTTAAATAGACTCCTAAAAATTTTACAGCTTTTGAAAAATTTAAGAGTGTTGCCTTTATAAACAACTGAGGGGGATCCCTTTGGATATCACCATTAATAAAAAGCATTAATTGTGTCTTTTCTCCGGAAAGTTCTAAACCATTTTCTTTCATGTAAAAATTTCTAACTTATCTAGCTCAACTTGGTATAGTTTTTAAACATGTTTTAAAACCCTCTCTTATTTGTTTGTTTTCTGACGTTTGTATTCATCCATATAGCAATGTCATCACATATTGAACGAGATGAAATTGTTAAGAGGGAACGTTTGGGAGATCATAAATAAGAATAGTAAAAAAAATTTGGAGCAATGATAGATCTTGAGGAATTCCAATATCAATATCCTTGAATGACGAATAACATGTGCCAATTCTTGTACAAATAGATCCCCAGACAAGAAACATTTTACAAATTGATACATTGCTCCACTAATTCCAATATGTTTTTTAGCTTATAAAGCAGACGAGCATGCCATACACTATCATAAGCTTTTCTAATATCAAAAAAAGTAGCAAGTGTACTTTTTCTTCTGGAAAACTGTTTTTTAACTGATTCGTAATTTTGCCCAGATGATCAGTTGTACATCTTCCTTTCCTGAAACCTGCTTGGTTGTTAGGAATAATATTGTTCTTTTCGCAAAAAATGTAAAATACGACGTTCAACAATTTTTTTCCATATCTTACCAACTTGCGATGTTAAAGCTTTTAAAACGATAAACTGCCAATTTCGGATCACGTTTACCTTTTTTTGGAACTGGTATTACAACCGTCCCTCTTCCAGATAGAAAGGGAGAGGATTCCATTTGCCAAAAAATTTTGGTAAAATGAAGAAGTAAATTGCTTCCAAATAAAGCAATGCAGGCAATGTATATGAATACCGTCGATGCCAACAGCAGAGGTATTGAAGTAAAACACCAATGAATCATTAAATTCCTCAAAGGTTATAAAAGTTTAAGTAATGATTTTCATCTGGAGGAGGATCACAATAAATATGTTTTTTCCCTTCCTCTTCTCGGTAGCTTCTTATAATTTGATGTGAGACTTGATGATGAATTATTCTTTGAAAACACTTCAACAAATGACTTGTTTTTTTCTGCTGATGTGGGGATAGCGTTGTTATCTAATTAATGGGATATGATGGTAAATGGCATCTGTTCTTTAATTTTTTTAACCTTCTTCCAACTTTGTGCATGTCCTTTGATGTAATATTTTTGAATGGCAAAAACGTAGTGAAATAGATACGTTTTGCTTTGGCCACAACTCTGTTGCTGTGACTTTTGCACGTTTCATTGCAATAAAATTTTCTTCATTTTCTGTCCTTTAAGCCATGTTTTATAAGTTTTCTTTTTACTGCTCACTGCTTCCTGCGCATTCTTCATTCCACCATCCATTTCCTCTGTACTTCTTATCATTATAGCATTTACGCTTGGGCATTGATTTTTCAGCAGCGTATAAAACAGCTTTTCGAAGTTCTCATAAAATATATCAGTGTCTTCATGTTCCATGGAATTATGATCTATTGACAATAGAGTTGACTCATAGAGGTTTTCCAGTCAGCACTACGTATAAAAACTTAGGAATCATATCTTCAACTTCTTCTTCATCTTGAATCTTTTCATTTAGTTAAGAACAATAGGGAAATGATCACTTCCTAATGTGTCTTCCTCTTTTATCCACCTAGCATTCAATGATATATCAGGAGATACTAACGTTAAGTCAATAGAGGTTGGCCTTAGGGGCAGAACAGTCTAGTGTCGGACAGCCTTGCATAGGATGGTACAGAACAGTCTAGTGCAGCGGAGAGTGATTTAAGGAATGAGGCAGTGGAAGCAGTATAGAACGGTCGAGTATAGAACAGTAAACCTCTAGCAGAGTGCGATGAAGTGTAGGATAGAACAGTTAAAAGCATGAAAATGGAATCGGATAGTATGGTACAGTATAGAAACAATGTTACATAGAATAGCATGACGCAGTGCAAAGCAAAGAATGGCAGGCTTATGGGTAATGCAATGCGCTTTTGGCTTTGCACAAGTATTTTCAGATGGCAAAAGTAGAGCATAGTAATACGACGGTATGACGCTATGCAATGCAATATTATACAATGAAGAAACGAATAGCGCACCTATGGTATAAATGCAGCCCTGTATATTAAAAGAACAGCAAAGCTTACCGTCGTATGAAATAGCATAGTAAAAGTAAAGAATAGCATAAACCTATAGCATAGTGCGATATGGTAATAACCTAAAGGTTAAAGGGTAGCATAGCGTAAAAAATTTAGGATAGCGTAATAAAGTTTAGTACAATGTGGCATGAATATACCAGTATAAAATTACAGTACAACACACACACACACACACACACACACACACACACACACACACACACACACACACACACATACACACACACACACACACACACACACACACACACACACACACACACACACACACACACAACACACACACAAAATTGCAGTATGAGTGTAGTGCACCTTACATAGCCTGTGTGGACTGGGGAACATGGCAGTATGAGTGTAGTGCTCCCTGACATAGCTTTGGGGTACTGGGGTTTGGGGAACATGGCGTATGATGCAGTGCTCTCCCCGACATAGCCTGTGTGACTGGGGGGGGGGAACATGGCAGTATGAGTGCAAATGCTCTCTGACATAGCCTGTGTGACTGGGGGAACATGGCAGTATGAGTGTAGTGCTCTCTGACATAGCCTGTGTGACTGGGGGAACATGGCAGTATGAGTGAGTGCTCTCTGACATAGCCTGTGTGACTGGGGAACATGGCAGTATGAGTGTAGTGCTCCCTGACATAGCCTTGTGACTGGGGGAACATGGCAGTATAGTGTAGGCTCCCTGACATAGCCTGTGTACTGGGGTGGGGGAAAATGGCAGTATGAGTGTAGTGCTCCCTGACATACCTGTGTGACTGGGGTGGGGAACATGGGAGTATGAGTGTTTGTGCCCCGACATAGCCTGTGTGACTGGTGGAACATGGCAGTATGAGTATAGTGCTCCCTGACATAGCCTGTGTGACTGGGGTGGGGGAACATGGCAGTATGAGTTTAGTGCTCCCTGACATAGCCTGTGTGACTGTGGAACATGGCAGTATGAGTATAGTGCTCCCTGACATAGCCTGTGTGACTGGGTGGGGAAACATGGGAGTATGAGTATAGTGCTCCCTGACATTTGCCTGTGTGACTGGGGGAACATGGCAGTATGAGTGTAGTGCTCTCTGACATAGCCTGTTTTACTGGGGTGGGGAAAGGCAGTATGAATGTAGTGCTCCCTGACATAGCCTGTGTGACTGGGGGGGGGAAACATTGCAGTATGAGTGTAGGCTATCTGACAAAGCCTGTGTGACTGGGGTGGGGAAACATGCAGTAAGAGTGTAGTGCTCTCTGACATAGCCTGTGTGATTGGGGTGGGGAACAGGCAGAAAGAGTTAAATGCTCCCGACATAGCCTGTGTGACTGGGGAACAAAGGCAGTATGAGTGTAGTGCTCTCTGACATTGCCTGTTGTGACTGGGGTGGGGGGAACATGGCAGTTTTGAGTGTAGTGCTCCCTGACATAGCCTGGTGACTGGGGTGGCGAACATGGCAGTATGAGTTTTAGTGCTCCCTGACATGCCTGTGTGACGGGGTGGGGAACATGGCAGTATGAGTGCAGTGCTCTCTGACATAACCTGTGTGACGGGGAACATGGCAGTATGAGTGTAGTGCTCTCTGACATAGCCTGTGTGACTGGGGAACATGGCAGTAAAGAGTGTAGTGCTCCCCGACATAGCCCGTTGACTGGGGTGGGGAACATTGGGAGTATGAGTGTATTGCCTCTGACATAGCCTGTGTGACTGGTGGAACATGGCAGTATGAGTGTAGTGCTCCCTGAAAGCCTGTGTAACTGGGGGAACTGGCAGTATGAGTGTAGTGCTCCCTGACATAGCCTGTGTGACTTTGGGGGGGGGAACATGGCAGTATGAGTGTTGGCTCCTGACATAGCCTGTGTGACTGGGGTGGGGGAACATGGCAGTATGAGTGGTAGTGCTCCTGACATAGCCGTGTGACTGGGGTGGGGGAACATGCAGTATAGTTGTAGTGCTCCCTGACATAGCCTGTGTGACTGGGGAACATGGCAGTATGAGTTTTAGTGCCCCTGACATAGCCTGTGTGACTGGGTGGGGGAACATGGCAGTATGAGTATAGTGCTCCCTGACATAGCCTGTGTGACTGGGGTGGGGGGAAAATGGGAGTATGAGTATAGTGCTCCCTGACATAGCCTGTGTGACTGGGGAACATGGCAGTATGAGTGTAGTGCTCTCTGACAAGCCCCGTGTGACTGGGGTGGGGAACATGGCAGTATGAATGTAGTGCTCCCTGACATAGCCTGTGTGACTGGTGTGGGGAAACATTGCAGTATGAGTGTAGTGCTATCTGACATAGCCTGTGTGACTGGGTGGGAAACATTGCAGTATGATGTAGTGCTCTCTGACATAGCCTGTGTGATTGGGGTGGGGAACATGGCAGTATGAGTGTAGTGCTCTCTGACATAGCCTGTGTGACTGGGGGAACATGGCAGTATGAGTGTAGTGCTCCCTACATAGCCTGTGTCACTGGGGTGGGGGGAAAATTGCAGTATGAGTATAGTGCTCCCTGACCCTAGCCTGTGTGAATGGGGTGGGGGAACATGGAGTATGAGTATAGTGCTCTCTGACATAGCCTGTGTGACTGGGGGAACATGGCAGTATGAGTGTAGTGCTCTCTTACATAGCCTGTGTGACTGGGGTGGGGAACATGGCAGTATGAATGTAGTGCTCCCTGATATAGCCTGTGTGACTGGGTGGGGGGAAAACATTGCAATATGAGTGTAGGCTCTCTGACATAGCCTGTGTGATTGGGGTGGGGGAAACATTGCAGTATGAGTGTAGTGCTCCCTGACATACCTGTTGTGACTGGGGGAACATAGTAGTATGAGTGTAGTGCTCTCTGACATAGCCTGTGTGACTGGGGTGAGGGAACATGGCATAATTAGTGTAGTGCTCTCTGACAAAAGCCGTGTGACTGGGGTGGGGAAACATTGCATAAGAGTGTAGTGCTTCTGACATAGCCTGTGTGACTGGGTGGGGAAACATGGGAGTATGAGTGTAGTGGGTCCCTGACATAGCCTGTGTAACTGGGGAACATGGCATATGGTGTAGTGCTCTCTGACAAAAGCCTGTGTGACTGGGTGGGGAACATGGCAGTATGAGTTTTAGTGCTCCTGACATAGCCTGTGTGACTGGGTGGGGGAACATGGCAGTATGAGTGTAGTGCCCCTGACATAGCCTGTGTGAAATGGGTGGGGAACATGGCAGTTGAGTGTAGTGCTCTCTGACATAGCCTGTGTGACTGGGGGAACATGGCAGTATGAGTATAGTGCTCCTGGCTTAGCCTGTGGGACTGGATGGGGAACATGGCATAAAGAGTGTAGTGCTCTCTGAATAGCCTGTGGGACGGGGGAAAATGGCAGTATGAGTGTAGTGCTCTCTGACATAGCCTGTGTGACTACGGAACATGCATAGGGGTATAGTGCTCTCTGACATAGCCTGTGTGACTGGGGGAACATGGCAGATGAGTGTAGTGCTCCCTGACAAGCCTGTGTGACTGGGGTGGGGGAAAATGGCAGTATGAGTGTAGTGCTCTCTGACATAGCCTGTGTGACTGGTGGAACAGGCAGTAAAGAGTGTATGCTCCCTGACATAGCCTGTGTGACTGGGGGAACAGGCAGTAATGAGTGTAGTGCTCCTGACATAGCCTGGTGACTGGGGTGGGGGAACATGGCAGTATGATTTTAGTGCTCCCCGACATAGCCTGTGTGACTGGGGGAACATTTGGGAGTATGAGTGTAGTGTCTCTGACATAGCCTGTGTGACTGGGGTGGGGGAAAAGGCAGTATGAATGTAGTGCCCCTGACATAGCCTGTGTGACGGGGGGGGAAACATTGCAGTATGAGTGTAGTGCTCCCTGACATAGCCTGTGTGATTGGGGTGGGGGAAAAATGGGAGTATGTTGTAGTGCTCCCTGACATAGCCTGTGTTTACTGGGGGAACATGGTTTGTATGAGTGTAGTCTCTCTGACATAGCCTGTGTGATGGGGTGGAGGAACATGGCATAGAGTGTAGGCTCCCCTGACATACCTTGTGAAATGGGGTGGGAAACATTGCAGTATGAGTGTAGTGCTCTCTGAAAATAGCCTGTGTGACGGGGTGGGGGAAAAAACATGGCAGTATGAGTGTAGTGCTCCCTGACATAGCCTGTGGACTCGGGAACATGGCAAAATGAGTGTAGTCTCTCTGACATAGCCTGTGTGACTGGGGTGGGGAACATGGCAGTATGAGTGTAGTGCTCCTTTACATTGCCTGTGTGACTGGGTGGGGGAACATGGCAGTATGATGTAGTGCTCCCTGACAAGCCTGTGTGACTGGGGTGGGAACATGGCAGTATGAGTGTAGTGCTCCCTGACATAGCCCGTGTGACTGGGGTGGGGAACATGGCAGTATGAGTGTAGTGCTCCCTGACATAGCCTGTGTGCTGGTGGAACATGGGAGTATGAGTATAGTGCTCCTGACATAGCCTGTGTGACTGGGGGGGGAACATGGCAGTATGAGTGTAGTGCCCCTGACATAAGGCCTGTGTGACTGTGGAACAAAGGCAGTAATGAGGTATAGTGCTCCCTGACATAGCCTGTGTGACTGGGTGGGGAAACATGGAGTATAGTATAGTGCTCCCTGACATAGCCTGTGTGACTGGGGGAACAGGGGAGTATGAAATGTAGTGCTCCTGACATAGCCTGTGTGGACTGGGTGGGGGAACATGGCAGTATGAATGTAGTGCTCCCTGACTTAGCCCGTGTGACTGGGGTGGGGAAACATTGGGAGTAATGAGTGTAGTGCTATCTGACAAAGCCTGTGTGACTGGGGTGGGGAACATTTCAGTATGAGGTAGTGCTCTCTGACATAGCCTGTGTGATTGGGGTGGGGGAACATGGCAGTATGAGTGTAGTGCTCCCTGACATAGCCTGTGTACTGGGGGAACATGGCAGTATGAGTGTAGTGCTCCTGACATTGCCTTGTGACTGGGTGGGGGAACATGGCAGTATGAGTGTAGTGCTCCCCGACATAAACTGTTTTACTGGGGTGGCGAACATGGCAGTATGAGTGTAGTGCTCCTGACATAGCTGTGTGACTGGGTGGGGGAACATGGCAGTAGATGCAGTGCTCTCTGACATAACCCGTGTGACTGGGGGAACATGGCAGTATGAGTGTAGTGCTCTCTGACATGCCTGTGTGACTGGGGGAACATGGCAGTATGAGTGTAGTGCTCCCTGACATAGCCTGTGTGACTTTGGGGTGGGGGAACATGGCAGTATGAGTGTAGTGCTCTCTGACATAGCCTGTGTGACTGGTGGAACATGCAGTAAAGAGTGTAGTGCTCCCTGAAAATAGCCTGGTAAATGGGGGGAAAATGGCAGTATGAGTGTAGTGCTCCCTGACATAGCCTGTTTTGACTGGGGTGGGGGAACATGGCATATGAGTGTAGTGTCCCTGACATAGCCTGTGTGACTGGGGTGGGGGAACATGGCAGTATGAGTGAGTGCTCTCTGACATAGCCTGTGTGACTGGGGTGGGGGAACATGGCAGTATGATGTAGTGCTCCCTGACATAAGCCTGTGTGACTGGGGAACATGGGAGTATGAGTGATTTCTCCCTGACATAGCCTGTGTGACTGGTTGGGGAACATGGCAGTATGATTTTAGTGCCCGACATAGCCTGTGTGACTGGGGTGGGGAACATGGGGGTATGAGTATAGTGCTCCCTGACATAGCCTGTGTGACGGTGGGAACAGGCAGTATGAGTGTAGTGCTCTCTGACATAGCCTGTGTGACTGGGTGGGGAACATGCAGTATGAATGTAGTGCTCCCTGACATAGCCTGGTGAAATGGGTGTGGGGAAACATGCAGTATGAGTGTAGTGCTATCTGACATAGCCTGTTGGACTGGGGTGGGGAACATTGGGAGTAGAGTGTAGTGCTCTCTGACATAGCCTGTGTGATTGGGGTGGGGGAACATGGCAGTTGAGTGTAGTGCTCCTGACATAGCCTGTGTGACTGGGGAACATGGGAGTATGAGTGTAGTGCTCCCTGACATAGCCTGTGTCACTGGGGTGGGGAACATTGCAGTATGAGTATAGTGCTCCTTTACATAGCCTGTGTGAATTTGGGGGAACATTGGAGTATGAGTATAGTGCTCTCTGCATAGCCTGTGGACTGGGGGAACATGGCAATGAGTGTAGTGCTCTCTGACATACCTTGACTGGGGTGGGGAAAGGCAGTATGAATGTTTGCTCCCTGAATAGCCTGTGTTTACTGGGGGGGAAACATTGCAGTATGAGTGTAGTGCTCTCTGACATAGCTGTGTGATTGGGGGGGGAAACATTGCAGTATGAGTGTAGTGCTCCCTGACATAGCCGTGTGACTGGGGAACATAGTAGTATGAGTGTAGTGCTCTCTGACATAGCCTGTGGACTGGGTGAGGAACATGGCAGTATGAGTGTAGTGCTCCTGACATAGCCTGTGTGACTGGGTGGGGAAAAATTGCAGTATGAGTGTAGTGCTCTCTGACATAGCCGTGTGACTGGGGTGGGGAAACATGGCAGTTATGTTAGTGCCCCCCTGACATAGCCTGTGTAACTGGGGAACATGGCAGTAAAGGTGTAGTGCTCTCTGACATAGCCTGTGTGACTGGGTGGGGAACATGGCAGTATGAGTGTAGCTCCCTGACTAGCCTGGTGACTGGGGTGGGGAACATGGCATTTTGAGTGTAGTGCTCCCTGACATAGCCTGTGGACTGGGGTGGGGGAACATGGCAGATGAAGTTAGTGCTCTCTGACATAGCCTGTGTGACTGGGGAACATGGCAGTATGAGTATAGTGCTCCCATGGCTTAGCCTGTGGGACTGGGATGGGGAACATGGGAGTATGAGTGTAGTGCTCTCTGACATAGCCTGTGGGACTGGGGGGAATATGGCAGTATGAGTGTAGTGGCTCTCTGACATAGCCTGTGGGGACTACGGGAACATGGCAGTATGAGTATAGTGCTCTCTGACATAGCCTGTGTGACTGGGGAACATGGCAGTATGAGTGTAGTGCTCCCTGACATAGCCGTGTGACTGGGGTGGGGGAACATGGCAGTAAAGAGTGTAGTGCTCTCTGACATAGCCTGTGTGACTGTGAACATGGCATAGAGTGAGTGCTCCCGACAGCCTGTGTGACTGGGGACATGCAGTATGAGTGTAGTGCTCCCCGCATAGCCTGTGTACTGGGGGGGGGAAATGGCAGTATGAGTTTTAATGCTCCCTGACATAGCCTGTGTGACTGGGGGAACATGGGAGTATGAGTGTAGTGCTCTCTGACATAGCCTGTGTGACTGGGGGGGGGAACATGGCGTATGAATGTAGTGCTCCCCTGACATAGCCTGTGTGACTGGGTGGGAAACATTGGGAGTATGAGTGTATGCTCCTGACAAAAGCCTGTGTGATGGGGTGGGGAAACATGGCAGTATGAGTGTAGTGCTCCCTGACATAGCCTGTGTACTGGGGAACATGGTAGTATGAGTGTAGTTTCTCTCTGACATAGCCTGTGTGACTGGGGTGAGGGAACATGGCAGTATGAGTGTAGTGCCCTCTGACATAGCCTGTGTGACTGGGGTGGGAAACATTGCAGTAGAAGGTGTAGCTCTCTGACATAGCCTGTGTGACTGGGGGGGAAACAACATGGCAGTATGAGTGTAGTGCTCCCCGACATAGCCTGTGTGACCGGGAACATGGCAATATGAGTGTAGTGCTCTCTGACATAGCCTGTGTGACTGGGTGGGGAACATGGCAGTATGAGTGTAGGCTCTCTGACATTGCCTTTTGACTGGGTGGGGGAACATGGCGTATGAAATGTAGTGCTCCCTGACATAGCCCGTTGTGACTGGGGTGGCGAACATGGCAGTATGAGTGTAGTGCTCCCTGACATAGCCTGGTGTGACGGGGGGGGAACATGGCAGTATGAGTGCAGTGCTCTCTGACATAACCTGTGTGACTGGGGAACATGGCAGTTATGATGTAGTGCTCTCTGACATAGCCTGTGGAAATGGGGGAACATGGCAGTATGAGTGTAGTGCTCCCTGACATAGCCCCGTGTGACTGGGTGGGGAACATGGCATATGAGTGTAGTGCTCTCTGACATAGCCTTGTGTGACTGGTGAACATGGCAGTAATGAGTGTAGTGCTCTCTGACAAGCCTGTGTAACTGGGGAACATGGCAGTATAGTGTAGTGCTCCCTGACATAGCCTGTTGTGACTGGGGTGGGGGAACATGGCAGTATGAGTGTAGTCTCCCTGACATAGCCTGTGTGACTGGGGTGGGAACATGGCAGTATGAGTGTAGTGCTCTCTGACATAGCCGTGTGACTGGGGTGGGGAAACATGGGAGTATGATTGTATGCTCCCTGACATAGCCTGTGTGACTGGGGGGGGCCGTATGAGTGTAGTGCTCCCTGAATTAGCCTGTGTGACTGGGTGGGGGAACATGGCAGTATGAGTATAGTCTCCCTGACATAGCCTGTGTGGGCGGGGGGGGGGGTGGGAACATGGGAGTATGAGTATAGTGCTCCTGACATAGCCTGTGTGACTGGGGGAACATGGCAGCATGAGTGTAGTGCTCTCTGACATAGCCTGTGTGACTGGGGGGGAACATGGCAGTATGAATGTAGTGCTCCCTGACTAGCCTGTGTGACTGGTGGGGGGGAAACATTGCAGTATGAGTGTATGTATCTGACAAAAGCCTGTGTACTGGGGTGGGGAAACATTGCAGTATGAGTGTAGTGCTCTCTGACATAGCCTGTGTGATTGGGGGGGGAACAGGCAGTATGAGTGTATGCTCTCTGACATAGCCTGTGTGACGGGGAACATGGGAGTATGAGTGTAGTGCTCCCTGACATAGCCTGTTCACTGGGGTGGGGGAAACATTGCGTATGAGTATAGTTGGGTCCCTGACATAGCCTGTGTGAATGGGGTGGGGGAACATGGAGTATGAGTATAGTGCTCTCTGACATAGCCTGTGTGACTGGGGGAACATGGAGTATGAGTGTAGTGCCTCTGACATAGCCTGTGTGACTGGGGGGGAACATGGGAGTATGAATGTAGTGCTCCCTGAAAAGCCTGTGTGACTGGTTGGGAAACAATGTAGTATGATGTAGTGCTCTCTGACATAGCCTGTGTGATTGGGTGGGGAAACATGGCAGTATGAGTGAGTGCTCCCTGACATAGCCTGTGTGACTGGGGGAACATGTAGTATGAGTGTAGTGCTCTCTGACATAGCCTGTGTGACTGGGGTGAGGGAACATGGCAGTAAAGAGTGTAGTGCTCTTTGACATAGCCTGTGTGACTGGGGTGGGGAAAATGCCCGTATGAGTTTTATTGCTCTCTGACATAGCCTGTGTGACTGGGTGGGGAACATGGCAGTAGAGTGTAGTGCCCCACAAAAGCATGTTTAACGGGGGGAAAATGGCAGTATGGGTGTAGTGCTCTCTGACATAGCCTGTGTGACTGGGGTGGGGAACATGGCAGTATGAGTTAGTGCTCCCTGACATAGCCTGGTGGGCTGGGTGGGGGAACAGCAGTATGAGTGTAGTGCTCCCTGACATAGCCTGTGGGGACTGGGGGGGGAACATGGCAGTAAAGAGTGTAGTGCTCTCCCGACATAGCCTGGTGACTGGGGGAACATGGGAGAATGAGTATAGTGCTCCCTGGCTTAGCCCGTGGGACTGGGATGGGGGAACATGGCAGTATGAGTGTAGTGCTCTCTGACATAGCCTGTGGGACTGGGGGAAAAAAGGCAGTAAAGAGTGTAATGCCTCTGACATAGCCTGTGTGACTAAAGGGGAACTGGCATATGAGTATAGTGCCCCCTGAATAGCCTGTGTGACTGGGGAACAGGCAGTATGAGTGGGAGTGCTCCCTGACATAGCCTGTGTGACTGGGGTGGGGAACATGGCAGTATGAGTGTAGTGCTCTCTGACATAGCCTGTGTGATGGGGAACATGGCAGTATGAGTGTAGTGCTTTCCTGACATAGCCTGTGTGACTGGGGGAACATGGCAGTAGAGTGTAGGCTCCCTGACATAGCCTGTGTGACTGGGGGGGGGAACCATGGCAGTAATGAGTGTAGTGCCCCGCATAGCCGTGGACTGGGGAACATGGCAGTATATGAGTGTAGTGCTCCTGACAAAGCCTGTGTACGGGGTGGGGAACATGGCATTTTGATGATAGTGCTTTCCCTACATAGCCTGTGTACGGGTGGGAAACATTGCAGTATAGGTAAGCCCCTACATAGCCTTTGGGTTGGGGTGGGAAACATGGCATATGAGTGTATTGCTCCCTGACATAGCCGTGTACTGGGGAACATGGTAAATGAAAGGATCTCACGACATAGCCCGAGTGACGGGGGGGAAACATGCCGTAAGAGTGTAGTGCTCTCTGACATAGACGTGTACTGGGGGGAACAACATGGCATAAAAGGTAGGCTCCCTGACATACCCGTGTGACCCCGGGAAAATGGCACATAAGAGGGAGTGCTCTCTGACATAGCCTTGTGACTGGGGTGGGGGAACATGGCGTATGATGTGGGGCCCCTGACAAGCTGTGTGACTGGGGTGGGGAACATGGCAGTATGAAGTAGTGCCTCTGACAAGCCTGTGGACGGGGTGAGGGAACATGGCAGTATGGTGTAGTGCTCACTGACAAGCCTGTGTGACGGGTGGGAAACATTGCAGTAGAGTGTAGTGCCTCTGACATAGACTGGTGACTGGGGTGGGAAACAACATGGGAGTATGAGTGTAGGCTCCCGACATAGCCTGTGTGACTCGGGGAACATGGCAATATGAGTGAGGGCTCCTCTGACATAGCCTGTGTACGGGTGGGGGAACATGGCAGTATTTAGTGGGTCTCCCCGACCTAGCCTGGTGACGGTGGGGAAACATGCAGTATGAGTGTAGGCTCCCTGACAAAGCCTGTGTGACTGGGGTGTGAACATGGCAGTAGATGTAGTGCTCCCTGACATAGCCTGTGTACGGGTGGGGAACAATGCAAATGAGTGCAGTGCTCTTTACAAGCCTTTTGAAATGGGGAAATATGGGAGTAAAGAAAATGTAGTGGGTCCCTGACATACCGTGACTGGGGTGGGGAACTGGCAGTTTTGAGTGTAGGCTCTCTGACATAGCCGTGGACTGGGGAACATGCAGTAGAGTGTAGTGCTCCCTGACATAGCCTGTGTGACTGGGGAAACATGGCAAAAGTGAGTGCTCCCTGAACAAAAGCCGTGTAAACTGGGTTTGGGGGAAAATGGCAGTAATGAGTGTAGGCTCCCTACATAGCCTTGATGAAGGTGGGGAACATGGCAGTATGAGTGCATGCCTCGACAAAGCCGTGGAAATGGGGAAATGGCAGTATAGTGTATGCTCCCTGACAAGCCTTGTGACTGGGTTGGAACATTTCAGTAAAGAGTGAGTGCTCTCGACATAGCCTGTTGACTGGTGAACATGCAGTATGAGGTATGCCCCCGACAAGCCTGTTACTGGGGAAAAGGCAGAATAGTGTAGGCTCTCTACATAGCCCTGTGACTGGGGAACATGGCAGTATGAGTGAGTTTCCTCTCTGACAAGCCTGTTACTGGGGGGAAAATGGCAGTATGAGGTATGCTCCGACATAGCCTGTGTGACTGGGGGAAATGGCATATGAGTTATGCTCCCGACAACCTGTTGACTGGGTGGGGGAACTTGCAAATGATGTAGTGCTCCGACATAGCCTGTGTGAAATGGGTGGGGAAAATGCAGTTTGAAATATAGTGCCCCACATAGCCGTTTGGGCTGGGGTGGGGAACAGGAGTATGAGTATATGCTCCCGACTTAAACCTGTGTGACTGGGAAACATGCAGTATGAGTGTAGTGCTTTCCCGACATAGCCTGTGACGGGGTGGGGAACATGGCAGTATGACTGTAGTGCCCGACATAGCCTGTGTGACTGGGGAACATGGCAGAAAGAGGTAGTGCTCCCTGACAACCTTGTGACTGGGTGGGGAACATGGCATATGATATAGTGCTCCCAGACAAGCCTGTGTCACTGGGTGGGGAACATTGGAGTATAGTATAGTGGGCCCTACATAGCCTGTGTGACTGGGAACTGGCATATAGTGTATGCTCTCTACATAGCCTGTGTACTGGGTGGTGGAACATGGCAGTATAATTATGCTCCCTGACATAGCTGTGTGACTGGGGTGGGAAACTTGCATTGAGTGTAGTGTTCTGACATAGCCGTGTGATTGGGGTGGTGGGAACATGCATATGAGTTAGTCTTTCCCGACATAGCCTGGTGACAGGGGGAACAGTAGTATGATGAGTGCTCTCTGACATAGCCTGTTACTGGGGTGAGGGAACATGCAGTATGATGTAGTGCTCTGACTAGCCTGGTGACTGGGTGGGAACATTGCGTATGAGTGTAGTGCTCTCTGCATACCTGTTGACTGGGTGGGGAAACAGGCATAGAGTGTAGTGCTCCCTGCATAGCCTGTGTGACTGGGGGAACACGGCAGTAGAGTGAAGTCTCTGAAAATAGCCAGGTGACTGGGTGGGGAACATGGCAGTATGATGTAGTGCTATCTGACATAGCCTGTTGTGACTGGGGTGGGGAACATGGCAATGAGTGTATGCTCTCTTGACATACCTGTGTGACGGTGAGGGAAACATGGCAGATGAGTTGTGCTCTCTGACATAGCCTGTTGACTGGGGGAACATGGCAGTATGATATAGTCTCCCTGGCATAGCCTGTGGGACTGGGGGAACATGGCAGTATGAGTGTAGGCTCTCTGACTAGCTGTGAAGGGGAATAGACAGTATGAGTGTAGTGCTCTCGCATAGCCTGTGTGACTGGGGGAACATGCAGTATGAGTGTAGTGCCCCTACATAGCCCGTGGACGGTGGGGAACTGGCATATGAGTGTAAGTGCCCCTAAAGCCCCGTGTGACTGGGTGGAAAACAGGCAATGATGTAATGCCCTGACATACCTGTGGACTGGTGGGAACATGCAGTATGATTAAGTCCCTGACATACCCCATTTGACTGGGGAAACATGACAGTATGAGTTATGCTCTCGACATAGCCCTTGTGTGACTGGCGGGGCAAGGGAGTAGAGTAGTAGTGCTCTCTGACATAGCCTGTGTGAGTGGGGGACATGGCATAGAGTGAGTGCCCCTGCATGCCTGTGTGACGGGGGGGGGAACAAGGGAGTAGAAGGAGTGCTCTCGACATGCCGTTGCTGGGGGAACATGGCAGTAAAAGGTATTGCCCACGGTCAGTAAAAAATGCATAGCCTTTTATGTGAGTAAATTAACGAGAGACAAGACAAACAATTTAGGGGTGGGGGAACTGGACCTATGTCACTTTAACCCCCACACACACACACACACACACACCCACACACACACACACACACCCCCCACAAAAACGCACACACATCACCACCGCACCCCCACACACACAACCACCACACCCACACACACACACACACCCACACAACACGCACGCACGCACGCACGCGCACCAAAGCGGCCACACGCACCACGCAAACCCCACACACACACACCACACAACACACCACACACACACCACCGATTAAACCTTATATGACGTGGGTTCCTTTTCTGTGTGTGATTTTATGCCGAGGGGCTACACGTGCAGAAATTTTGCTTATGATTATACCGGGCACGCCGCAGGAGAAGAGGAAAAGAGAGAGATGAAACAACGGTTTTCAGCGAACTCAATTAAAAAAAAACCCACCTTAACAAAAGTACAGCCCCAGCAAGCATATAAAGAACAGGGTTGGGTTTAAAAGCAGAGTAACGCATTACACACAACACCACAACACACACTGATCAAAACCTTTGTAACGTGTTCCATTCAGTCTGTGATTCAGTGCCGATGGGACTACACGTGAAGTATTTTTTTTAAAACCGCCACAACAGGTTTGAAGTCTCCCCGGCATAAACAAGAGACTATCAAAACCCGCAAGCAATAAGAGTTTTTCAAAATGCAGCGTAAAAACCAGGGGCACTACAAACAAGTGGGTACAATTTCAAAATTTCAATACAACCCAGACAACAACCAAATAAAACAAGAAAAAAGGAAAAGAAAAAAACATATGGTATAAACCCCCCCTACACGGGAAAAATAAAACAAACATAGGAAAGAATTCTTAAAAACCCAACACCTCATTTTCCAAAAAAAACAAAACGTCCAAAATATTTTAAAAAAAACACTGTCAAACCCATCGTACTCATGTATGCCCAACCTCAAAAACCAAATTTACCATCCCAAAAAAATGAAAACCACACAGCAAAGAAGGGGAAAAAAGAAATCTTGCAAAGCACCAAAAGGAGCAGTGCCCCCTAAACAATAAATTCTTCACAACAACATTGTAAACCCGGGTACTGGACATCAAAAAGAAAAAAAACATACATAGGGATCACTGAAAAAACCCCTTTAAAACCAGATATGCAAACCAAAACAGTCATTACTAAAGAAAAAAAATAAAAACCCCAAAAAAAACTGACAAAACATCGGAAACTTAAAAAACGCAAAAACAAGCAAATATATCCTGGGAAAACAAAAAAGAGCATCACCATACACAATGTTTTTAAAAAGGTCAACCTAGTTTTAAAAGAAAAATGGTTAATACAACAAAAACCCCACTTTCAACTTTAAAAAACCCAAAAAAGAAAAAAACAACTGCAGGATAAATGGAAATCGTTGTTAGTGAACACACCCAACACAAAACCGAAAGCCCCCCAAAAAAAAATGCAGCCAAACCCGCACGGGGAAAACAACCGCAAAAGGGGCCCACAGCTATAAACATCGGCGGTGGGCAAACCAAAAACCCCCCCCGATGCAGCGCAACACCTTGAAACAAATTTTTAATAGTTTTTAAAAAACTCCTCTTTTAACTTGTTTTATTTTCCCCTCTCTCTCCCCCTCTTTTCCTCTTCTTATAATTAAAATAAAATGTGGTGGTGTGTGTGTGGGGTGTTTCAGCATATGCTTTGGGGGGTGTCCCCCCCAATACCTTTCCCCCAGTTCCCCACCATGAAAAAGGGAAAATGCTGGGCCCCCCTTTGGGGGTGGGACAAGTATCGTCTTTTTGTGTGTGTGTGTGTGCTGCGTGCTGCGGGGCGCGCGCGCGTGTGTTGTGTTGTGTGTGGTGTGTGTGGTGTGTGTGTTGATGGCGTGGGGCTCCGCCAGAACACAACATCAAGCTTGAAGCAACAGGAAAAAAAGGGTTTTTTTTCTTTTTTTTTTTTTTCTTTCCTTTTTTTAATTTTTTTTAAAAGATTGGGCAACATGGGGATTCAAACTCGGAATGTGTGACTGCGAACTGGGTGCTGCACCACTGAGCTGAGCTGGTACCCTTCGTCCATTGCATTAGCTGCGCGTGCCTTTCATTATGAAAACACAGTGTGACGCTGGTGGATGACTAGCTTTGGCTGGTGACATCGTGAGCGTAAGAACATCAAGCGACACTGGATAATTAGTCACACTGTTTACCTTTATTGTACCAACACCACACCACACTAGACAGTTCATGACACTGTATACCTTAAGTGCAGAGTCATCAGGTGACACTGGGTAATTAGTCACACTGTTTACCTTTATTGTACTAACACCACACACACACTAGACAGTTCATGGCACTGTATACCTTAAGTGTAGAGTCATCAGATGACACTGGGTAATTAATGACACTGTATACCTTAAGTATAGGGTCATCAGGTGACACTGGGTAATTAATGACACTGTATACCTTAAGTATAGGGTCATCAGGTGACACTGGGTAATTAATCACACTGTATACCTTAAGTATAGGGTCATCAGGTGACACTGGGTAATTAATGACACTGTATACCTTAAGTATAGGGTCATCAGGTGACACTGGATAATTAATGACACTGTATACCTTAAGTAGAGGGTCATCAGGTGACACTGGGTAATTAATGACACTGTATACCTTAAGTATAGGGTCATCAGGTGACACTGGGTAATTAATGACACTGTATACCTTAAATATGGATCATCAAGATACACTGGGTAGTTAATGACACTGTATACCTTAAGTGTAGGATCATCAGGTAACACCGAATAATTAATGACATTGTATACCTTAAGTCTAGGATCATCAGGTGACACTGGGTAATTAATGACATTGTATACCTTAAATATGGATCATCAAGCTACACTGGGTAATTAATGACACTGTATACCTTAAGTGTAGGATCATCAGGTGACTCTGGGTAATTAATGTCACTGGGTAATTAATGACACTGTATACCTTAAGTGTATGACTGTCAAGTGTCACAGGGTAATTAATGACTATGTATACCTTAAGTGTAGGATCATCAAGTGACACTGGGTAGTTGATGACTCTTTATACATTAAGTGTAAGATCATCAGGTGACACTGGGTAATTAATGACTCTGTATACCTTAACTGTAGGATACCAGTCGACAATGACTAATAGAATGGAATTAGCGACATTGTATACCTCGAGTGTAGGAACACCGAGGAACGTCGGCGGTTATTGACATTGTACATCTTCGATGCAGAAACGAAAAAAAGCAGGTCTAGTGTCCTCACTTATTGCTGAGTATTTCATGCCCCGCCCAAACATCATGTGGTTCAACAGCAGACCAATGACCATGTACAGACAGCAGACCAATGACCATGTACAGACAGC
>CM031604.1:22196876-22204885 GCA_018398815.1 Conus ventricosus
CTGTGGCTCTGTTTGGTAACACTGGTCACAATCTGAGCTCCATACTAGCCTATGACTCCTTTCGTGTAGCCAGCATACCAGCAGTTCAACAAAGATCTGATGCTGAGTCAAGCACAGAGGTTGCTTTCATTGAAAATGCAGTTCAAGGAAGGAGGTAACTTTTATCACTTCCCACCCTATGGACACCTGCCTCTCCTGTACAACTGAGAAAGAACTCGTAGTCCATCCTGTACTTGGGTTCTGTACACCCCCTGCAAGTAGAGAATCATGCCAACATTATTATTATTATATTATTATATTGGGTATTTATATAGCGCCTATCCTCGGTCACAGACCAAGCTCTAAGCGCTTTACAATAACACACTACCTCACTCACTCAACGGACTGCCTACCCAGGTAGAGCCGGCTGAAGAGCAGCCTACTGGCGCTCATTCAGTCGTTTCCCGTACCATTCAAATATCAGTCACTCATTTTCATTTATCTCATTTATTCCTCCAGTTTCTCACATAGGATGCATGAACATTCTGAACAGTACAACTGGCTAGAAACAGTGAAAACACACATCTACTGCTAAGTGGAAGATGATGGGAAACTGTTTCATGGAGAGCATACCCTGCCAGTAAATACGACAGTGGTCACCAAACAGAGGACAAAATTGCGCTTCTGTCACTTTTAGTGGACAATGCACACTCTCCAGCACTCAGTAAGCGCCTGATGCAAGTGGCGGAAGATGGCATCAATGTTTCTGAATCAAAGCCAGTATCTGTCGTAGCATTGGATACAACGACTTCATGTCATAGCCAAAAACAAATTCAGCGATCTTTTCCATAGTAATTTGGAGAAAGTATATTTCTTGTCATGCTGAATTTTCTGACTTTAAAATGGCTGCATTGAGACTTCTGGGGAGTGGCTAAATGGGCGTGGTTGGACTTCAATGATTGGGTCAGTCAGAATTGTCAGAAAAGGAGTTGCTGATTCATTGCTAAAGGTGTCTAATGTCCTGAGAGCACGATTAACCCACTAGACAACTGCAGCAGCACTGCATATTCTTCTACACAAAGCAATTGAAAGGCAGAATTTGACTGACTCTTCGACTGACGACTTTGGCCAGTGGTAACAGCCAATGTAAAATGTCTACCAATGTTCGCCTGCTGGAGTCTGGTTCTGGATCTTGAACTACGTGTAGTCCAGTTTATCTGTTCAATCCAGACTTCAAATCTGAACATCACATTGATGCACTGACTAGCCTCAAGGCAAGCCATGGCTCTTCTCCCTTGATCACAGTCAGTGTCCATGCTGGCTGTCTGTACATCCTTGAGACTTGGTTGAACTGAGAGTATGGCATCCGTCTGTCTGTCAAGCTTTCTGCTCCGGTGCTTGTAGAGTGAACCAAACAGAATGCCCCTTTTCTATGACAGTTCTGGACCATGCACAGTAGCAAAAGGAAAGGTTGATGGAGGTGCAGCAGAATGAATCAACAACCCTGGAGATTTGAGAAGGTGGGCAACAGCAGGCCTGGGAGTAGTACCGTTTGGTTAGCGGTGCCTTGCATCAAATGTTTCTTTTAAAGGAGAAAGTTACAGACCACCATGAACAAATTCCTTTTGTTGACTGGCTGCGATATGTGGTTATGACCAGATGGTTTATTCGTCGTGACCGAAATGCACTGAAATTACTACAGACTGATAGTAGGATGCATGCACTGGCTGTCAGATTTTCTGTGCCTCCATATGTTGTTAACTCATTGCTTTGCATGGATCAAAACAAAAACAGGTCAGCGGCCATTCCATAGAATCACATGTTCATGATCCAGAGCATGGCTTAAATATAGCTTACATAATGCACAGTAATCCGTACGTTAGAAAAAGAGGGGGGAAATTGTAACTTTTTCGTCCTTTTTATATACCTACGGATACTCTACACAGTTTTATTTACTTAACAAATCTTTTTTTTAATACACATACGGATTACTCTGCACTGTTTTTTTTTTTATTAAGTTAACAATAGCTTTAAAATAGTGTAGCATTCATGTTCTTAGTAAAGCAAAAACAGGTCCAAAAAATCTATTATGACCACGCCCAAAAGGTCAAACAAAGGTCACAAACCTTTCCTTCCACCACGTTTTGAATACAGCTTGGTAAGAAGTGTATCCACACCAAATGTTGTGCTTCTACCCCCAAAACCAATCTACTGCTAAAATCATGTTCTTGACAAGCTCACTGCATATACGCTCACATCAACACGGTCACACAATTAGGATCCGTACACAAACACGTGAAAAACCACGCATAGCATCGCATCGCTCGGCATCTCTCTCTCTCTCTCTTCTCTCTCTCTCTGTCGCGTGCGCGCAACTGGCACGCACACACACACACACACACACACACACACACACACACACACACACACACACACACACACACAGAGCAGGCGCGCGCAAGCGTGCGAACACACACACACACACACACACACACACACACACACACACACACACACACACACACACACACACACACACACACACGCACACTCACTCACACGCACGCACGCACGCACGCATGCATGTCGCCATCAGTATGATTATCATGGCATGCTTGTATATGTGATTCTTTAGTATTTGGACGTAGGGTGGGGATAGGGGTTGACTAAACATTGATTGAATGAATTATTATTGTCTTTCTTCTTATTATCATTATCATTTAGCCCCACCTTCCTCCCACAAGACTGGTTTTAGTTTTAATGAGGTGGTGATGAATCTTTACGGGGAGGGAGAGAGAGGGAATAGATTGTCCCTGAATTCCTACACGTGTGAGTCGTAATGTCCACAGATGCATGTCCAAAGTGTGTTACCTGCATTGTGATTATTCGTCTATTGTAATCAGAACGAAGTGTGCGACTGTGCTCAGGAGATGTAAAATTCTTTCTGTGTCTATATATCGGTACTGTTTATGATGGTACAAATCTTCTGTTTGAATGACCAAAAATGTCGGGAAGAATAATAATTTAAAAAAACAACAACTGGTGCACGTTTCGCCCATGTGCGTGGTATTTCGATGGGGGGAAGGGGGGGGGGGGGGGCTTTGTTTTCCTTCATGGTTAACCAAATGGTACTTAAACAACAAACAAACGGTAGGCCTACCGTTTTTTCTTCATGGTTGTAATCAGTATAAGAGTTAATAAGAAAAAAAACCCTACTTTTTTCCCTACATGGTTGTAACCAATATGGTAATCAAAGAACAAACGTTTGGCTTTCTTTATGTCCACACCTGTAAACCAGCATGGTTATTCAGTAACAACCAACGGCTCTGTTTTATCTTTATGACTGTCAACCGGCTTGGGGAATTCAACAAACAAGGGCAATTATTCTTCTGCTTTCTTGGTCAAGATTTAGGATACTGAGAGTATTCTCCCTTTTTTCGCCCTTTGTCTACAGCTTCTTTCTTTCTTTTTCTTTTCTTTTCTTTCTTTCCTACCTTTTTCCCTCTTTTTATCCCTTCTTCTTCTTCTTGTTTACACGAACTGTTTGACACAACAGAATCATTCATCACTAGTACATTTCTCTTTACTCACATGTATGTAGACAGCCTTGTACCGATTAAGGACGAAACGTGTATGCTGGTTTACAACCATGTTATGAAGGCCCAGCCGTATAGAATTACCATGTTAATATACGACACCCGGTAGCATTTCCCTGGGGGAAAAATACTGAGGGGGTGAGGGGGGTAGGGTAGAGATGGGGTAGTGTCAGCATACAAAACTGAATGTGCTTACATTCCTAGAAAAAAGAAAAAAGAAAAGAAGAAATGAAAATCCCGAAGCCTAATTAAGCGTAGAGTGTTGCTTGATGTGTTATGTCATATTCACTGATTGTCCGACAGTAATCTATGTGCATGCACTGATTGGTTTTCTGTAGTATTCCAGAGTTGTCCAGTAAAGGAAAAGACCTACGAGTGTTGTTTGTTTCTTTTGACTGGAGTGCACAGAAGATTGCTTTTCTGTCTTGAGTGCATCTGAACACAGAGTGAAACACACACACACACACACACACACACACACACACACACACGCTCACACACACACACACACACACACACACACACACACACACATTTATACAAACAAGCATGCGCACGTCCGTGTGCATACACACACACACACACACACACACACACACACACACACACACACACACACAAACACACACACTCAGACCCACTAAAACACACACACACACACACACACACACACACACACACACACACACACACTTGATATTACAAGTGTGTGAAGGTGGGGAGGGGTGGCAGTTCTGGTGGTGTCGAGGTGGGTGTTGATCAGAGTTCTTAGCCGCTTGGATGATCAACCTCAACAACTGATAGGGAGGGAGGGAGAGAGAGGGTGGAGGGAAAAGTAGCGGAGAAGGCTGCGGTTCGTACGGTGGGGTGGTGGATGAAAGGCGTGGCTGAGTGTGGTGACAAGTCGATGGGTGGGGGGGGGGGGGGGGGGGGGGGTATTTTCAATGCACCATGCACACTTGGAACGATGGCCTGTCACAAACCCAATGTGGAGTGACAGATTCACAGCTCTGAACTGTTAGTCCTTCTCTGCTGCCCTCAGCAGGGTCCGTTTGGTGAAGGAGGGGAGGAAACTCTTTTTCTTTTTTTTTCTTTTTTTTTTCCAAAAGAGGTCCGGCCCTGACAGAAAACATGCGGTATCAACCTGAGGACACTCTTTGGGTCACTAGATACAAACGTACGCGTGACGCCCCTAATCTCGGACCGAACCACCACACATCCCTTCTTAGAAAGCTGCTGGCGAAACCAGTGGATATTAGGCCTGTTGGTTTTGCTTTCGATTACTTCACGTACTGCAAAAGATTAGGAAAAAAAATCAGATGTGTGTACTTCACATGAAATGTTAACGTGGTGGTGATGGTACTATATATAGAAGTGGTGATGGTACTATATAATTATAGTAGTGGTGATGGTACTGTATATGGTAGTGGTGATGGTACTATGTATAGTAGTGGTGATGGTACAGTATATGGTAGTGGTGATGGTACTATGTATAGTAGTGGTGATGGTAGCCTACTATAAGTAGTAGTGGTGATGGTACTTACTCTCGCAGTGGTGATGGTACTATATATAGTGGTGGTGATGGCATTATATATAATAGTGGTGATGGTACTGTATATAGTGGTGGTGATGGTACTATATATAGTAGTGGTGATGGTACTATAAATAGTAGTGGTGATGGTTCTATATAATATAGCAGTGGTGATGGTAAACGTAGTGGCGTCGATTTGGCCACTGTTCAGTGTAGGCCTACTGGAGAGTTTTTTTGTGTTTTTTTTTTTAAAGTAACAAAGCGCAGCCGAACTGGTCACATCAGCTTGAATCGTATCATTCTTAAGATATGATTGAAAGAACAAACAAAAACATTGTGATTATTCACACATCTAAACGAGCTGAGGGCGTGCAAGTGCAGGATCTAGAGGGGAGCAATTTTAGGCAGAGGGAGGAGGGTCTAAATTTAACACGACACCGCTTTTATCTCGCCTGCGCGACGCTGTTCTGAGAAACATTGTGGGTGCGGACTTCTTTGAATCGGTCAACGTGAGCCACCCAGTTTCGCAATTTCATTCATACCATCGCTTTTCGCTCAGGGAGAACAAGATTCTAGTCAATACACCGAGGAGTTTGGTAAGTTGGTTTTGTGCTGTATACATACATCAATGTTGAACCTGCGTTTTGCTTTTTCTCAGTTAATGCTAAAGGTTGTACTACACGGACGGCTTGATACTACACGAACGGTTTGAACGGCTGTTGGGTTTAGCCGCAATTAAGCTGCTTAGAGTGGGTAGGTCCCACATGGTGTGTCGTGGACAGCCTTTCATTCCGTAGAGTGCCCACAATCATCAAGTTGATTATTCAGACACTTGTGTGTGCATTACCGTTTTTTATTCCGCCATTAAGGTAGCCGTACTCCAACTTTGGGGAAGGTGCATGCTATGTGTTGATTGTGGCCGCTGACAAGGAAGAAGAAGAAGAAGGATGTGTAACGTGTCATCCAAACCAACGGCCAAACTGGCCTTCGCTTCCGAAAGTTGGTGATGGGATTTGACGTGTGTGCCAGATGTTGTGCGTGCCTAGCTGGGTTGACCGACAGAATGGTGAAACTAACTGTCGTCGTCAACTGAAAGGTTTATCCGGGGGCCGGAATAGCTCAACTAGTCGAATGTCTTATTCAAGTGATACGGGGGTTGCGGGTTCGAATCTCCGACGGGGCCGTTTCTGTTCAGGGGAATTTTCCCCACGGAGTTGACATTGGTTCCGACTCCATTTCATTGAAGTCCAAGGAATGAGACTTAACATGTCGAGCACACGTAAAATCCTATCACCATCCTTCTGAAGAGTAATAATGATAATAATAATGGTTTCTTATATAGCGCTTAATAGTATGCACTTACCTGAGCTTAGTTACGCCGAAAACCCATCGGCAAGGTAACTCCGTAATTTGAACATGGTTACCCAATTTAAAAATTAATTTAAGAGAGGAAAGGAAACAGTGAAATGAAAATAATTTAAAAAATTCCTACGAATATATGTGTTGCTATATCATAAGTTTGAAGAATATCATATGAGCCATTTACTCGGGAAAAAAAAAAAACTTCTTCAGAACGTTCTTCCGAATCATACCTGGAACATCATCCCAGTCGAAATCTAGGTCACTCTAAGCTTCATTGCCCAGCACTTTCACTAAGTCTTATGCTGTAAATCCTACAAATCACAGTATCTTCATCACTAAATCTCGTTATAGAACGGCAGAAATCAAGGTTAGCGATGGCGAAAAACAGCATTTCGACAACAAAACTTTAAAAATTCGTAACTCGAGAACTACGGCACGTATCGACTCGAGGTTTTTTGCAAACGGAAGTACATGTAAATGGCCACAGGCAGAAGGAAGTCACGTTCTCGCGAGACTTCCTTTTCTACGAGAAATATGGCGGCGCCCATTGTTGCCACGTGTTTTACCGGGCGCTGGCAGTTGCTCAGCGTTTGGCCGTGTGATTTCCGGTTGGGCGCTAGCGGGTTCTCGCCTGTCAAGAGGGTTCAAACGAATTTCTCTAAGCGCTTTACAAAATCATACTACATTCACCCTTCTCATATACAATAGTACACCTTACACCCAACAACAAAATAATACTATTACTACAATAACTAACAAATCCTAATCCTACAAATATGGCATTCACTTATTTTTCAAATATCACTACAAAAACTAAATCCTATAACGTTCAATCATACAACAAATACATGTAAAAGAGAACATACACATACACTACATTTGAAAAGGCCCAGACGGCTATTAGGCTGCCCCCCCCCCCCCCCCCCCCACACACACACACACACACACAGCATTGACTAATTATGAGAAAATAGATGGGTTTTAAGTTTAGACTTGAAAGAAGAGAGAGAATCTGAATGTCTGAGAGTAGGCCGATATTGATCGATGACACGTAGACACATAACGAACGTGCAACATGTCGGGCACACGTAAAATCCCATCACCATCCTTCTGAATGAAGAGTAGGCCGATATTGATCGATGACACGTAGACACATCCTGTTGGTGGGACCTACCCACTCTTGAGTGGGATCGCTGAGTGGGGGAGGAGGGGGGGGGGGTGCAGGTTAAGATTTCCTAACTGGAAGAAAGCTTTCTCCCTCATTTCAGCAGGTAGGTGAATCTCCATCTGTTATAGACTGCTGTACAAACGCAGCTACCACTGATTAAAAAGAAAAAGACAACAAATCTAGGTATTCTGCTGACCTGTTTTTTTTATTGTCAGGTGTTTTTGTTTGTTTGTTTTTCTCATAGCATTTTTCTTCAAGGATAATAACACAGAAATGAAATTGCAACCGATCTATGTTGGATTGTGAGGTCTATCTACATCTATTGCAACTGATCTATGTTGGATTGTGGTTTCTATTTACATCTATTGCAACT
>CM031604.1:22204985-22237344 GCA_018398815.1 Conus ventricosus
ACAAAGCCCTGGACTGTCAGTGGTGAGGACTGCAGCACACAAAGCCATGGACTGTCAGTTGTGACCACTGCCGCACCCAAATCCCTGACAGGTGGTGAGGACTGCAGCACACAAAGCCCATGGACTGTCAGTAGTGACCACTGCAGCACACAAAAGCCCTGACAGTGGTGAGGACTGCAGCACACAAAGCCCATGGACTGTCAGTAGTGACCACTGCAGCACACAAAGCCCTGCAGTGGTGAGGACTGCAGCACACAACGCCCATGGACTGACAGTAGTGACCACTGCAGCACACAAAGCCCTGACAGTGGTGAGGACTGCAGCACACAAAGCCATGGACTGTCAGTAGTGACCACTGCAGCACACAAAGCCCATGGACTGTGTCACGAGTTTGTCACGAGGCCTACGACGTTTGACCCACTAGGGTGGCGGAATTACTTATTTATTTATTGTCGTTGCTGTTGTCGTGTATCCGTCCCTTAGTGTGGCTTGTGGTGCGGTTGCACCTTGGTGTAGTTCAGCTCAACTTCGGTTTGCTTTCTCTCTCTCTCTCTCTCTAATTCCACCGCCCGTGCTATTCATCCTGCAGGTTCACGGGTGGCCGGTACCTTTCTCTCGAACTTTCTGTCTATCGGCCTCTCGCCTGTCTTTTTACCTGTCGCACGTGCTTCATTTCTTTTAGTTTGAAGTATGCTCACTCTGTGACGTAGCGTGGCATGTTGGCCGCCATTGCTGAGGGAGGTTAGCTCTTCACTCGAGCGGAAGATGTCTCTGAGAGCGCCTGCTCCAGTCTTGGTTCTTCACCGTATCATCGAAAGTACAGTCAGTACTTTCAATTCCTGCAGGTCGGCCTGTAGGAGAGGGACATCACTTCTTCTGTTTCCGCATCTTCGCCTCTGTCCTCTCGACTGGACAGAGGGTAGAGAGAGTCGTTTGACCCGCCTCTTCGGGGTCACCCACGGGTAGCTGGTAAGCATCAGTTTCGTGGTTTGTTTGTTTTGGTTTGTTGTTGTTAGCCGGCTTAGTCTTCTCTTTTGCGCAATTTTCTTTTGTTTTCGAAATTGTAAGAGAAATATTGTGTGAGACCTTTTCTCTGGTTAATTCAATCTTTAACCTGGCCATTCTAAATTATTCCAAAATTCTTTCTCCTGTTTATGCATCTGGTGATGCGGTAGTCGGTGGGGATGGGAGAGAACCTGGTGATTCAGGGTTGGAACTTGCTTGGTCTCGCTCGTCCGCCCCTGTCACATTCGCCGGACTCTTATCTTTCGGCCACCGTCTGTTTGTGTGTGCAAGGAGAACGAGTTTTATGTTCGCGAGCGTGCGTACGCATGATTTGTCGTTCGGATGCGTGGTTGGAGATTTGTGTTATTTTGAAATGTGTTTATAAAATGTGACAATTAGACCATTGAATTGTTATTTGCAAATGTGGTGGCAGGTATAAAGCGATGGTCGCTGTGTTGGTTATTTCCTAAGAAAGGTGAATGTTAATGTGAGTGAGAGAAGGGTGAAGATAATTCATATTTGTTTTATAACCTGTTGATTTAATGCAGTCTTTTACCTGCATCGTGTGAGAAGACCCTAGTGAGCATTCCTGGTTCGATGGGTTTACTGTGTGCGTTTAGTAGACTTCCCCTCGCCCATCATGCGAGTGGCTGTTAAGATTTGACAGCATGGGTCAGACTGTACTGACGGCGGGGTTCCAGTACCCTTCTTCCTTCCTCCTTCCTTCTTCCTTCCCTCCCTTTCTTCTCTCCTCCCAGCTATGTTTCCCCCCCCCCCCCCCTTTCGGGGGCTTCACCCGGAGTACGGACTGGATGGTGCCACGTGTTGGTTGAGGCCACGCTCTGGCTGAGACCACGGACTGGATGGTGCCACGTGCTGGTTGAGGCCACGCTCTGGCTGAGACCACGGACTGGATGGTGCCACGTGCTGGTTGAGGCCACGCTCTGGCTGAGACCACGGACTGGACGGTGCCACGTGCTGGTTGAGGCCACGCTCTGGCTGAGACCCCGGACTGGATGGTGCCACGTGCTGGTTGAGGCCACACTCTGGCTGGGACCGCGGACTGGATGGTGCCACGCGCTGGTCGAGGCCACGCCCTGGTCGGGACCGCGGACTGGTAGAGAAGCCCGCCGTCTTGACTGGCCGGCCCTGACCCCCGTCCAGGACCTCCAGTAACAGCGCCACGTTTCCCCCCCCCCCCCCCCCCCCCCCCCCCCCCCCCCCCCCCCCCCCCCCCCCCGGGACACGCTCTTCACTGCCTGCTTGTGAGTCGAGGGTGTCGGCTTTGAGCGACTCCCTGCGAGAACCGACCCGGTTCGGAGCACCTAGTGCGACAGGGTGCTCCCAGTAGGCCTGACAGAGGCAGGGGTGTGGACGCACGCCAGGGTGTTAGGAGGGATCGATGCTGGAAATGTTTCTTTATAATTGTGTACATGTCATACGTGCTGAAATGCTGTAATTGTGATTGTGTTCGTCGTATGGTGAAATGTTTATTTATAATCGTGCATGTTGTATGTGTTGGAGTGCTTGATTGTGATTGTGCATGTTGTGTGCGTTGGAATGCTTGATTGTGATTGTGCATGTTGTGTGTGTTGGAATGCTTATTTATTATTGTGCGTGTTGTGAATAAATGGGGTGTTGTATCGTAATCTTTATTGTGTGGTCTCTGGCGGGGCGTGTGAGGTCAGTCACTCCCTTCACTCCACCTAGACCGATCCTGTCAGGGCAGACCTCCAGGGGTCGCTCGTGACAGTTGTGGGGGCTCGTCCGGGATGTGAAGGGCTCTGACTGTCTCTCTCGTTTCGCGGAGTACCTGTTTAGTTTTGTCTGTTTTGTATATGTTTAGTCAGTTTGTCGTGTTTGTTCGTGGGTGGTTGGCTGGGTGACTCTAGCGTGAAGGGAGTCTTTTGGTGGCCTGAGGGAACATCCGGCGTGACTGGGGGATCGAGTCGAGACGAAGGGGAGTCGACCGCGTCCAGACCTCTTTCCGCCGGGTACCTCACGCAGGTACGGCCGTAAGTCTTGCCTTTCTGTTGCCGCTCAGTCTTCCATTCCTGTTTTGTATTTAGCCAGTTCTTGTTTTTTTTTTCTCTACCGGGTTGTTGAGTACAGGGGGTTGTATCGGACGCTAGTGTGTCTTTTTTTTTCCTCTCTCCGGATTCCGTCTGCCAGTTTTTTTTTGTTTTTTTTTTCCGGCCAGCCCCACCACACTGTTGCTCGTGCTGTGGAGCGCGGTGTTGCCAGAGTGGGGGCAGCCGGACATAGTTTTTGTTTTGTTTTTTTTTTTCGGTGAGCCCCACCGCACTGTTGCTCGTGTTGTAGAGCGCGGTGTTGCCAGAGTGGGAGCAGCCGGAACTTGTCCGTACACACCACACACACACATACACACATATACACACACCCCCAAAATATTTGTTTTTCAAGTGGAATTGTCTTTCCCCTGTATTTGATAACTATAGGATATAGTTGTCATGGCGACGTCCGGCGCTGGTGGTGTGGCGACGCGTGCGTCGAAGAAGAAGGGTATTCAAAATGTTACTGTAGTCCCTACTATTAGTACCAGTACTTCGACTACGGTAACTTCTACTTATTCCAGTGCTGTAGCAGGTAGTCCAGTGGGTACTTTTACTACCTCTTCGGTGGGGGTCTTCCTGTCGAGACCCCGACTGGCACTTCCGCTCGGAAGCGTCAGAGTATAGCGAAGCAACTGTGGGCTTCTGTTGGGTCGCAGAGACCAAAACCTTCTCCTTTCCAGGCTTCCCCCCGTAAGGAGCATGCCCCAGAAGACTTTCCTTATGGGAAGGTCGAGACCCAAGGGACGGGTCAGACGGGTCATCCTCCCGTGTCGGGAGTGGTGAACCCCGCCCAGGACATCACTTCCGTCCTGATGTTTCTAGAGCGACAGCGACGGGAGGATGAGGCCCAACGTAGAGAAGAGGCTGCCCGACAGGAGGCCCTTCGTAGGGAAGAGTTGGATAGGATGGAGGCTCTGCGCCGAGAGGAGACTGACAGACAGGAGATTCTGCATAGGGAAGAGGCTATTCTTCGTAGGGAGGAGGCTGCCAGACAGGAGGCTCAGCGTAGGGAGGAGGCTGTCAGACAGGAGGCTCAGCGTAGGGAAGAGGCTGCCCTCCGTCGGGAAGAGTTGGATCAGCGTAGGGAGGAGATGGAACAACTCCTTTCGCGACCTCCCGCATCTGTAAATCAGGGGGTTGATCGACAGGCAAGTGATCGAGTTAGAGGCCCGAAGTTAAAGCTTCCAGAGTTCAGACCTAGTGAGGACATTGATATGTTCCTGGAACATTTTGACAAGGTTGCTAGTTCATATCAATTGTCTGAGGAACAGAAGGCATGCACCTTTTTTCTGGATTATCTGGTGCTGCAAGGGAGTGTGTGCTCACTCTAAATGAAGGTGCGTCTTATGCAGACATGCAGTTGGCTCTGCGTAAGCGTTTCCACCTTACCCAGAGACGTACAGGAGGAAGTTCAGGTCCATGAAGAAGAATAACGACGAGACCTTCGTGCAGTTTGGTGATAGGCTGCGCAAAACGCTAGGGTATTGGCGTCAGTTGGCCAAGTTGGAGCTGGAGGATCTGATCCTCATTGAACAGCTCACCAACACTGTGTCCCCAGAGTTGAGGATCCGGATAGGCGAGACAGCACCTCAGGATTTCGCGGCTGCGATTCACACAGCTGAGGTGTTTGCTGAAGCTCGCAGGGCTTATGGGCATCGCCCAGATAGGAGAGGAAGCCCTCCACAGGATTTAGTAGCAATAAGGCGCCGACAACTGCTAGTGGGGTGGACAAGGCAGGCAGTTCATCGGGATTTCAGCGCCCCGACTGTGTTTTCTTTGTGGTCGTCCTGGCCACATTAGGAAAGATTGTCCTAAAGCCGCTGGTAGTCGTGGGGCTGGTCCTTTCCCACGTCCTCGTGCCTTGGCTAACGTGGGTTCCATCCCAACTACTGGTGATTCAGAGTGCCCAGTGTTTCTCTCTGTTGTTGGTTCCTCCTTGGTCGACACCATCAGGGATTCGGGAGCATCAACGATCTTTGTGGATAAGAATTTGGTTTCCCTGAGGCCCGGCGGGGCGCTAGTTATGATGTGTGCGGGTTGGAGGCTGGTTTTACCTCCACCCATCCTTCAGTACTCGTTCCTATCTCCACCCCCTACTTCTGTGGCGAAGTATGGGCCATCGCGGTGGGAGCGACCTCTGTATTCCCTTATCATAGGGAATATCATCACTTTTGCGGACGGACACAGTCAGTCCGTGTCTACGGATCTGCCCGTACAGGCGTGTGTGGGAGTTACCACACGCGCCAAAGCTAAGAAGCAGGAACAGGAATTGCGTCCCGTTCTACAGCCGATCTCTGACGAGGTTCTGGCAAAGGCCGACCCTGCTTCCATCCTCCGTCTTCAGGCCAGGGACTTGGATGTCCAACGCCTGCGACAACTGGTAGATCGTCCCACTCAGTCTGCCCGACACGCCAAGGTGGGCTTCAAGCTCCACAAGGGGATCCTCTTTAGGGTTTTCACTCGGGCAGATCGTGTGGGGCCCAAACAGCTTGTTGTTCCCAAAGCTTGAGAGAATCGGTTCTCCGGCAGGCCCATGATTCACCTATGGCTGGTCATATGGGCTCAAAGCGGACTCTCGAGCGAGTAAGACGAGACTTCTTTTGGCCGAGGATGAACTCGCAGGTTAGGCAGTACTGTCGCAGTTGCGATGTCTGCCAACGGACAACGCCTAAGTGTCGCTTGAAGCGTGTTCCCCTAGGGTCAGTGCCACGGGTTGGGGAGCCATTCCGCAAGGTTGGGGTTGACCTGGTGGGACCCATTAATCTACCATCCGATCGCGGTTACCGCTACGCTTCGGTAGCGGTAGACTCTGCGAGTCGATACCCAGAGGCTGTCCCGCCTAGGACTATCGATGCCCCTTCTGTTGCTGAGGCTCGCTGGCAGATTTGGACACGCACTGGCGTGCCCAAGAGGAAGTACGGCCGGAAGTTTGTACTGGAGAGCGATCATCATCCTCTCCAGTGCTTGGACCGGATCCGGCCAGTCAGTCGTCGACTCATGAGTTAGGCAGTGGAACTGCAGAGTCATGCGTTCACTTTCCGTCATATCAAGGGTTGCTGTAATACGGATGCTGACTATCTTAGCCGAGCTCCGTAGTTAGCGTATTGGAAAATCAGTCAGAGGGACACTTCCCTCAACCAGGGTTATATCCCTTTTGGTCTCTGTATCAGGTGTAGTGACAGTTTTTCACTTCAGTGATGTTAACGATAGTGAATCACCAATGGTTCGGATTGTTATTTTCATTGTTGGAAGGTTCACTTAGTTGTTTGATAAATGTAGTATTATGTATTTCTCGGTGTGATTTTATCGTAGAATGTTTGTATTGGATTCATCGTACTCTGTCGATCACAGAGAGTTGGGTTCGGTCCCATTGTTGTGAATTTGCACATGCGTCAAGGTTCAAAGGAGCACTGTATCTCAGAGAAACAGATGCTTTTAGAAGGGGGGTTTGTCACGAGTTTGTCACGAGGCCTACGACGTTTGACCCACCTAGGGTGGCGGAATTACTTATTTATTTATTGTCGTTGCTGTTGTCGTGTATCCGTCCCTTAGTGTGGCTTGTGGTGCGGTTGCACCTTGGTGTAGTTCAGCTCAACTTCGGTTTGCTTTCTTCTCTCTCTCTCTCTCTCTCTAATTCCACCGCTGTAGACAATTGTAGACAATTATAGGGGTATTTCTTTATGCAATATATGCAGTAAACTTTATAGTTCCGTTGTTAATAAGCGATTACATGAATGGATATCTCAGAATAATGTAACAGGAGAACACCAAGCAGGATTCAAGAAAGATTATTCCACAGTTGATCATATGTTTACTTTGTTAGCCGCAGTTCAAAAACAATTTGTAAATAATCAGAAGCTATATGTTGCTTTTGTGGATTTTGAAAAGCTTTTGATTCAGTTTCACGGAAACTACTATGGCCTGTTCTATTAAAAAATGGAATTAAGGGTAAACTGTATCGTTGTGTAAAGAGTATGTATTGTGAGGTGAAGGCTAAGATCAGATCCGGAGCAAATTTATCAGATTTTGTCAAGTGTACCAGAGGAGTTAAGCAAGGGGACGTCTGTAGTCCAGTTTTGTTTTCTTTGTTCATAAATGAATTAGCGTTGGAAATTATTCAAAATGGAAAACATGGTGTAACCTTTGACTTCTTGGAGTTATTTGTGTTGCTTTTTTGCCGACGATATAGTTTTATTGTCTACAACGGTCGTTGGACTTCAAAGGCAGCTGAAAAGCTTGTATTCTGCTGCAACCAGATTAGAATTAAAAGTAAATATGAATAAGACCAATATTATTGTCTTTCGTAAAGGTGGTTATTTGGCACGAAATGAGAGGGGGATTTATGACGGTCAGTATATTGCTGTAGTCAATGCATATAAATATTTAGGATTCTATTTCACAACCAGATTAAGTTTCACTTTTGGATGCCAAGATATGCAAACAGAGCAAAGAGAGCAGTTACAGTTATACTTCACATTTTATATAAACTGAATTGTAGCGCTTTTACAGTTTTCTCAAAGCTGTTTGACTCTCAGGTGCAGCCAATCCTACAATATGGAGCAGAAATTTGGGCACTTGAGAAAAGCGTCGTAATTGAAAATGTGCATTTGTATGCCATGAAAAATTTTTGAATGTAGATAATCGAACACCGAATGATTTAGTATATGGTGATCTGGGAAGATATCCGATTTATGTTAATTCGTTTTTGAAATGCATTAAATACTGGTTGAAAATAACAAGAATGGACGAAATTAAAATACCTTTTAAAGCTTATAAGATATTGAGAAATTTGGATTCAAATGGCAAGAAGACATGGGCTACCAATGTTCGTCACTGTTTAAATTCATATGGCTTTGCTTATGTTTGGGATAACCAGGGTGTTGAAAATATTGTAGGGTTCTTGAAATGTTTTAAACAAAGAATTATTGACTGCAGATGGCAGGACTGGCATGATCATATTTATAGCAGTGACAGATTTGCGCAGTACAGACTCTTTAAAACAACTAATGTGATAGAGCCATACATTAAAATGGATATGAACAGATATATTAAGAGTGCGCTAAGTAAGTTTAGATTTGGTGTTTCTGATATAGCGTGTCACCGTTTCAGATACAGTGCTGTGAGTGATAATGAACTGACATGTCGTTTATGTAACCTGGCCAAGGAAGATGAAATCCATTTCCTTTTTTGCTGTCCTGCTTTTCATGACCTCAGGATAAAATTCATAAAGCCAAAGTTTTATTCTGACCCTTGTATTTTCAGAGTTAATTTACTCCTGGCATCAAGAAATGAAGTCATTCTCTTTAACCTTGCTATGTACATTTATGAAGCACAAAAGAGGTTACGTACTGTGTATTCCTAATAACATTGTATGATGCATATGTACTTGCTTTCTCTTGTCATTTTCCTCATTTCAGTAATTGATATTGTATATATTGCGGGTACCACCCCTTCAGTATGGGCTATGGCCTTAATCTGAATAAATATTCGCATTCGCATTCGCATTCGCATTCTAATTCCACCGCCCGTGCTATTCATCCTGCAGGTTCACGGGTGGCCGGTTCCTTTCTCTCGAACTTTCTGTCTATCGGCCTCTCGCCTGTCTTTTTACCTGTCGCACGTGCTTCATTTCTTTTAGTTTGAAGTATGCTCACTCTGTGACGTAGCGTGGCATGTTGGCCGCCATTGCTGAGGGAGGTTAGCTCTTCACTCGAGCGGAAGATGTCTCTGGGAGCGCCTGCTCCAGTCTTGGTTCTTCACCGTATCATCGAAAGTACAGTCAGTACTTTCAATTCCTGCAGTCGGCCTGTAGGAGAGGGACATCACTTCTTCTGTTTCCGCATCTTCGCCTCTGTCCTCTCGACTGGACAGAGGGTAGAGAGAGTCGTTTTGACCCGCCTCTTCGGGGTCACCCACGGGTAGCTGGTAAGCATCAGTTTCGTGGTTTGTTTGTTTTGGTTTGTTGTTGTTAGCCGGCTTAGTCTTCTCTTTTGCGCAATTTTCTTTTGTTTTCGAAATTGTAAGAGAAATATTGTGTGAGACCTTTTCTCTGGTTAATTCAATCTTTAACCTGGCCATTCTAAATTATTTCCAAAATTCTTTCTCCTGTTTATGCATCTGGTGATGCGGTAGTCGGTGGGGATGGGAGAGAACCTGGTGATTCAGGGTTGGAACTTGCTTGGTCTCGCTCGTCCGCCCCTGTCACATTCGCCGGACTCTTATCTTTCGGCCACCGTCTGTTTGTGTGTGCAAGGAGAACGAGTTTTATGTTCGCGAGCGTGCGTACGCATGATTTGTCGTTCGGATGCGTGGTTGGAGATTTGTGTTATTTTGAAATGTGTTTATAAAATGTGACAATTAGACCATTGAATTGTTATTTGCAAATGTGGTGGCAGGTATAAAGCGATGGTCGCTGTGTTGGTTATTTCCTAAGAAAGGTGAATGTTAAATGTGAGTGAGAGAAGGGTGAAGATAATTCATATTTGTTTTATAACCTGTTGATTTAATGCAGTCTTTTACCTGCATCGTGTGAGAAGACCCTAGTGAGCATTCCTGGTTCGATGGGTTTACTGTGTGCGTTTAGTAGACTTCCCCTCGCCCATCATGCGAGTGGCTGTTAAGATTTGACAGCATGGGTCAGACTGTACTGACGGCGGGGTTCCAGTACCCTTCTTCCTTCCTCCTTCCTTCTTCCTTCCCTCCCTTTCTTCTCTCCTCCCAGCTACGTTTCCCCCCCCCCCCTTTCGGGGCTTCACCCGGAGTACGGACTGGATGGTGCCACGTGTTGGTTGAGGCCACGCTCTGGCTGAGACCACGGACTGGATGGTGCCACGTGCTGGTTGAGGCCACGCTCTGGCTGAGACCACGGACTGGATGGTGCCACGTGCTGGTTGAGGCCACGCTCTGGCTGAGACCACGGACTGGACGGTGCCACGTGCTGGTTGAGGCCACGCTCTGGCTGAGACCCCGGACTGGATGGTGCCACGTGCTGGTTGAGGCCACACTCTGGCTGGGACCGCGGACTGGATGGTGCCACGCGCTGGTCGAGGCCACGCCCTGGTCGGGACCGCGGACTGGTAGAGGAGCCCGCCGTCTTGACTGGCCGGCCCTGACCCCCGTCCAGGACCTCCAGTAACAGCGCCACGTCAGTGGTGAGGACTGCAGCACACAAAGCCCATGGACTGTCAGTAGTGACCACTGCAGCACACAAAGCCCATGGACTGTCAGTAGTGACGACTGCAGCACACAAAGCCCATGGACTGTCAGTAGTGACCACTGCAGCACACAAAGCCCATGGACTGTCAGTGGTGAGGACTGCAGCACAGAAAGCCCATGGACTGTCAGTAGTGACCACTGCAGCACACAAAGCCCATGGACTGTCAGTGGTGAGGACTGCAGCACACAAAGCCCATGGACTGTCAGTAGTGACCACTGCAGCACACAAAGCCCATGGACTGTCAGTGGTGAGGACTGCAGCACACAAAGCCCATGGACTGTCAGTTGTGACCACTGCAGCACACAAAGCCCTGACAGTGGTGAGGACTGCAGCACACAAAGCCCATGGACTGTCAGTAGTGACCACTGCAGCACACAAAGCCCTGACAGTGGTGAGGACTGCAGCACACAAAGCCCATGGACTGTCAGTAGTGACCACTGCAGCCCACAAAGCCCTGACAGTGGTGAGGACTGCAGCACACAAAGCCTATGGACTGACAGTAGTGACCACTGCAGCACACAAAGCCCTGACAGTGGTGAGGACTGCAGCACACAAAGCCCATGGACTGACAGTGGTGAGGACTGCAGCACACAAAGCCCTGACAGTGGTGACCACTGCAGCACACAAAGCCCATGGACTGACAGTGGTGAGGACTGCAGCACGCAAAGCCCTGATAGTGGTGACCACTGCAGCACACAAAGCCCTGACAGTGGTGAGGACTGCAGCACACAAAGCCCTGACAGTGGTGAGGACTGCAGCACACAAAGCCCTGACAGTGGTGAGGACTGCAGCACACAAAGCCCTGACAGTGGCGAGGACTGCCATGTGACATGTGGGGGCCAAGCTGATGTCGGCGGCCTGGAGTACAGGTGTGGGAGTGGGGACGGTGGCTGGACTGCAATCGGCGGGGGCGGCAGGTCTGACCTTGGCTCAGTCCGTGGTGGTAGGAAGTGTGGGGGCTGGCATCACTAAATTCTTCACCTTCGGCAGCAGTGAGAAGGGTAAGGTGTGTGTGTGTGCGTGAAATTGTTCAGTTCCCGTTTAGCACTCAACATATGTGCTATTGAAGAAAAAGTCCAGGTTGAAGTCCCATAGTTTAATGGACTACAGGCAAATAACTGTCGAGAGATTCCCTGTACCTAGGGCATGATTTTGTTGTAAGACAGAGCCTACACCATCCCTCTCTTTCCACCGCCTTAACCTCCCTGAACTGAATCAGCTGCATGCACTGCTGGCTGGACAGACAGGAGTTTCAAGTTGTACACATCCAACGTCACGTGCAGTCAAACTCACGACCATCAGCTCCATAGCTGGAGGCTTCAACCACTCAGCTCCAGACCCATGCAATGACAGCCTGTCTTGGTGGAATGTCACTCCAGTGGAAGGCATTGTCCAGCTTTAACACATGGCGCACATTTCTTTCCAATTCCCCTCACACCTTTAGACAGGAACTTACTATGTTCATGCACTGTGAGTAGGAGATGAGAGTGGGAAAGTTCTGACTCAACTGATTTTGTTTGTTTTTGTAAATGGAAAGTTTAGATTATTTGACAGAATGGAGGAATTTAAATGGTGTACATTTTTTGTTATTGCTCCTGCCCCTACACATTAGTGCCAGTCTGGATTTAACAACTGTTCAATGCATCCTTCTTAAAAAGTGTGGGCGAGTGTTTGTGTTTTGTTCATTTGTAAACTGCCAATCACAAACTGGTCATATTCAAAACATTCTTGTCTGTATGGGGCTAACATGAAGTGAAGTTGTATCGTCACGTCTTCACCTCCACCGGTTTAAAATCAAGCGTGATAATAATCCCATTACATGGTACATTTGTCTTTCTTTTTCTTGTGTCGCTTTCATAATGTTTAGTATGTTGACAGTTAGTCCAGTGGCCTTTAGTGCTGCCCTTAACCTCCTTTTTATCTTAACTGGGAACATTTAAAGGTGAAACAAACACACCCAACCATTTATGCACCAAACAGGGCGCTCTTATTCAGCTTATGCTAGAAACTAATAGCTATATTTCTAATCATTCTGATAGTTTATCAGTTGCAGATTCTTCAACCCCATGATCACCAGAAAGCTAGGTCTGATTATTTGCCGTCAATGTAGCTGCAGTCAGGAAAAAAACCAAGCTGTCTTCAGGAAGTAGACTGTGTTGATTGTGTTAAAGACGCCAGACCGAAGTGACAGCACTCTTTATCAAATGTGTGCATGTTTGTGGATGCACGTAACCGACTTTCAAACCTGCTAATCATTCTTTTCCCAATATGCTTTCAGAGGCATGCGAGGAAGAGGGAAAGTAGACGCCACTCGTGTGTGCATGTACCATGCATACACATCCTCACCGATTGGTCAACAAGACACGCAGAGTCACTCAGTATGTCTTTGAAATCTCGAGAGTCGATTTTTTTCTTCCTTTTCAAGTTATTTCCTTCTATTTTTAGTTTCAGCTTCAATATAACAATTCTTAGTTTTCATTGTATGTAGTTTTAAATAAAGGTGCGTTTCCAAATGACAATTTGGCATGTATGCATGCAGATTTTATTGTGTACCTGTATATAAAGTTTTGTTTCCCCTGTGTGTGTGTGTGTGAGAGAGAGAGAGAGAGAGAGAGAGAGAGAGAGAGAGAGAGAGAGCAAGCGCACGTGTACGTGCACATGTGCAGCCTGAGAGAGAGTGAGAGTTTTGTGGCAAAAAAAAATTTGTCAATTCATACCTGACATGCAATCCACATGTGGCCGGGTAGATTTGAATAAAAACGATGCATACGTTACTAGTATCCAAAGACATTTTGCATCATAAAAGGACTTGATTCTCTGACTTGGCCGGGCAACTCATAGTGCAGGATTCAATCAGTTCACCTCATGTTGTGTACAGCCCAAATGACAGCACAGGCACATGTCATTCACAGTGCAGGATTCTATCAGCTCACCTCATGTTGTGTACAGCCCAAATGACAGCACAGGCACATGTCATTCATAGTGCAGGATTCTATCAGTTCACCTCATGTTGTGTACAGACAGCCCAAATGACAGCACAGGCACATGTCATTCATAGTGCAGGATTCTATCAGTTCACCTCATGTTGTGTACAGCCCAAATGACAGCACAGGCACATGTCATTCATAGTGCAGGATTCTATCAGTTCACCTCATATTGTGTACAGCACAGGCACATGTCATTCATAGTGCAGGATTCTATCAGTTCACTTCATATTGTGTACAGCACAGGCACATGTCATTCATAGTGCAGGATTCTATCAGTTCACCTCATATTGTGTGCAGCACAGGCACATGTAATTCATAGTGCAGGATTCTATCAGTTCACCTCATATTGTGTACAGACAGCCCATGACAGCACAGGCACATGTCATTCATAGTGCAGGATTCTATCAGTTCACCTCATGTTGTGTACAGCCCAAATGACAGCACAGGCACATGTCATTCATAGTGCAGGATTCTATCAGTTCACCTCATGTTGTGTACAGACAGCCCAAATGACAGCACAGGCACATGTCATTCATAGTGCAGGATTCTATCAGTTCACTTCATATTGTGTACAGACAGCCCATGACAGCACAGGTACATGTCATTCATAGTGCAGGATTCAATCAGTTCACCTCATATTGTGTACAGCCCAGATGACAGCACAGGCACATGTCATTCATAGTGCAGGATTCTATCAGTTCACCTCATATTGTGTACAGCACAGGACAGATAACAGCACAGGCACATGTCATTCATAGTGCAGGATTCTATCGGTTCACCTCATACTGTGTACAGCCCAGATGACAGCACAGGCACATGTCAGGTCACTCTCTACACAGTCACTCTCTACACAGATGGTTTAGAAAAAAAAAGTTCACATACACACAAGTGCAGGAAAGATTCCTTCTAGTCTCCCTTCTCCACAGGAGACAAATGGTCTCTTGAATTTCCTTCTACTACTATAACCCAGACAACCACTCTGGGCTGTTTCTGGGTCATCATCCCCTCCAGGTCCTCATGCTGCCTCTTAGTGTCCTCATGATGCCTCACAGTGTCCTCATGATGCCTCACAGTGTCCTCATGGTGCCTCACAGTGTCCTCATGGTGCCTCAGTGTCCTCATGGTGCCTCACAGTGTCCTCATGGTGCCTCACAGTGTCCTCATGGTGCCTCACAGTGTCCTCGTGGTGCCTCACAGTGTCCTCGTGGTGCCTCACAGTGTCCTCATGGTGCCTTAGTGTCCTCATGGTGCCTCTCAGTGTCCTCATGGTGCCTCTCAGTGTCCTCATGGTGCCTCACAGTGTCCTCATGGTGCCTCAATGTCCTCATGGTGTCTCACAGTGTCCTCATGGTGCCTCTCAGTGTCCTCATGGTGCCTCTCGGTGTCCTCATGGTGCCTCTCAGTGTCCTCATGGTGCCTCACAGTGTCCTCATGGTGCCTCACAGTGTCCTCATGGTGCCTCATGGTGCCTCACAGTGTCCTCATGGTGCCTCACAGTGTCCTCATGGTGCCTCACAGTGTCCTCATGGTGCCTCAGTGTCCTCATGGTGCCTCAGTGTCCTCATGGTGCCTCAGTGTCCTCATGGTGCCTCTCAGTGTCCCAGTGTCCTCATGGTGCCTCAGTGTCCTCATGGTGCCTCTCAGTGTCCTCATGGTGTCACAGTGTCCTCATGGTGCCTCACATTGTCCTCATGGTGCCTCAGTGTCCTCATGGTGTCACAGTGTCCTCATGGTGTCACAGTGTCCTCATGGTGCCTCACAGTGTCCTCATGGTGTCTCAGTGTCCTCATGGTGCCACAGTGTCCTCATGGTGCCTCACAGTGTCCTCATGGTGCCTCACAGTGTTCTCATGGTGTCACAGTGTCCTCATGGTGTCTCAGTGTCCTCATGGTGCCTCAGTGTCCTCATGGTGCCTCAGTGTCCTCATGGTGTCTCTTAGTGTCCTCATGGTGCCTCTGTGTCCTCATGGTGCCTCTGTGTCCTCATGGTGCCTCACAGTGTCCTCATGGTGCCTCACAGTGTCCTCATGGTGCCTCACAGTGTCCTCATGGTGCCTCGGTGTCCTCATGGTGCCTCGGTGTCCTCATGGTGCCTAGGTGTCCTCATGATGCCTCGGTGTCCTCATGGCGCCTCAGTGTCCTCATGGTGCCTCACAGTGTCCCCATGGTGTCTCAGTGTCCTCATGGTGCCTCGGTGTCCTCATGGTGCCTCGGTGTCCTCATGGTGCCTCAGTGTCCTCATGGTGCCTCACAGTGTCCTCATGGTGCCTCAGTGTCCTCATGGTGTCTCTTAGTGTCCTCATGTTGTCACAGTGTCCTCATGGTGTCCTCATGGTGCCTCAGTGTCCTCATGGTGTCTCAGTGTCCTCATGGTGTCTCAGTGTTCTCATGGTCCCTCACAGTGTCCTCATGGTGCCTCAGTGTCCTCATGGTGCCTCAGTGTCCTCATGGTGCCTCACAGTGTCCTCATGGTGCCTCACAGTGTCCTCATGGTGCCTCGGTGTCCTCATGGTGCCTCAGTGTCCTCATGGTGCCTCACAGTGTCCTCATGGTGCCTCTCAGTGTCCTCATGGTGCCTCGGTGTCCTCATGGTGCCTCAGTGTCCTCATGGTGCCTCACAGTGTCCTCATGGTGTCCTCATGGTGCCTCAGTGTCCTCATGGTGTCTCTTAGTGTCCTCATGGTGTCTCAGTGTCCTCATGGTGCCTCAGTGTCCTCATGGTGTCTCTTAGTGTCCTCATGGTGCCTCAGTGTCCTCATGGTGTCTCTTAGTGTCCTCATGGTGCCTCACAGTGTCCTCATGGTGCCTCTCAGTGTCCTCATGGTGCCTCACAGTGTCCTCATGGTGCCTCACAGTGTCCTCATGGTGTCTCAGTGTCCTCATGGTGCCTCAGTGTCCTCATGGTGCCTCAGTGTCCTCATGGTGCCTCAGTGTCCTCATGGTGTCTCAGTGTCCTCATGGTGCCTCTGTGTCCTCATGGTGCCTCAGTGTCCTCATGGTGTCACAGTGTCCTCATGGTGTCACAGTGTCCTCATGGTGCCTCTTAGTGTCCTCATGGTGCCTCTGTGTCCTCATGGTGCCTCAGTGTCCTCATGGTGTCACAGTGTCCTCATGGTGTCACAGTGTCCTCATGGTGCCTCGGTGTCCTCATGGTGTCTCAGTGTCCTCATGGTGTCACAGTGTCCTCATGGTGTCACAGTGTCCTTATGGTGCCTAATGACATGCCCTGAAGCTGAACACAGAAGAAAGAAAGAAAGAAAAAAAATGGCAAAAAAGTCATGGCCACTGCAGAACAGACAGGTCGCGTCCACTCTGGTCAGTGCTAAAGCCTAATGACCTAGCCACCAGACTGCATCAAAGAACATCAAGCTACAACGCACACTGAGTTTGTGTATGGTGGAAGGCCTCATCACTGAGGAAGACAGGTATCTATTGTCACTTTGACTGCTAATTGGCTCAAGCCTTGCCTTAAGGCTGTATCAGGCCAATTGACACAGGCTAGAACACCAAGGCTACATCAAAATGTTGTTATGCTCTGCATACTCATGCGGGGATTGTCTTCAGTTGTGACAAGCTCCTAGCATAACTTTATCAGTCTCCCAAATCACCCGAAGTCGGAGTGTGGCTGCCCATGTGGCAAGGTAATCAAACACGGTCACACACGTAATGTTCTCATCCCCAGCTGCTGCATTTGTACCATAGTGTTCAAATGCTTCGACCGTTTGGATGACCCCTGGAGTCTTTTAGCCAGGGTTCGACAACAACAACAACTGCTAATTTCCCTTCCTGGTGTGCTTAATTCATAATCTTTAATTCATCAAAACCCAGAGAAGAAAACCACCAGCAGGCAAGTTTCCCAACACTTTACTCCTGATGGCCCAGACGACTAGCGCAAAGAGCCTTTTCAGGGCTGACAAACTTGTACAGGATAAAAAAAAAGGTTAATTGTGAAAGAAGAAACAAGCAACAGAAACAGTTAATGACCAGGTAGCTGAACTGTTGACCTGATGAAGATGAACACAGTCACAGCAACAGAAACAGTTAATGACAAGGTAGCTGAACTGTTGACCTGATGAAGATGAACAGTCACAGCAACAGAAACAGTTAATGACAAGGTAGCTGAACTGTTGACCTGATGAAGATGAACACAGTCACAGCAACAGAAACAGTTAATGACAAGGTAGCTACACTGTTGACCTGATGAAGATGAACACAGTCACAGCAACAGAAACAGTTAATGACAAGGTAGCTACACTGTTGACCTGATGAAGATGAACACAGTCACAGCAACAGAAACAGTTAATGACAAGGTAGCTACACTGTTGACCTGATGAAGATGAACACAGTCACAGCAACAGAAACAGTTAATGACAAGGTAGCTGAACTGTTGACCTGGTGAAGATGAACACAGTCACAGCAACAGAAACAGTTAATGACAAGGTAGCTGAACTGTTGACCTGATGAAGATGAACACAGTCACAGCAACAGAAACAGTTAATGACAAGGTAGCTGAACTGTTGACCTGATGAAGATAACAGTCACAGCAACAGAAACAATTAATGACAAGGTAGCTACACTGTTGACCTGATAAAGATGAACACAGTCACAGCAACAGAAACAGTTAATGACAGGGTAGCTACACTGTTGACCTGATGAAGATGAACAGAGTCACAGCAACAGAAAGAGTTAATGACAAGGTAGCTGAACTGTTGACCTGATGAAGATGAACACAGTCACTCTGAACTTAAGTGCTTGCCATCCTGCTGTATCAGGCCAATTGACACAGGCTAGAACACCAAGGCTACATCAAAATGTTGTTATGCTCTGCATACTCATGCGGGGATTGTCTGTACAGTGTATTGAATGTACACCCCCCCTCTCTAACCACCCCCCCCCACCCACCCCTGAAAACAAAACAATGTCAAAAATGCCATATGTCCTACAAGATGGAAACTAGTGTCCACCCAGGAAAGTGTGCACAATTTTCACCACCTAATTTTTGTCAGAGTACAACCTCCCAGACTGGCATGTAATATATTATGACCAGCAAAAAAAAAATCTAAAAAAAAAGGGGGGGAGGGGAGTAAAAGTTTCAAGGACAAAGAGAGAAAAATGGTTCGTGCAGGCAGAAAAACAGTAGATGACAACACACACACACACACACACACACACACACACACTCACACACTCACACACACACACACACAGAGTAACAGAAAAGAGGAACTTACTAGCACAGAACTTTTATCAGGAGTGGAAGCTATTTGTGCTGAAAGAACCGCCAGTTTTCCCACAGAGATGTGTCTGTCTGTCGTGGAGAGATTTAGAGAAAGTGTGAATGTGTAATGGAGAGTGTGTGTGTGTGTGTGTGTGTGTGTGTGTGTGTGTGTGTGTGTGTGTGAGACTTCAAAGGCAGAAAGTCTTCACTGTGAAGCAACTCTTGTACAAACAGAGAAAATGTTTGACAAAACATGTCCGTCAACAGAATGAGTCTTTATTTGGGGAAGTGTCCAAATAATCCCTGTCTTTATTGGAAATGTGTTCAAATAAACCCTGTCTTTATTGGAAAAGTGTTCAAATAAACCCTGTCTTTATTGGGAAAAGGTCCTAATAATCCCTGTGGTTTTCTTCAATATGTCACAACCCTGATCTACAACTCTTTCTAAGGAGGCAAGAGGTCCAAATAATCCCTGTCTTTATTGGAAAAGTGTTCAAATAAACCCTGTCTTTATTGGGAAAAGGTCCTAATAATCCCTGTGGATTTCTTTGATATGTCACGACCCTGATCTACAACTCTTTCTAAAGGAGGCAAGAGGTCCAAATAATCCCTGTGGATTTCTTCGATATGTCACGATCCTGATCTACAACTCTTTCTAAAGGAGGCAGGAAAAATGTTCAAACTGGATTTCCTCAACCTGAAAGTACATTTGCCTTTTAAAAATGCTGTCTAAATATACATTCAGACAAGATTTCGATTTTGATGTTATATTGCACACTGTGAAGGTGTTTCACACGCATGTCTAATCATGATCTGACCAAGTTTCCTTTTGATGACATTCTGGTATGCATATAGGAAGGACTGAACTAATGTACATGTTATCAGACATCTAAATCAAGCAATTTGATTTTTCTGTTTACTTTTTTGGGGGAGCAAACACAAAAATAAATGGTTATTAAATTCTTTTTCGTATACCAGAACACTGGAGTTAGCTTTCATTTTTCTTAATTTATATTCAATATCACAACTGAAAATTCATCAAAAGAAGAAATACATATTGAAAGCCAGGTACAGCTGTCATAAATTAATGTTCCATACAGATAGGAAAAGATAAACAGAAAGACAAAAGTGCATCAACATATCAATAAAGAATGCTGCTCAGTGAGGGAACGCCGTATATAGTTGTTTCCCTTGGTCTGGCCGATGTAAGTTTCAGTCCAGTCCTGTGTGAACAGAAGCAACAACTGAAAATTACTCCTACAAAATGTTTGAGTAAAAGAGGTAGTTTTATAATATATATATACATACATGACAGTTCAAATTACTAAAATAGTGTGCACTGTTGGCTCACTTGCAATCTTGACATGTGTTTGATAGCCGACTTGACCATGTACTGCATGACTTACCTGATGGGCATGATGGAAATCAACAACAAAATACTCTATTAGGTACATACCACTACTACCCATACTAGTACCATGATGGAAATCAACAACAAAATACTCTACTAGGTACATACCACTACTACCCATACTAGTACCACTTTTCATTATTTCCTGTTTTGAACGAACAGTTGAGAAAAACAAAACAAACAAAAATGTGAGCAATTAGATGCTGCACACATATGTGTGTGTGTGTGTGTGTGGAGATACTTGGGTATTGGGGCAGTGGAGGAAGAGAGAAGGGGGGGGGGGGGGGGGCAGAAATGCAATGAACAGGATTTGTAAGCACACCATGAAGACAAACAGACACTGCTGAAGAGCCAGCCAGGGCCCTGTCCACACAGAGCATCCCAGTCCAGTCACCCAACAGCTACAGAAACACTGACTGCACTGTAAAGAGAGAAAAAAATGCAGATTTTCTTGAATAAAGACAGGAGAATGGGTCAATGAGCCAGGACAACCAGTGGATACCAGTGAAAGTTTTTTTGTTTGTACGTTTTCAAAGATAATCTCAGAGGAAATTCGAAGCTCAGAATTTCCATAAGACAGGGACCCAATGTATAGTGTGAGAGCCCTCGATGTTTATCACAGGGGAGGGTACCATGGCATCTCTCAAAAACCATCACTTACAATCCTTAAACATAGGTAGGACGCTATTCTCAACACCCATCGTTAGAAATTCATAAAAGCAGACACAAGAGCATCTCTCAGTAACCATCTGTAGAAATCCTTTAAAAAGGCATAACAGCATCTTTCCATAACCATCATTAGAAATTCCTAGAAATGAGTTCTTTAAGTCTAACTTTTACGGTGTGGTTGACCTTTTACAGACAAAGACAAGAATGTAGTTAAACAGAGTGAATCATTTCATTTGGGAGGTTAATCGATTGTAGACAAAGACAAGAATGTAGTTAAACAGAGTGAATCATTTCATTTGGGAGGTCAATCGATTGTAGAGAAAGACAAGAATGTATTAAACAGAGTGAATCATTTCATTTGGGAGGTCAATCGATTGTAGACAAAGACAAGAATGTAGTTAAACAGAGTGAATCATTTCATTTGGAGGTCAATCGATTGTAGACAAAGACGGTGTTCCGCACAAAAAGATCTTTATAGGGACAGACAGTTTTTGGTGACGGGTTAACCTATAGCAGACAAAAACAAGGTGTTCTGGAAAAAAAGTCTTTAAACTGAGAAGGTCTTCAGTGACAATTAAATGTGGAACAGACAGCCCCAAATTGTTCCTGAAAAAAAAATTCTTACGAAGGGAGGGAGACTTTCTATGGCAAGGTTAACATAAGGACAAAATGTTTGTAAAATGTCACTATGAGTAAACGAGTGAAGGAGAGTTTTATACCGCCAGGTTAACCTATTACACAGAAAACACATGTTCCAGAAAAAGCAAGTCCTGAACAGCTGGAGATTTTTTATTTTGAAGATGACCTATTACACATTAACACCAGATGTTCCAGAAAAAGCCACTACACACAAATGCATTGTTCCAGAAAATCTTTTTTTGAAGAAAGTGAGTCTGTATCAGGATTGTCTGAACAAAACCCATTTCATGGTGCTACACACTCAGTTTGGCACATCTACATGGACCCCCACTGATTTAGTAAGGACTTCCTTGAATTTATATACATATATTTATGTTGTTGTTATCATGCAGATGAAGATTGTCAAAACATGTCAGAAGCATAATGATCTCAACACTCAGTGACAAATATCTTGATCATGCAGAATGTTATCCCATGAATATTATTACAAACACTTCCATTTGAAAAGAAACTGAGCTCCAAGCAAGATGATAAACAAAAAATGTTTTGAAAAAGGAACTTAAACGGTTAAAACAGAATGAATTTGCACATGAAATCAATATTCAAATATAGAAAAAGTTACACTACACATGTAATTCTCCTGATAACAGTCTCCATAGCAAACCAACTACTGTATATACATGCATCTGTGGAGTTCTGGTTCTGAAAAAAAAAGGGAAAGGGGATATTTCATTGATATAATTAAAGTTCTGAATTATTTCTTCTTCTTCTTCTTATCAAAAGATGTAAAAAGTAAACAATGGGGTATGTTTTGCTCCCATAAGGAAACCTAACACAGAGTAACTTTTATTCAAGACGGCACAGCCTTTTAAACTTGAATAAAGTCAGACAAATACATAGACGAACAATCTAATAGGGGGGGAAAAACAAGCCGGGCCCAACCCAACTGAACTGTCTGGCAAAGATTGGACTTAAGGGAGGGGGGGGAGGGGAGTTTGAAGATGGAGAAACTGGGAAATTTAAAAAAAAAAAAAAAATTACAGATATGAAAACTCTTCACTAGCTGCATAAGGGAACCATCGCAATCCCTTTTGAAGGCAGATATATTTGTATTGCCTGCTCCAGGCCTTTCGCCCCGCTGGATCAGGACTCATCAGGGAGACACGGCTGGTTGTGTCTGCGCTCCCGGCGTCAAATAGAGACACACCACATCCATAATACTGTGGTGTTCTCACCACCATGGGTGCCAAAAAAGAATCCAATAGCACCCCCAAAGCACCAGCGAAGAGTATTTAAAAGCAACCAAAAGAAAGTGTGGGGAGGAAAAAAAGTTGCTGTAAAACTAAAGACATTATGCAAATAATATAAAAATGTAGGGACAGTCTTTGAGCCTACGCCTGAGGATCCACCCAAAGATGCAAGGGAGATCAAAAGACAAACACACAGACGGACAGAAACAAATACAAATAACCTCAATTTAATCAAAGCAAAATCGGAAATGAAATGAGGTAGGGAACAGTAAACGATAAACAGTAAGCAAGTGAGGTATGTTTTGCTCCCATAAGAAACCCAACACAGAGTAACTTTTATTCAAGACTGGCACAGCCTTATTAAACATTGATAAATCAGACCATGTTCCTAGACAACAATCTAATAGGGGTGAAAACAAGCGCAGGCCAATAAAAACTGAACTTCTGGAAGGATTTGGACTTAAGGGAGGGGAGAGGGGTTTGAAGATGAAAATCTGGGAAATTTAAAAAAAAAAAAAAAATTTACAGATATGAAAACTCTCACTAGCCCTGCACTAAGGAACCAATCTCAACCTTTTGAAGGCCATACTTGTTTTTGCCCTGCTCCAGGCCTTTTCGCCCGCTGGATCGGACTCATCAGGTAACACGGCTGGTTGTGTCTGCGCTCCCGCGATCAAATAGACACGAACAGTTCCATAAATGTGGAGTTCTCACCACCATGGGTTTCTAAATAAGAATCCAATACCCATTTCCAGTAGCCAGATAGAAGAGTATCAAGAATAAAACCAAAGAATTATGTGGGTAGGAAAAAAAGTTGAAAAAACTAAAGACATTATGCAAATAAATAAAAATGTAGGGACAGTCTTAAGAGCCACGCCTGATGATCAACCTAAGAGCAGGGAGATCAAAAGACAAACACAAGACGGGACAGAAACAATACAATACCCCAATTTCATCAAACAAAATGGGAATAAATGAGGTAGGGAACATACATAAACTAAGCAAGTGGTATTTTTGCTCCCTAAGGAACCTAACACAGATTAACTTTTATTCAAGACTGCACAGCCTTTAAACTTGAATAAAGCAGACACAACCAGCCGGTCTCCCTGATGATCCCGAACCAGCGGGCGAAAGGCCTCGGAGCAGGCAATACAAATATATCTGCCTTCAAAAGGGATTGCGATGGTTCCCTTAGCAGCTAGTGAAGAGTTTTATATCTGTAATTTTTTTTATTTAACATTTCCCAGTTTTCTCATCTTCAAATCCCCTCTCCCCTCCCCTTAAGTCCAAATCTTTTCCAACAGTTCAGTTGTTGGCCTGCGCTTGTTTTTCCCCCACTATTAGATTGGTTCGTCTATGTTTTGTCCCGACTTTATTCAATTTAAAAGGCTGTGCCATCTTGAATAAAAGTTACTCTGTGTAGGTTTCCTTATGGGAGCAAAACATACCCACTTTTTTTACTGTTTATCGTTTACTGTTCCCTACCTCATTTCATTTCCGATTTTGCAAAAGATGTAGTTAATATTCTGCAAGAGATAAAAATCTAAGAGAGATTTCCTCACTTGTGTTTTGCAGAAGAAATAAAACACAAACAACAGAGCAAAGAATGAAAGGGAAGAAGGGGGAAAGGGAAGAGGGCAGGGGTTTGACTGTAAAACATAAAAGAGACATGTTAAAGATCAGACAGGAAGTGAACTAGGGGTTGAAGTACACACACACACCCCATCATCCACCCCCCTCTCTCTCTCTCTCTCTCTCTCTCTCTCTCTCTCTCTCTCCTCCTCCTCCTCTTCTTCTTCTTTTTCTTCTTCTTCTTCTTTTTCTTCTTCTTCTTCTCATTCTCATCCTTCTTCTTCTCATTCTCATCCTTCTTCTTCTTCTTCCTCTCATTCTCATTCTTTTTCTTCTTCTCATTCTCCTTCTTCTTCTTCTTCTCCTTCTTCCAACCCAGTACTCCATGGCTGACAGCCCAGCCAAAGCAAGAGCTCACATCAGTGCTTTCCCCTCCTGCTGGCCAGCCCATGGTTTACTTCCCCTGCGCTGGCAGGTGAAGACCACAGAACACACAACAGTAGACTGATCACAGTGTATACACAGTATACCCCCACCCCACCACCTGCCCCAGCTGTCATTTGTGCTCCATATTCAAAATCAAGCCTGATGTGTTAACACAGTGAGACACTCCTGCCAAGACTTACTAACGTTTTTTTCTCTCTCTCAACTATCACAGTACACAGGCTTTCCCAGGTCAAGTACAAGTCCTGATAAAGACAATCCATCCTGCGACCTCTCTAAGGAACACAGCAGCACCAACACACACTGGTGCAGGGTAGGTCAACTAACAGCCTCAACGCTGAGCAACCCACAAACCCTGGGATTGGCCTCGAGCTCCTTTCGTGTTCAAACTGCAGTCTAATATCTAGAGGGACAGGCTTCCCGTGCAGTGCTGATAAGAAGTGTCAGCCCACTAACATTCTATGACATATAAATGGGTGACATTATTGACCTGATTTTGTTTCTTCATCTAGATGGAAAAAAAACCCCAAGTGTTTAAGTCAATAAAGCATGACAAAGGAGTAAACAAAAAACAAAACCACAGCACGGCTTTACTCCTTCAGAAAACAAAACAACAACAACAAAACATATGGATCCCAAGGGACCCACAACATATGGAATGGCTTTATTCCTTCAGACCTTCAGAGGCATGGGTTCCTGGAGACCCATGATGAACAGCCAGGCTTTACTCCTTCGGAGGGTCCCTGGAGACCCATGATGTACAGCCAGGCTTTATTCCTTCAGAGGGTCCTTGGAGACCCATGATGTACAGCCAGGCTTTACTCCTTCAGAGGGTCCCTGGAGACCCATGATGTACAGCCAGGCTTTATTCCTTCAGAGGGTCCCTGGAGACCCATGATGTACAGCCAGGCTTTACTCCTTCAGACCTCCAGAGGCATGGGTCCCTGGAGACCCATGATGTACAGCCAGGCTTTACTCCTTCAGAGGGTCCCTGGAGACCCATGATGTACAGCCAGGCTTTACTCCTTCAGAGGGTCCTTGGAGACCCATGATGTACACCCAGGCTTTACTCCTTCAGACCTTCAGAGGATCACTGGAGACCCATGATGTACACCCAGGCTTTATTCCTGCACTAAAATCATGGGTCCTTGGAGATACATGATGTACAGCCAGGCTTTATTCCTTCAGAGGGTCCCTGGAGACCCATGATGTACACCCAGGCTTTACTCCTTCAGACCTTCAGAGGGTCACTGGAGACCCATGATGTACACCCAGGCTTTATTCCTGCACTAAAATCATGGGTCCTTGGAGATACATGATTACAGCCAGGCTTTATTCCTTCAGAGGGTCCCTGGAGACCCATGATGTACACCCAGGCTTTATTCCTGCACTAAATTCATGGGTCCTTGGAGATACATGATGTACAGCCAGGCTTTATTCCTTCAGAGGGTCACTGGAGACCCATGATGTACACCCAGGCTTTACTCCTTCAGACCTTCAGAGGGTCACTGGAGACCCATGATGTACACCCAGGCTTTACTCCTTCAGACCTTCAGAGGGTCACTGGAGACCCATGATGTACACCCAGGCTTTACTCCTTCAGACCTTCATAGGGTCACTGGAGACCCATGATGTACACCCAGGCTTTACTCCTTCAGACCTTCAGAGGGTCACTGGAGACCCATGATGTACACCCAGGCTTTATTCCTGCACTAAAATCATGGGTCCTTTGAGATACATGATGTACAGCCAGGCTTTATTCCTGTACAACACTCATGGGTCCTTGGAGATACATGATGCATAGTGTGCAAAATGTTTTTAAGCAACATACAGCAAGGACTGATATTGTGAAATATCCATCATAATGGGTTGCCTCCCCACTTTTTTCATTACACTTCGTTATAAATTTTCAAGAAGTACCTATGGCTCACAATAAAAAAAAAAGAGAGAGAGAGACTTACTTTATGTAACAAACTTGTTAAATTTAGAGCGGATCCTGATCACAACCTAGACCTTGCACAGACAAGACAGTTCCAAGTCTGCAGAGGTCTGCACGCTCCCTAGTGTCCTAGTCATCAACGACTGATAATGAAAAACACCTTCACAAGAGCTACCAAAGAAAAAAAAAAGAAGTACAAAAAACATCCAAGAACAGCAACACCCAAAACTACCAAACTATCCGCTTGAAACACAATCTATCAAGATGACCTATCGATCACCCACGAAAGACACTTTGTGACCTCACCTTCTTCTTATTCTTCTCCTTCTTCTTCTTCTTTTCTTCTTCTTCTTCTTCTTCTCTCTTCTTGGTGAAGAGTCCAGCCACTTTGTAACCAACTGCCGCTGCCCCAGCCCCGGCAGCCGCAACTCCATTGGCTCCCAGCCCGGCCGCCCCGATGGACTGCAGGGCGGAGATGAGCCACACTCCCTGGCCGGCCTTCCAGGCCACCGACATCATGGACGCCGCCACCGACCCCGCCGCCACACCCACGGCCGTGAAGCCCATGGCTGCAGCAGCGGCAGGGACGGCTATGGGGGCTGCAACTGCCACGACGGTTCCCACGGCTAAGCCTGCAACCACTTTGGGGCCCACTGTACATGATAAATAACGGTTCTTGCTGTGATTGTAATGATATTGCACTTCACTATGGCGTTATACTGATATTGGGGCTGTTCGCTCTAATCGTTTGTGCAGAGCGTTCAGGCGATCCTCAACTTATGGAACATGGAAGCGGTTATGCATCTCCTTCTGTCCTAGTCATTTAAGACATTTGTAGAGTATCTACACATCTCTTTCCCCTTTCTTTAGCATCTGTGTTTCTCTTTCCCTTTTAGTCAGTTATGTACAGAATTTGTGCATCTCTTTCCATTTTATTCAGTTGTTATGTACAGAATCTGTTGTTAGGTACAGAATCTGTCCATCTCTCTCCCTTTTAGTCAGATGGTGTGTACAGAATCTGTTCATCTCTTTCCCTTTCAGATATTAAATACACAATCTGTATTTCTCTTTCCCTTTTAGTCAATTATGTCCAGAATCTGTACATCTCTCAGTCAAATGCTATGTACAGAATTTGTGTATCTCTTTCCTTTTTAATCAGTTGTTATGTACAGAATTTGTGTATTTCTTTCCTTTTTAGTCAGTTGTTGTATACAGAATTTGTGTATTTCTTTCCTCTTTAATCAATTGTTATGTACAGAATTTGTGTATCTCTTTCCTTTTTAATCCCTTGTTATGTACAGAATTTGTGTAATCTGTTTCCTTTTTAATCAGTTGTTACGTACAGAATTTGTGTATTTCTTTCCTCTTTAATCAATTGTTATGGACAGAATCTGTGTATTTCTTTCCTTTTTAATCCCTTGTTATGTACAGAATTTGTGTATCTCTTTCCTTGTTAATCCCTTGTTATGTACAGAATTTGTGTATCTCTTTCCTTTTTAATCAGTTGTTATAGACAGAATTTGTGTATTTCTTTCCTTTTTGATCAATTGTTATGTACAGAATCTGTGTATTTCTTTCTTTTGTAGTTTGATGTTATGTATTTGTTTCCTTCCCTCTTAGTCAGATGTTATGCACAGTATCTGTGCATCTCTGTCCCTTTTAGTTGGTTGTTCTGTACAGTATCTGTGCATCTCTGTCCCTTTTAGTTGGTTGTTCTGTACAGTATCTGTGCATCTCTGTCCCTTTTAGTTAGTTGTTCTGTACAGTATCTGTGCATCTCTGTCCCTTTTAGTTAGTTGTTCTGTACAGTATCTGTGCATCTCTGTCCCTTTTAGTTAGTTGTTCTGTACAGTATCTGTGCATCTCTGTCCCTTTTAGTTAGTTGTTCTGTACAGTATCTGTGCATCTCTGTCCCTTTTAGTTAGTTGTTCTGTACAGTATCTGTGCATCTCTGTCCCTTTTAGTTAGTTGTTCTGTACAGTATCTGTGCATCTCTGTCCCTTTTAGTTAGTTGTTCTGTACAGTATCTGTGCATCTCTGTCCCTTTTAGTTAGTTGTTCTGTACAGTATCTGTGCATCTCTGTCCCTTTTAGTTAGTTGTTCTGTACAGTATCAGTGCATCTCTGTCCCTTTTAGTTGGTTGTTCTGTGCAGTATTTGTTCATCTCTTTCTCTGTCTGCCTGTAGGGGTTATGCACAAAAACGTCAGCCTCTATTCCCCCTTCCATCATCTGTTGATGTCATGCACAGAAAGTCCTCTTCTCTTTCTCCTTTGGTTAGTCAGGGTTAGGCACAGAGTGGGGGTATCTTTTTTCTTTCCATTGGTCTGTCATTTGTGTCAGTTGGGGTGGGGGTGGGGGGGGGGGACAGCATCTGAGCTATATTACTATATTACAACAAACTGATGTTGAATCTGTTACATTCTGGAAAGTTCTTTCCTTCTGATAGTTTCTTCACCAAAGCTGGACATTTCCAAGCAGACAATGATCTGTATTTAAGTGAGACATGAATTAACTGACTGGGTGACGTGACAATCATAAGACTTTCAGTGGTCAATCTGTCTTCTCCCATGTTCTCAATTCACAGCTAGAAACAAAGAAAACACTGGCTTCTACTTTCATCTCTCTATCTACTCTACACCCCTTTGAAGAAGTGTATTTGGGGTGTGTGGAGAAGAATGGAGTGCATTACAAGTGAAGTGGTGAACAACATTACATGTGAAGTGGTGAACAACATTACATGTGAAGTGGTGAACAACATTACATGTGAAGTGGTGAACAACATTATTACATGTGAAGTGGTGAACAACATTACATGTGAAGTGGTGAAGAACATTACATGTGAAGTGGTGAACAACATATACCAGATGTATATGACAGCACAGGTTTATCTTATTCAATAAGACTGTCTTTTCTTTGGCAAAAAAAAAGGGTTGGACGCAGGGGAGGGGTGGGGGTGGGGGTCTGGAAAGCATGTGCAGATGTTTATGGATAGGTTTACTCTTGAAATCAGTCCCACTCACACAGACAAACAGGTGCCCATCTAACATGCACACCTGTTTGAAAAGGCGGCTTAGCCAAACCTGAGGCAAGAACTGTAAAAATGACCTGACAACAAACATTCCACTGTCTCCCCTTTGGGGAACAGGTTGCTAGAAAACTCCTGCTGAAAATATTTCAGGAAAAACCAAAGCACTAAACAAAACATTCAAGCCAGTTGTCACACAGCTGAGGATGTTAAGCTGGAGATTCCACCTGGCTTTTTTTTTTTTATCTGTTATTTGTGTGTGTACTTGTTTATGACATGAAGGGCTGCACAGTAGGAAAAGGAAACATTCTCAGAATAACTCCAGTCTCTTCATACAGCTGTGTGTGTGAGAGGAGGAAGCATGTATCAGCGCGTGTAGCTTGGACATGGTGAGAAAGAAGTGTTTGGCTGAATGCTGGTGGCAGGCATTTTCATAACATGCATTTATCATACCAGTTAAAACACAGCGCATCTAACAAACCCAATGTCTTGACTCACAACACGTGCACACACACTCTGTGAGAGAATCATGTGCCAAGTGGCCAATGCCCAGAACATCCAGATCGCGGTAGTTGAGAGAAGCAGGTAATGGCAGGCAAAGGCGGGGGGGGGGATGTCTATGTGTGTGTGTGTGTGTTGTGTGTGTGTGTGTGTGTGTGTGTGTGTGTGTGTGTGTGTTGTGTGTGTGTGCGTGTAAAGCTTTGATTTAAAAGATGGAAAAAGCAACACACACACACACACACACACACACACACACACACACACACACTCACACACACACTCACTCACACACACACACACACACACACACACACACACACACACACACACACACACACACACACACACACACATACTCACACACACACTCACTCACACACACACACACACACACACACACACACACACACACACACACACACACACACACACACACACACACACACACACACCAGTCTAGACACAAGATACCAACCTCTCTTGACATTTCCCATTGTCGACCTGGAATGCAGTTAAATAAATCATTGAATAACAACAACAATTACAATCAAAGTATTTCAAACATAGTGTTCTCAGTATGTGTGTGTGTGTGTGTGGTGTGTGTGTGTGTGTGTGTGTGTGTGTGTGTGTGTGTGTGTGTGTGTGTGTGTGTGCATGTGGATGTGTGTGTCTGTATATAATACAGTTGTGTATTTAGGTGTCAATGTGTAACTTTTCTAATACAATATCACATGATAAGGGATGACGTCTTTTGCTTGGATATTGTTACAAATTGAATTCTGAAAAGCAAATCAAAACAGCATTGTTGGCTTCCTAGATCTTACATGTTTGTTTCACAGATGTTAAAAGAAACCCACTGTACACATCTAAAATCAATATTCCTGCTAATTAACGTGGTGACAGCCCTGATGTGGCCCTCTGCGGTCGGCTGGGCTATAAGCAACATTATCTTATCTTATCTTATCCTGCTAATTGGCAACATGCGCTTCTTAATTCAATACAAGCTGATACCAAACACTAGGAAAATCCAAATACAGCGCATGTCTTTGGGATTTCATTTGAACCTGCTGAAAACAATACAGAACACACAAAAGCAGTTTGGGAGGTGGGGGGAGGGGGGGGGGGGGCGTGAACAGACAAGGGAGGTAACAATCCTAAAACAGGGACAACAATGTCGATTTGTTAGCACTATGGATTCCATTCACTAAGGAAGGGTTTTGAGAGCATTTTGGTGTACATGTCCACTGACTTACATCCGACTCATTGTAAACAAACTTCATGAAGAGAGTAAACTGGAGGGAAAAAAGAGCGAGCATATTTTATGGAAATAAGTAAAGATCTCTGAATTCAGTAATGTATATTACAAAAAAATTTCTCTCGTGCCTTAACTCAAAAAGAAACAGGAGCAGTTGAAGAAATCAAAGCAGCGTTTCTCCTAACGGAAACCCAGCCATATAACATGTCCACAAATGATTGCGAGTGGCTCCTGGTGTTTGATCATTATGAATTTGCATCACACAAATCTGGTCAGAATCATTTACAGCACTTTACCCACAAATAAAATCTGAACTACAGCGTTGTTATTTGGTGTTTGAAATTCTGGCAAGCATGCAAAGAATGATCATTTCACAACACCTCATCAATTCTTAAGTACTGACTGCTCTGATCAGCAAACAACCTGCAATGCTGGGAGTGGATAGACTGAAACAGACACCATCAGCCAATTTAAGCCTGTATTCAATAGATAATATATGACCTGTTTACTGTCATGTTCAATTAACTCAAATGTAAAATAAAATGAGAATGGGATGAACTAAAGTTGAACTCGATTGTAGATGTTCATGTGTCATTGTAATGATACACTGAAATAGTGAAAAAGGTGCAGATTGCCATTCCAATTCCTGATGCAGCAAGCTACCAGCCTCACAAACAGATAAACCCCACTCCCCAGTTAGTGAGCTGCACTCAGCTTTGATGTCCATGTCCACCTACAGTGAACCAGCAAACAGGAATCACCGCTCAGCACAGCGGAAGCTGAAGACCAATCACATCACCAGAACAACCCCATGCTAAGCTGGGAAGTGAAAATGTCAATATATCTACACTGGGCATCAGTGGCGTATTCCTACTCTCCACCTCTGCCTGATATAATCTTGAATCCTGATGATGGCCAACAATGAGCTGCCGTTTGAGCAGCGAGCCCTACTTGTCAGAGCTCAAACTCCAAAGACAAGTGTCTAGCTGTTCAAACCAGATGAATTGTTGTCTAGCTGTTCAAACCAGATGATTTGTTGTCTAGCTGTTCAAACCAGATGATTTGTTGTCTAGCTGTTCAAATCAGATGATTTGTTGTTGTCTAGCTGTTCAAACCAGATGATTTGTTGTCTGGCTGTTCAAACCAGATGATC
>CM031604.1:22237444-22244944 GCA_018398815.1 Conus ventricosus
TGTTTTCCAGCGGTTCAAACCAGATGATTTGTTGTCCAAAGGCAAGTATCCAGCTGTTCAAACCAAATAATTTGTTGGCTAGCTGTTCTTGTTCTTTCTTTCTTTCTGCATACGCAGGCTAATACTCCTGTGGACACTCCCTGTATAGACAGGCAGTGGAGTTTTGTGTGTATGACCGTTTTTTATCCCGCCATTAAGGCAGCCATACTTCATCTTTAGGGAAGGTGCATGCTATGTATAACGTGTCATCCATACCAACAGCCAAACTGGCCTTCTCTTCCGAAAGTTGGTGATGGGATTTTACGTGTGTGCAAGATGTTGTGCGTGTGTTCACACACGGAACCTCGGTTTATAGTCTCATTTGAAGGACTGTATGGGGAATGGAGTCAGAACCAATGTTAACTCTGAGGGAAAAATCCCCCTGTACCGAGATTCAAACCCGCAACCCTAGGATCACAAGTCCGGCGCTCTACCTACTGAGCTATTGCGGCCCCAGTCTAGCTGTTCAATCCAGATGATTTGTTGTCTAGCTGTTCAAATCAGATGTTGTTGTCTAGCTGTTCAAACCAGATGATTTGTTGTCTAGCTGTTCAAACCAGATGATTTGTTGTCCAAAGGCAAGTATCTAGCTGTTCAAACCAAATAATTTGTTGTCTAGCTGTTCAAACCAGATGATTTGTTGTCTAGCTGTTCAAATCAGATGATCTGTTGTCTAGCTGTTCAAACCAGATGATTTGTTGTCTAGCTATTCAGACCAGATGATTTGTTGTCTAGCTGTTCGAACCAGATGATTTGCTGTCTAGCTGTTCACACCAGATGATTTGTTGTCTAGCTGTTCAAACCAGATGATTTGCTGTCTAGCTGTTCAAACCAGATGATTTGTTGTCCAAAGACAAGTGTCCAGCTGTTCAAACCAGATGATTTGTTGTCTAGCTGTTCAAATCAGATGATTTGTTGTCCAAAGACAAGTGTCCAGCTGTTAAAACCAGATGATCTGTTGTCCAGCTGTTCAAATCAGATGATTTGTTGTCCAGCTGTTCAAACCAGATGATTTGTTGTCCAGTTGTTCAAATCAGATGATTTGTTGTCCAGCTGTTCAAACCAGATGATTTGTTGTCCAGCTGTTCAAACCAGATGATTTGTTGTCTAGCTGTTCAAATCAAATGATTTGTTGTCCAGCTGTTCAAACCAGATGATTTGTTGTCCAGCTGTTCAGACCAGATGATTTGTTGTCTAGCTGTTCGAACCAGATGATTTGCTGTCTAGCTGTTCACACCAGATGATTTGTTGTCTAGCTGTTCAAACCAGATGATTTGCTGTCTAGCTGTTCAAACCAGATGATTTGTTGTCCAAAGACAAGTGTCCAGCTGTTCAAACCAGATGATTTGTTGTCTAGCTGTTCAAATCAGATGATTTGTTGTCCAAAGACAAGTGTCCAGCTGTTCAAACCAGATGATCGGTTGTCTAGCTGTTCAAATCAGATGATTTGTTGTCCAGCTGTTCAAACCAGATGATTTGTTGTCCAGCTGTTCAAATCAGATGATTTGTTGTCCAGCTGTTCAAACCAGATGACTTGTTGTCCAGCTGTTCAAATCAGATGATTTGTTGTCCAGCTGTTCAAACCAGATGATTTGTTGTCCAGCTGTTCAAACCAGATGATTTGCTGTCTAGCTGTTCAAACCAGATGATTTGTTGTCCAAAGACAAGTGTCCAGCTGTTCAAACCAGATGATTTGTTGTCTAGCTGTTCAAATCAGATGATTTGTTGTCCAAAGACAAGTGTCCAGCTGTTCAAACCAGATGATCTGTTGTCTAGCTGTTCAAATCAGATGATTTGTTGTCCAGCTGTTCAAACCAGATGATTTGTTGTCCAGCTGTTCAAATCAGATGATTTGTTGTCCAGCTGTTCAAATCAAATGATTTGTTGTCCAGCTGTTAAAAACAGATGATTTGTTGTCCAGCTGTTCAAACCAGATGATTTGTTGTCCAGTTGTTCAGTTCAGAGACAAACCATCCTCTGAACTTGACCGTGACCACCACATCCATCTGAAGGCATGGTCAGAGAACCTGGACAAGCAGCAGGTTTACTGGGTGTTGGTGGCAGGGTAAGATGGGACAATAAAAGTAATACCCTTGTAATGCATGGAATCCAAGGCAGTCATCAGCTGAATCAAATGTTTGACTTGCTCTCAAACATGTCATGAAGTAAAACATGAACTCACTCTCTCTCTCTCTCTCTCTGTCTCTCTCTCTCTCTCTCCATAATAACCACATCACAGCCTGTATCCCTTTCAGCTCTCACATACAAATCAGTATTGCCTTCTCCTTCCAATGCCCTAATCTTCCCCCTCCCTATCTCCCACTGCATCCCTTCTCTTCTTTCATTTTCCTCTTATCTACTGAAATACCTGGCTACTTTGTTTGTTTGTTTTTAATTCAAACTTAGCTACTTTGTTGGCTTGTTTGTTTGTTTGTTTGTTTTAATTCAAACTATCTATTGTTCCTGGAACAAACTGGAGTGAATCATTTCTTCCCAGACAACAGAAACTGCAAGCATTCCAGATGGTGGACACTTTCACATTACGGAGAGAGAGCGCCAATCATTTCCTCCAGCATTCAGGGAATGTTAGTATTTATGGTGCATGGAAAAATGATACTGGATCTATAAGATTTTAAAAGATCTTTTTTTCTGATTTCTAACCCTCAAAGACAGCATCCATCATAGCTGATTGAGTGGAAGATTAGGGATGTATTGTATCATCTGACTGGCAGTGACCAGCAGAGAGGGATTAGTGTCATCTCCTTAATGAAAGTCACATCACTTGTAACTCCTGAACATGTACTGATCAGGTTACATCCCCATATCCACATACAGCCCTGTAAGAGACGTGATCAACTCAGCCACTGAACGTCACTTTCTGAATGAATCACTGAGCTCCTTTCCGTCAATAGTTTACCTTTCTTTACTGGGTCAATGTAAATTTGAAACCACAATCCAACATAGATCAGTTGCACTAGATGTAGATAGAAACCACAATCCAACATAGATCAGTTGCACTAGATGTAGATAGAAACCACAATCCAACATAGATCAGTTGCAATAAATGTAGGTAGAACTCACAATCCAACATAGATCAGTTGCAATAAATAAAGATAGAAACCACAATCCATTGATCAGTTGAAATGTAGGTAGAACTCACAATCCAACATAGGTCAGTTGCAATAAATGTAGGTAGAACTCACAATCCAACATAGATCAGTTGCAATAAATTAAGATGGAAACCACAATCCAACATAGATCAGTTGCAATAGATGTAGATAGAAACCACAATCCAACATAGATCAGTTGCAACAGATGTAGATAGAAACCACAATCCAACATAGATCAGTTGCAATAGATGTAGATAGAAACCACAATCCAACATAGATCAGTTGCAATAGATGTAGATAGAAACCACAATCCAACATAGATCAGTTGCAATAGATGTAGATAGACCTCACAATCCAACATAGATCGGTTGCAATTTCATTTCTGTGTTATTATCCTTGAAGAAAAATGGTATGACAAAAACAAACAAACAAAACACCTGACAATAAAAAAAAACAGGTCAGCAGAATACCTAGATTTGTTGTTGTCTTTTTCTTTTTAATCAGTGGTAGCTGCGTTTGTACAGCAGTCTATAACAGATGGAGATTCACCTACCTGCTGAAATGAGGGAGAAAGCTTTCTTCCAGTTAGGAAATCTTAACCTGCACCCCCCCCCCCCCCCCCTCCTCCCCCCACTCAGCGATCCCACTCAAGAGTGGGTAGGTCCCACCAACAGGATGTGTCTACGTGTCATCGATCAATATCGGCCTACTCTTCAAAAGGATGGTGATGGGATTTTACGTGTGCCCGACATGTTGCACGTTCGTTATGTGTCTACGTGTCATCGTGTCATCGATCAATATCGGCCTACTCTCAGACATTCAGATTCTCTCTCTTCTTTCAAGTCTAAACTTAAAACCCATCTATTTTCTCATAATTAGTCAATGCTGTGTGTGTGTGTGTGGGGGGGGGGGGGGGGGGGGGGGGGGGGGGGGGGGGGGGGGGGGGGGGGGGCAGCCTAATAGCCGTCTGGGCCTTTTCAAATGTAGTGTATGTGTATGTTCTCTTTTACATGTATTTGTTGTATGATTGAACGTTATAGGATTTAGTTTTTGTAGTGATATTTGAAAAATAAGTGAATGCCATATTTGTAGGATTAGGATTTGTTAGTTATTGTAGTAATAGTATTATTTTGTTGTTGGGTGTAAGGTGTACATGAGAAGGGTGAATGTCACGTGTGTGTGTGTGTGTGTGTGTGTGTGTGTGTGTGTGTGTGTGTGTGTGCGTGTGCGTCGCTTTTTTTTTTAATGGGGAAAATGAACAGATTACTATATCCTTTCTAGGAAAATGAATCGATTACGCGTTCTTTCTTTAAACACAACGAGGACTGAAAAACAGATGAAAAAGAACTGCAATGTTTTCATTGTTCAAACAACAGAAAATTGACATAGTTTGTCTTCAGGAAACACATATAACGGAAAGTGAAGCAAATTACTGGAGAAACAATGGGGAGGGAAATTATTCTATCATAGTGGGACAGCTCATAGCAAAGGGCAAGTAATATTAATATCTAAACATTTCCAAGGAAATGTTGAACTTCAAAACTGCAGCGATAGAATAGTTGCCATCTCAATTAAGACGGAGAATAGGCAAGTCACACTGGTTAACGTGTATGCTCCTAATGAAACGCAGGAAAAAATTAGACTTTTCAAAAATTTACAAGACATATTATTAAATTGCAAATCGAAAAACTTATTGTGCATGGGAGACTTCAACACTGTTATGTGTAATAGTTTGGACATAATATCCGGTGAACGACACTGTGAAAAAGAAGTTACAAAATTAAACAAAATGGTTACAAACACTGGTTTGACAGATCTTTGAAGAGTGTTTCATGAGGAAGCAAAGGAGTATACTTGGTGCAGGCAAAATCCGTTCATTGCACGGAGGCTTGATTTTTGCTTTGCCAGCCAAGAACTGGCTGATAAGTGTGTTTCATGTGACATTATGTCTGTCGCCAATACGGATCATAGAGCAATAATTACTGAAATAAATGATAATGAATTCGTCAGAGGGCCTGGCTACTGGCGTTTTAATAACAGTTATCTGAAAGATGCCTTTTTCGTTGGCAGAATGAATGTTGTATTAAAAAAATGGATAAGTGAAAGTAAAGAAATGTTTGAGAAAACAGGGGATCAATGGGACTGGTGTAAATCAAAGATAAAACACTTTTGTATAGAGTATGGCAAATTTAGAGCACAAAATAAACGGAATGAACTTTTAGATTTGAAAAGTAAACTCCAGAAGATGGATCAACTATGTGCAAATGATCCTGGTAATGAACAAAACCAAAAGGAAGTTATAGAAATAAAGAAAAAACTTGAAATATTATCACTTGAAAAGGCTAGGGGAGCCCAAACAAGGGCAAGAACAAAGTGGGTAGAAGAAGGAGAAAAAAATACAAAATATTTCTTAGGCTTGGAAAAGGTTCGTGGTAACCAAAATGCAATGACACAAGTGCAAAAGGATAATGGTGAAATAATTACAAACCAGTCGGAAGTCTTGAAAGAAATTAAAGATTTCTACTCAGCGTTATATTCTAAATCGCCAGAGGAAGAGGGGAATATGAAAGGAAAATTGAAAGAATTTATTCAGAATGAACCATTTACAAAATTAGAAGAAGAGTCTTTCACTTGTGAAGGTTAATGAGTGTACAAGAGACAAGTCTAGCTTTAAAGCATTTGAAAAACGGATCAGCACCAGGTAGTGATGGTCTTACAACTGAATTTATGAAGTTTTTCTGGATAACTATAAGCGATGTTGTAACTGAATCATTCAACGAATCTTTCAGAGAGGGTGAAATGTCATACAGTCAGAAACAAGGCATTATATACTTCTTCACAAGAGCCTTGACCTTCCAAGAGACAAAGTAAATAATTGGAGACCAATTACACTAACTAATACAGATTATAAAATACTAGCAAAGGCATTGGCGTTGAGACTGAATAAAGTTATTGATAAATTGATTAGCCATGATCAAGTAGGTTATCTGAAGGGTCGAAATATTTCGACAGTAATACGAACTATAGATGATGTCATCAACTATCTAAATGTAACAAAAAAATGCGGATATCTATTAGCACTAGATTGTCAAAACGCGTTTGACTCTGTTTCTAAAGAATTTATGTTGCAAACTTTCGATATATTTGGGTTTGGGAACCAGTTCAAAAGATGGGTAAGTGTGATTACAACGAACACCGTCAGCAGCATAAATCATGGTGGCTGGATCTCGGAATCTTTCCTGTGAAGTGTGCATCAGGCAGGGCTGTCCTTTTACACCTCTGGCTTTCATTTTAGGTGTTGAATTACTCGCAATAAAGATTCGGAACAGTAATATATCAGGAAATGATCTTCCCACTTTCAATAATGAATTGGTTAAGCTTAAAATAAAACAGCTGGCAGACGACACAACATTGTTTCTAAATAACAGAGATGACATGATAAAAGCACATGACATAATAAATGATTTCTCTGTTTTTTTCTGGTCTCAAATTAAATGTGCAGAAAACAAAAGCAATGAGACTAGGGATGCAGAGGTTTGAAGACAATATGCCATTTATGTTAACTGAACAAATTAAAATACTGGGGATTTACTTTAAAAATAACCAAGCAGCAATAAACATAGAAGAAAATTGGTTTAAAACGAATTGTAACAATGAATAAATTGATTAGAACATGGAGTAAGAGAGATTTAGGAATTTATGGGAAAATAGTTATAATAAAGTGTTTTTTGTTGAGTCAGTTTGTGTTTGTAATGCAGTCAATAGGTCTGCCAAAGCACGTTTTGACCACAATTAACAGAACCCTATATAAATTCTTATGGCAGAAGAAGAATTCAAACAAAAAAGCGTTTGAAAAGATAAAAAGAAAAATAATGGAAGCAGATATTAGTCAAGGAGGAGTCAAGATGGTAAACCTTTTTAAGATGCAAGATAGTTTCTATCTACAGTGGGTAGGAAGATTATTTACAGCCACAACCGATAACTGGAGCTATATCCCCAAGTGGCATCTGGATAAACTAACAAGTAACATGGGTGCCTTTGATATAAACTGTACATCGAGAATGCTGTCCCCCCATTGTCAGATCAATAACCCATTTTGGCAAGAAGTTCTACACACACATTTAGATAACAAAACACTAACCAAACAAACTGATGTGTCACGACAAAACTTTCACAAACAGCTACTGTGGAACAATTCGCTTATAAAATATAAATGTCGCACTCTATTCTTTCCTTCCTGGAAAAGAGTAGGAATTGAAAGAATAAAGGATATCATTAAAGAAAATGAGAACAGAATGCTGAGTTCCGAAGAAATTCTGGAAAAAGTAGTACAAAACAGAGGAAATGTTCT
>CM031604.1:22247444-22251195 GCA_018398815.1 Conus ventricosus
ATGTGTGTGTGTGTGTGTGTGTGTGTGTGTGTGTGTGTGTGTGTGTGTGTGTGTGTGTGTGTGTGTTTTGCATGTGGATGTGTGTGTCTGTATATAATACAGTTGTGTATTTAGGTGTCAATGTGTAACTTTTCTAATACAATATCACATGATAAGGGATGACGTCTTTTGCTTGGATATTGTTACAAATTGAATTCTGAAAAGCAAATCAAAACAGCATTGTTGGCTTCCTAGATCTTACATGTTTGTTTCACAGATGTTAAAAGAAACCCACTGTACACATCTAAAATCAATATTCCTGCTAATTGGCAACATGCGCTTCTTAATTCAATACAAGCTGATACCAAACACTAGGAAAATCCAAATACAGTGCATGTCTTTGGGATTTCATTTGAACCTGCTGAAAACAATACAGAACACACAAAAGCAGTTTGGGAGGTGGGGGGAGGGGGGGGGGAAACTTGAACAGACAAGGGAGGTAACAATCCTAAAACAGGGACAACAATGTCGATTTGTTAGCACTATGGATTCCATTCACTAAGGAAGGGTTTTGAGAGCATTTTGGTGTACATGTCCACTGACTTACATCCGACTCATTGTAAACAAACTTCATGAAGAGAGTAAACGGGAGGGAAAAAAAGAGCGAGCATATTTTATGGAAATAAGTAAAGATCTCTGAATTCAGTAATGTATATTACAAAAAATTTTCTCTCGTGCCTTAACTCAAAAAGAAACAGGAGCAGTTGAAGAAATCAAAGCAGCGTTTCTCCTAACGGAAACCCAGCCATATAACATGTCCACAAATGATTGCGAGTGGCTCCTGGTGTTTGATCATTATGAATTTGCATCACACAAATCTGGTCAGAATCATTTACAGCACTTTCCCCACAAATAAAATCTGAATTAAAGCGTTGTTATTTGGTGTTTGAAATTCTGGCAAGCATGAAAAGAATGATCATTTCACAACACCTCATCAATTCTTAAGTACTGACTGCTCTGATCAGCAAACAACCTGCAATGCTGGGAGTGGATAGACTGAAACAGACACCATCAGCCATTTTAAGCCTGTATTCAATAGATAATATATGACCTGTTTACTGTCATGTTCAATTAACTCAAATGTAAAATAAAATGAGGAGAATGGGATGAACTCAAGTTGAACTCGATTGTAGATGTTCATGTGTCATTGTAATGATACACTGATATAGTGAAAAAGGTGCAGATTGCCATTCCAATTCCTGATGCAGCAAGCTACCAGCCTCACAAACAGATAAACCCCACTCCCCAGTCAGTGAGCTGCACTCAGCTTTGATGTCCATGTCCACCTACAGTGAACCAGCAAACAGGAATCACCGCTCAGCACAGCGGAAGCTGAAGACCAATCACATCACCAGAACAACCCCATGCTAAGCTGGGAAGTGAAAATGTCAATATATCTAAACTGGGCATCAGTGGCGTATTCCTACTCTCCACCTCTGCCTGATATAATCTTGAATCCTGATGATGGCCAACAATGAGCTGCCGTTTGAGCAGCGAGCCCTACTTGTCAGAGCTCAAACTCCAAAGACAAGTTGTCTAGCTGTTCAAACCAGATGATTTGTTGTCTAGCTGTTCAAACCAGATGATTTGTTGTCTAGCTGTTCAGACCAGATGATTTGTTGTCTAGCTGTTCGAACCAGATGATTTGCTGTCTAGCTGTTCACACCAGATGATTTGTTGTCTAGCTGTTCAAACCAGATGATTTGTTGTCTAGCTGTTCAAACCAGATGATTTGTTGTCCAAAGACAAGTGTCCAGCTGTTCAAACCAGATGATTTGTTGTCTAGCTGTTCAAATCAGATGATTTGTTGTCCAAAGACAAGTGTCCAGCTGTTCAAACCAGATGATCTGTTGTCTAGCTGTTCAAATCAGATGATTTGTTGTCCAGCTGTTCAAACCAGATGATTTGTTGTCCAGCTGTTCAAATCAGATGATTTGTTGTCCAGCTGTTCAAACCAGATGATTTGTTGTCCAGCTGTTCAAATCAGATGATTTGTTGTCCAGCTGTTCAAACCAGATGATTTGTTGTCCAGCTGTTCAAACCAGATGATTTGTTGTGCAGTTGTTCAGTTCAGAGACAAACCATCCTCTGAACTTGACCGTGACCACCACATCCATCTGAAGGCATTGTCAGAGAACCTGGACAAGCAGCAGGTTTACTGGGTGTTGGTGGCAGGGTAAGATGGGACAATAAAAGTAATACCCTCGTAATGCATATGGAATCCAAGGCAGTCATCAGCTGAAGCAAATGTTTGACTTGCTCTCAACCATGTCATGAAGTAAAACATGAACTCACTCTCTCTCTCTCTCTCTCTCTTCTCTCTCTCTCTCTCTCTCTCTGTCTCTCTCTCTCTCTCTCTCTCTCTCTCTCTCTCTCTCTCTCTTCTCTCTCTCTCTCTCTCCATAATAACCACATCACAGCCTGTATCCCTTTCAGCTCTCACATACAAATCAGTACTGCCTTCTCCCTTCCAATGCCCTAACCTTCCCCCTCCCTATCTCCCACTGCATCCCTTCTCTTCTTTCATTTTCCTCTTATCTACTGAAATACCTGGCTACTTTGTTTGTTTGTTTTTAATTCAAACTTAGCTACTTTGTTGGCTTGTTTGTTTTTAATTCAAACTTAGCACTTTGTTTGTTTGTTTGTTTCTTAAACTCAAACTGTCTATTGTTCCTGGAACAAACTGGAGTGAATCATTTCTTCCCAGACAACAGAAACTGCAGATGGCGGACACTTTCACATTACGGAGAGAGAGTGCCAATCATTTCCTCCAGCATTCAGGGAATGTTAGTATTTATGGTGCATGGAAAAATGATACTGGATCTATAAGATTTTAAAAGATCTTTTTTTCTGATTTCTAACCCTCAAAGACAGCAGATTGAGTGGAAGATTAGGGATGTATTGTATCATCTGACTGGAAGTGACCAGCAGAGAGGGATTAGTGTCATCTCCTTAATGAAAGTCACATCACTTGTAACTCCTGAACATGTACTGATCAGGTTACATCCCCATATCCACATACAGCCCTGTAAGAGACGTGATCAACTCAGCCACTGAACGTCACTTTCTGAATGAATCACTGAGCTGCTTTCCGTCAATAGTTTACCTTTCTTTACTGGGTCAATGTAAATTTGAAACCACAATCCAACATAGATCAGTTGCACTAGATGTAGATAGAAACCACAATCCAACATAGATCAGTTGCACTAGATGTAGATAGAAACCACAATCCAACATAGATCAGTTGCAATAAATGTAGGTAGAACTCACAATCCAACATAGATCAGTTGCAATAAATAAAAATAGAAACCACAATCCATTGATCAGTTGCAATAAATGTAGGTAGAACTCACAATCCAACATAGGTCAGTTGCAATAAATGTAGGTAGAACTCACAATCCAACATAGATCAGTTGCAATAAATTAAGATAGAAACCACAATCCAACATAGATCAGTTGCAATAGATGTAGATAGAAACCACAATCCAACATAGATCAGTTGCACTAGATGTAGATAGAAACCACAATCCAACATAGATCAGTTGCAATAAATTAAGATAGAAACCACAATCCAACATAGATCAGTTGCAATAGATGTAGATAGAAACCACAATCCAACATAGATCAGTTGCACTAGATGTAGATAGAAACCACAATCCAACATAGATCAGTTGCAATAGATGTAGATAGAAACCACAATCCAACATAGATC
>CM031604.1:22251295-22263826 GCA_018398815.1 Conus ventricosus
GTGCTGCAGTGGTCACTACTGACAGTCCATGGGCTTTGTCCTGCTGCAGTGGTCACTACTGACAGTCCATGGGGTTTGTGTGCTGCAGTGGTCACTACTGACAGTCCATGGGCTTTGTGTGCTGCAGTCCTCTCCACTCACAGTCCATGGGCTTTGTGTGCTGCAGTGGTCACTACACGACAGTCCATGGGGTTTGTGTGCTGCAGTGGTCACTACTGACAGTCCATGGGCTTTGTGTGCTGCAGTCCTCACCACTGACAGTCCATGGGCTTTGTGTGCTGCAGTGGTCACTACTGACAGTCCATGGGCTTTGTGTGCTGCAGTGGTCACTACTGACAGTCCATGCGATTTGTGTGCTGCAGGGCCTCACCACTGTCAGTCCATGGGCTTTGTGTGCTGCAGTGGTCACCACTGTCAGTCCATGGGCTTTGTGTGCTGCAGTCCTCACCACTGTCAGTCCATGGGCTTTTTGTGCTGCAGTCCTCACCACTGTCAGTCCATGGGCTTTGTGTGCTGCAGTCCTCACCACTGTCAGTCCATGGGCTTTGTGTGCTGCAGTCCTCACCACTGTCAGTCCATGGGCTTTGTGTGCTGCAGTCCTCACCACTGTCAGTCCATGGGCTTTGTGTGCTGCAGTCCTCACCACTGTCAGTCCATGGGCTTTGTGTGCTGCAGTGGGCACCACTGACAGTCCCTGGGCTTTGTGTGCTGCAGTGGTCACCACTGTCAGTCCATGGGCTTTGTGTGCTGCAGTCGTCACCACTGACAGCCCATGGGCTTTGTGTGCTGCAGTGGTCACCACTGTTAGTCCATGGGCTTTGTGTGCTACAGTGGCCACTACTGACAGTCCATGGCTTTGTGTGCTGCAGTGGTCACTACTGACAGTCCATGGCTTTGTGTGCTGCAGTGGTCACTACTGACAGTCCATGGGCTTTGTGTGCTGCAGTCCTCACTACTGTCAGTCCATGGGCTTTGTGTGCTGCAGTGGTCACTACTGACAGTCCATGGGCTTTTGCTGCAGTGGTCACCACTGACAGTCCATGGGCTTTTGGTGCTGCAGTCCTCACCACTGACAGTCCATGGGCTTTGTGTGCTGCAGTGGTCACTACTGTCAGTCCATGGCTTTGTGTGCTGCAGTCCTCACCACTGACAGTCCATGGGCTTTGTGTGCTGCAGTGGTCACTACTCTCAGTCCATGAGCTTTGTGTGCTGCAGTCCTCACCACTGTCAGGGCTTTGTTTTGCTGCAGTGGTCACTACTGACAGCCCATGGGCTTTGTGTGCTGCAGTGGTCACTACTGACAGTCCATGGGCTTTGTGTGCTGCAGTGGTCACTACTGACAGTCCATGGGCTTTGTGTGCTGCAGTGGTCACTACTGTCAGTCCATGGGATTTGTGTGCTGCAGTGGTCACTACTGACAGTCCATGGGCTTTGTGTGCTGCAGTCCTCACCATTGTTAGTCCATGGGCTTTGTGTGCTGCAGTCCTCACCACTGTCAGTCCATGGGATTGTGTGCTGCAGTCCTCACCACTGTTAGTCCATGGGCTTTGTGTGCTGCAGTCCTCACCACTGTCATCCATGGGCTTTGTGGTGCTGCAGTGGTCTCCACTGACAGTCCATGGGTTTGTGCTGCAGTGGTCACTACTGACAGTCCATGGGTGTGTGCTGCAGTGGTCACTACTGACAGTCCATGGGTGTGTGCTGCAGTGGTCACTACTGACAGTCCATGGGTGTGTGCTGCAGTGGTCACTACTGACAGTCCATGGGTGTGTGCTGCAGTGGTCACTACTGACAGTCCATGGGTGTGTGCTGCAGTGGTCACTACTGACAGTCCATGGGTTTGTGCTGCAGTGGTCACTACTGACAGTCCATGGTGTGTGCTGCAGTGGTCACCACTGACAGTCCATGGGTGTGTGCTGCAGTGGTCACTACTGACAGTCCATGGGCTTTGTGTGCTGCAGTCCTCACCACTGACAGTCCATGGGCTTTGTGTGCTGCAGTGTCACTACTGACAGTCCATGGGCTTTGTGTGCTGCAGTGGTCACTACTGACAGTCCATGGGCTTTGTGTGCTGGCAGTCCTCACCACTGAGAGTCCATGGGCTTTGTGTGCTGCAGTGGTCACTACTGTCAGCCCATGGGGTTTGTGTGCTGCAGTCCTCACCACTGTCATGGCTTTGTGCGCGGCAGTGGTCACCCCTGACAGTCCATGGCCTTTGTGTGCTGCAGTGGTCACTACTGTCAGTCCATGGGCTTTGTGTGCTGCAGTGATCACCACTGTCATGGCTTTGTGTGCTGCAGTGGTCACCACTGACAGTCCATGGGCTTTGTGTGCTGCAGTGGTCACTACTGTCAGTCCATGGGCTTTGTGTGCTGCAGTGATCACCACTCTCAGGGCTTTGTGTGCTGCAGTGGTCACTACTGTCAGCCCATGGGCTTTGTGTGCTGCAGTCCTCACCACTGTCAGGGTTTTGTGTGCTGCAGTGGTCACCACTGACAGTCCATGGGCTTTGTGTGCTGCAGTGGTCACTACTGTCAGCCCATGGGGTTTGTGTGCTGCAGTCCTCACCACTGTCAGGGCTTTGTGTGCTGCAGTGGTCACTACTGACAGTCCATTGGCTTTGTGTGCTGCAGTGGTCACCACTGACAGTCCATGGACTTTGTGTGCTGCAGTGGTCACTACTGTCAGTCCATGGGCTTTGTGTGCTGGGAGTGGTCACTACTGACAGTTCATGGGCTTTGTGTGCTGCAGTCCTCACCACTGTTAGTTCATGGGCTTTGTGTGCTGCAGTCCTCACCACTGTCAGTCCATGGGCTTTGTGTGCTGCAGTCCTCACCACTGTTAGTCCATGGGCTTTGTGTGCTGCAGTCCTCACCACTGTTGTCCATGGGCTTTGTGTGCTGCAGTCGTTACTGCTGACAGTCCATGGGCTTTGTGTGCTGCAGTGGTCACTACTGTCAGTCCATGGGCTTTGTGTGCTGCAGTGGGCACTACTGAGTCCATGGGCTTTGTGTGCTGCAGTCCTGACTACTGACAGTCCATGGCTTTGTGTGCTGCAGTCCTCACTACTGACAGTCCATGGGCTTTGTGTGCGCAGTGGTCACTACTGTCAGTCCATGGGCTTTGTGTGCTACAGTCCTCACTACTGACAGTCCATGGGCTTTGTGTGCTGGCAGTGGTCACTACTGACAGTCCATGGGCTTTGTGTGCTGCAGTGGTCACCACTGACAGTCCATGGGCTTTGTGTGCTGCAGTGGTCACTACTGACAGTCCATGGGCTTTGTGTGCTGCAGTGGTCACTACTGACAGTCCATGGCTTTGTGTGCTGCAGTCCTCACCACTGTTAGTCCATGGCTTTGTGTGCTGCAGTCCTCACCACTGTCAGTCCATGGGTTTTGTGTGCTGCAGTCCTCACCACTGTTAGTCCATGGGCTTTGTGTGCTGCAGTCCTCACCACTGTTAGTCCATGGGCTGTGTGTGCTGCAGTGGTCACTACTGACAGTCCATGGGCTTTGTGTGCTGCAAGTCCTCACCACTGACAGTCCATGGGCTTTGTGTGCTGCAGTGGTCACTACTGACAGTCCATGGCTTTGTGTGCTGCAGTCCTCACCACTGACAGTCCATGGGCTTTGTGTGCTGCAGTGGTCACTACTGACAGTCCATGGGCTTTGTGTGCTGCAGTCCTCACCACTGACAGTCCATGGGCTTTGTGTGCTGCAGTGGTCACTACTGAAAGTCCATGGGCTTTGTGTGCTGCAGTGGTCACTACTGACAGTCCATGGGCTTTGTGTGCTGCAGTCCTCACCACTGACAGTCCATGGGCTTTGTGTGCTGCAGTCGTCACTACTGACAGTCCATGGGCTTTGTGTGCTGCAGTGGTCACTACTGACAGTCCATGCGCTTTGCGAGCTGCAGTCCTCACCACTGTCAGTCCATAGGCTTTGTGTGCTGCAGTCCTCACCACTTTCAGTCCATGGGCTTTGTGTGCTGCAGTGGTCACCACTGTCAGTCCATGGCTTTTTTGTGCTGCAGTCCTCACCACTGTCAGTCCATGGGCTTTGTGTGGTGCAGACCTCACTACTGTCAGTCCATGGGCTTTGTGTGCTGCAGTCCTCACCACTGTCAGTCCATGGGCTTTTGTGCTGCAGTCCTCACCACTGTCAGTCCATGGGCTTTGTGTGCTGCAGTCCTCACCACTGTCAGTCCATGGGCTTTGTGTGCTGCAGTTCTCACCACTGTCAGTCCATGGGCTTTGTGTGCTGCAGTGGTCACCACTGACAGTCCATGGGCTTTGTGTGCTGCAGTGGTCACCACTGACAGTCCATGGGCTTTGTGTGCTGCAGTGATCACCACTGTCAGTCCATGGGCTTTGTGTGCTGCAGTCGTCACCACTGACAGTCCATGGGCTTTGTGTGCTGCAGTGGTCACCACTGTTAGTCCATGGGCTTTGTGTGCTGCAGTGGCACTACTGACAGTCCATGGGCTTTGTGTGCTGCAGTGGTCACTACTGACAGTCCATGGGCTTTGTGTGGCTGCAGTCGTCACCACTGTCAGCCCATGGGCTTTGTGTGCTGCAGTCCTCACCACTGTCAGGGCTTTGTGTGCTGCAGTGGTCACCACTGACAGTCCATGGGCTTTGTGTGCTGCAGTGGTCCACTACTGTCAGCCCATGGGCTTGTGTGCTGCAGTCCTCACCACTGTCAGGGCTTTGTGTGCTGCAGTGGTCACTACTGACAGTCCATGGGCTTTGTGTGCTGCAGTGGTCACTACTGACAGTCCATGGCTTTGTGTGCTGCAGTGGTCACTACTGTCAGTCCATGGGCTTTGTGTGCTGCAGTGGTCACTACTGACAGTTCATGGCTTTGTGTGCTGCAGTCCTCACCACTGTTAGTTCATGGGCTTTGTGTGCTGCAGTCCTCACCACTGTCAGTCCATGGGCTTTGTGTGCTGCAGTCCTCACCACTGTTAGTCCATGGGCTTTATGTGCTGCAGTCTTCACCACTGTTAGTCCATGGGCTTTGTGTGCTGCAGTCGTCACTGCTGACAGTCCATGGGCTTTGTGTGCTGCAGTGTCCCCTACTGTCAGTCCATGGGCTTTGTGTGCTACAGTGGTCACTACTGACAGTCCATGGGCTTTGTGTGCTGCAGTCCTGACTACTGACAGTCCATGGGCTTTGTGTGCTGCAGTCCTCACTACTGACAGTCCATGGGCTTTGTGTGCTGCAGTGGTCACTACTGTCAATCCCTGGGCTTTGTGCTACAGTCCTCACTACTGACATTCCATGGGCTTTGTGTGCTGCAGTGGTCACTACTGACAGTCCATGGGCTTTGTGTGCTGCAGTGGTCACCACTGACAGTCCATGGGCTTTGTGTGCTGCAGTGGTCACTACTGACAGTCCATGGCTTTGTGTGCTGCAGTGGTCACTACTGACAGTCCATGGGCTTTGTGTGCTGCAGTCCTCACCACTGTTAGTCCATGGGCTTTGTGTGCTGCAGTCCTCACCACTGTCAGTCCATGGCTTTGTGTGCTGCAGTGGTCGCCACTGTTAGTCCATGGGCTTTGTGTGCTGCAGTCCTCACCACTGTTAGTCCATGGGCTTGTGTGCTGCAGTGGTCACTACTGACAGTCCATGGGCTTTGTGTGCTGCAGTCCTCACCACTGACAGTCCATGGGCTTTGTGTGCTGCAGTGGTCACTACTGACAGTCCATGGGGCTTTGTGTGCTGCAGTCCTCACCACTGACAGTCCATGGGCTTTGTGTGCTGCAGTGGTCACTACTGACAGTCCATGGGCTTTGTGTGCTGCAGTCCTCACCACTGACAGTCCATGGGCTTTGTGTGCTGCAGTGGTCACTACTGAAAGTCCATGGGCTTTGTGTGCTGCAGGTCACTACTGACAGTCCATGGGCTTTGTGTGCTGCAGTCCTCACCACTGACAGTCCATGGGCTTTGTGTTTCTGCAGTGGTCACTACTGACAGTCCATGGGGTTTGTGTGCTGCAGTGGTCACTACTGACAGTCCATGCGCTTTGTGTGCTGCAGTCCTCACCACTGTCAGTCCATGGGCTTTGTGTGCTGCAGTCCTCACCACTGTCAGTCCATGGGCTTTGTGTGCTGCAGTCCCTCACCACTGTCAGTCCATGGGCTTTGTGTGCTGCAGTCCTCACCACTGACAGTCCATGGGCTTTGTGTGCTGCAGTGGTCATTACTGTTAGTCCATGGCTTTGTGTGCTGCAGTGGTCACTACTGACAGTCCAGGCTTTGTGTGCTTCAGTGGTCACTACTGACAGTCCATGGGCTTTGTGTGCTGCAGTGGTCACTACTGACAGTCCATGGGCTTTGTGTGCTGCAGTCCTCACCACTGTCAGTCCATGGGCTTTGTGTGCTGCAGTGGTCACTACTGACAGTCCATGGCTTTGTGGTGCTGCAGTGGTCACCACTGACAGTCCATGGGCTTTGTGTGCTGCAGTCCTCACCACTGACAGTCCATGGGCTTTGTGTGCTGCAGTGGTCACTACTGTCAGTCCATGGCTTTGTGTGCTGCAGTCCTCACCACTGACAGTCTATGGGCTTTGTGTGCTGCAGTGGTCACTACTCTCAGTCCATGGGCTTTGTGTGCTGCAGTCCTCACCACTGTCAGGGCTTTCTGCGCTGCAGTGGTCACTACTGACAGCCCATGGGGTTTGTGTGCTGCAGTGGTCACTACTGACAGTCCATGGCTTTGTGTGCTGCAGTGGTCACTACTGACAGTCCATGGGCTTTGTGTGCTGCAGTGGTCACCACTGACAGTCCATGGGGTTTGTGTGCTGCAGTGGTCACTACTGTCAGTCCATGGGCTTTGTGTGCTGCAGTGGTCACTACTGACAGTCCATGGGCTTTGTGTGCTGCAGTCCTCACCACTGTTAGTCCATGGGCTTTGTGTGCTGCAGTCCTAACCACTGTCAGTCCATGGGCGTTGTGTGCTGCAGTCCTCACCACTGTTAGTCCATGGGGTTTGTGTGCTGCAGTCCTCACCACTGTCAGTCCATGGGCTTTGTGTGCTGCAGTGGTCTCCACTGACAGTCCATGGGTTTGTGCTACAGTGGTCACTACTGACAGTCCATGGGTGTGTGCTGCAGTGGTCACTACTGTCAGTCCATGGGCTTTGTGTGCTGCAGTCCTCACCACTGACAGTCCATGGGCTTTGTGTGCTGCAGTGGTCACTACTCTCTCAGTCCATGGCTTTGTGGCTGCAGTCCTCACCACTGTCCCGGGCTTTGTGTGCTGCAGTGGTCACTACTGACAGCCCATGGGCTTTGTGTGCTGCAGTGGTCACTACTGACAGTCCATCGGCTTTGTGTGCTGCAGTGGTCACTACTGACAGTCCATGGCTTTGTGTGCTGCAGTGGTCCACCACTGACAGTCCATGGGCTTTGTGTGCTGCAGTGGTCACTACTGTCAGTCCATGGGCTTTGTGTGCTGCAGTGGTCACTACTGACAGTCCCATGGGCTTTGTGTGCTGCAGTCCTCACCACTGTTAGTCCATGGGCTTTGTGTGCTGCAGTCCTAACCACTGTCATCCATGGGCGTTGTGTGCTGCAGTCCTCACCACTGTTAGTCCATGGGCTTTGTGTGCTGCAGTCCTCACCACTGTCAGTCCATGGGCTTTGTGTGCTGCAGTGGTCTCCACTGACAGTCCATGGGTTTGTGCTACATGGTCACTACTGACAGTCCATGGGTGTGTGCTGCAGTGGTCAGTACTGACAGTCCATGGGTGTGTGCTGCAGTGGTCACTACTGACAGTCCATGGGCTTTGTGTGCTGCAGTCCTCACCACTGACAGTCCATGGGCTTTGTGTGCTGCAGTGGTCACTACTGACAGTCCATGGGCTTTGTGTGCTGCAGTGGTCACTACTGACAGTCCATGGGCTTTGTGTGCTCAGTGGTCACTACTGACTGTCCATGGGCTTTGTGTGCTGCAGTCACACCACTGTCAGGGCTTTGTGTGCTGCAGTCCTCACCACTGACAGTCCATGGGTGTGCTGCAGTGGTCACTACTGACAGTCCATGGGCTTTGTGTGCTGCAGTGGTCACTACTGACAGTCCATGGGCTTTGTGTGCTGCAGTGGTCACTACTGACAGTCCATAGGCTTTGTGTGCTGCAGTGGGCACTACTGACAGTCCATGGGCTTTGTGTGCTGCAGTGGTCACTACTGACAGTCCATGGGCTTTGTGTGCTGCAGTGGTCACCACTGACAGTCCATGGGCTTTGTGTGCTGCAGTGGTCACTACTGTCAGCCCATGGGCTTTGTGTGCTGCAGTGATCACCACTGTCATGGCTTTGTGTGCTGCAGTGGTCACCACTGACAGTCCATGGGCTTTGTGTGCTGCAGTGGTCACTACTGTCAGCCCATGGGCTTTGTGTGCTGCAGTTCTCACCACTGTCAGGCTTTGTGTGCTGCAGTGGTCACTACTGACAGTCCATGGGCTTGTGTGCTGCAATGGTCACCACTGACAGTCCATGGCTTTGTGTGCTGCAGTGGTCACTACTGTCAGTCCATGGGCTTTGTGTGCTGCAGTGGTCACTACTGACAGTTCATGGGCTTTGTGTGCTGCAGTCCTCACCACTGTTAGTCCATGGGGTTTGTGTGCAGCAGTCCTCACCACGTTAGTCCATGGGCTTTGTGTGCTGCAGTCGTCACTGCTGACAGTCCATGGGCTTTGTGTGCTGCAGTGGTCACTACTGTCAGTCCATAGGCTTTGTGTGCTGCAGTGGTCACTACTGACAGTCCATGGGCTTTGTGTGCTGCAGTCCTGACTATTGACAGTCCATGGGGTTTGTGTGCCGCAGTCCTCACTACTGACAGTCCATGGGCTTTGTGTGCTGCAGTGGTCACTACTGTCAGTCCATGGGCTTTGTGCTACAGTCCTCACTACTGACAGTCCATGGGCTTTGTGTGCTGCAGTGGTCACTACTGACAGTCCATGGGCTTTGTGGCTGCAGTGGTCACCACTGACAGTCCATGGGCTTTGTGTGCTGCAGTGGTCACTACTGACAGTCCATGGGCTTTGTGTGCTGCAGTGGTCACTACTGACAGTCCATGGGCTTTGTGTGCTGCAGTCCTCACCACTGTTAGTCCATGGGCTTTGTGTGCTCAGACCTGCCAACCCCCTAAAGACCAATGAAATAAGAATTGAAGCTCAGTGACGCAGAAATGTGTAATTTCTGAGAGCTAAGAGTAATCGAGCGCGACAGTTACCCTTTTTCAAACAAACACGATGTGATAAAATTGTTCACGACAATTTTTGTGAACCTTACTTTCTTCAAAAACAAGCTTTTCTTTTAAGTGTCACAAGAAATCTCTACAAATTATGAAAATGTAGAATACACTGGAAACACACACAAATCCCCAAACCATCATGACATGGCACACCAAGGCTTGATAGTGCGCCAGAAACAACCTAAAAAATTGGAAATGAAATGAGGCAGGGAACAGTAAAACAATAAACAGTAAACAAGAGGGGTAACGTTTGCTCCCATTTTATAAGGAAACCTAACACAAAGTAACTTTTATTCAAGACTGGCACAACCTTTTAAACTTGAATAAGGTCAGACAAATACACATAGACGAACAATCTTATCTAATAGTGGGGGAAAAAACAAGCGCAGGCCAACAACTCAACTGTCTTGATAGTAATGACTTGGCAAAGATTTGAACTTGAAAGGGGGGGGGGGGGGGGGGAGTTTGAAGATGGAGAAACTGGGAACATGAAATTAAGAAAATACATAACCTAAAAAATGTTCTCCCCTGTTGATGATTCTGTGCATGTGGGGTTGGCTATCAGCTCAGTGGTGATTGTGTCATTTGTTAAGTATCGCACCACCCCAGAAAGAATTTGTCCCCCCCCCCCCCTCCTGACTTCCATCAATCCCCAACACAAACGGTCCATTCTGCAGTGGAGATGCAGCAGCAGTTAAGCCTTCCATGAGAAGGTCCTTCCAATGTGTGTTTCTTTATTCGACCGCTCTTCAACTGTTTGGCGATCTCCGAATCTGAGAACGCTTCTTTAAAAAGCTGGATGCATGGTCGGCTGCGCTAAGAGCGATGTTGTGCTCGACGAAAAATCCGGCCACCAATGCTTCAGCCCCAATTACCCTTTTCCTAATTTCATCCTCTTTTGAGGTGTCTACAGTCTGAAAAAAGTGTTGATGCTGGAAGAATTCGGCGCGTTAGAGGAATCGATGTGCTTGCGCGACTCGAGGTGACGCTTCACATCCACCATCCCGCGATTGGAAATTGTGAAGTCCGACTCGCAAGTGGTACACCGTGCACAATTTACACATTTAGCCGAAGGTCGTATGCAGGGAACTTTTCCGAGTATTCTTTTCGGAACTTTTGACCAAGTTTTTTCTTTTTCGCATCTTGTCCAAAACTTTCTACTCCACGTTTCGACATTTTCGTAGCTAAAACTTCAAAAAGACGCCAACTTCGCTGAATGGTAAAGATGGTGAAACGAACTGCGCATGACCGGAAACGCTGGTTATACGCACGGCGCCGTGCGTGTCTGTACATAAGCCGATTTTTTCGTCCGTTTTTTGTTGTTGAAAACTTTCAATGCGTATTTTTTTGGCTAAATGCGTAAGGGCGTAAGAATTATCACTTGGGCGTAATAAATTACGCGAAATGCGTAATGGTTGGCAGGGCTGTCAGTAACAGTGCTGCAGTCCTCACCACTGTCAGTCCATGGGCTTTGTGTGCTGCAGTCCTCATCATTGTTAGTCCATGGGCTTTGTGTGCTGCAGTCCTCACCACTGTTAGTCCATGGGCTTTGTGTGCTGCAGTGGTCACTACTGACAGTCCATGGGCTTTGTGTGCTGCAGTGGTCACTACTGAGAGTCCATGGGCTTTGTGTGCTGCAGTGGTCATCACTGACAGTCCATGGGCTTTGTGTGCTGCAGTGGTCACTACTGACAGTCCATGGGCTTTGTGTGCTGCAGTCCTCACCACTGTCAGTCCATGGGCTTTGTGTGCTGCAGTGGTCACTACTGACAGTCCATGGGGTTTGTGTGCTGCAGTGGTCACTACTGACAGTCCCATGGGCTTTGTGTGCTGCAGTGGTCACTACTGACAGTCCATGGGCTTTGTGTGCTGCAGTGGTCACTACTGACAGTCCATGGGCTTTGTGTGCTGCAGTGGTCACCACTGACAGTCCATGGGCTTTGTGTGCTGCAGTCCTCACCACTGTCAGTCCATGGGCTTTGTGTGCTGCAGTGGTCACTACTGACAGTCCATGGCTTTATGTGCTGCAGTAGTCACTACTGACAGTCCATGGGTTTTTGTGTGCTGCAGTGGTCACTACTGACAGTCCATGGGCTTTGTGTGCTGCAGTCCTCACAACTGTCAGTCCATGGGCTTTGTGTGCTGCAGTGGTCACTACTGACAGTCCATGGGCTTTGTGTGCTGCAGTGGTCACTACTGACAGTCCATGGGCTTTGTGTGCTGCAGTGGTCACTACTGACAGTCCATGGGCTTTGTATGCTGCAGTGGTCACCACTGTCAGTCCATGGGCTTTGTATGCTGCAGTGGTCACCACTGTCAGTCCATGGGCTTTGTATGCTGCAGTGGTCACTACTGCCAGTCCATGGGCTTTGTATGCTGCAGTGGTCACTACTGTCAGTCCATGGCTTTGTATGCTGCATTGGTCACTACTGACAGTCCATGGGCTTTGTATGCTGCAGTGGTCACCACTGTCAGTCCATGGCTTTGTATGCTGCTGTGGTCACTACTGTCAGTCCATGGGCTTTGTATGCTGCAGTGGTCACTACTGCCAGTCCATGGGCTTTGTATCTGCAGTGGTCACCACTGTCAGTCCATGGGCTTTGTATGCTGCATTGTCACTACTGACAGTCCATGGGCTTTGTATGCTGCAGTGGTCACTACTGTCAGTCCATGGGCTTTGTGTGCTGCAGTGGTCACTACTGACAGTCCATGGGCTTTGTGTGCTGCAGTGGTCACTACTGACAGTCCATGCACTTTGTGTGCTGCAGTCTTCACCACTGTCAGTCCATGGGGTTTGTATGCTGCATGGTCACTACTGACAGTCCATGGGCTTTGTGTGCTGCAGTGGTCACTACTGACAGTCCATGGGCTTTGTGTGCTGCAATGGTCACTACTGACAGTCCATGGGCTTTGTGTGCTGCAGTCCTCACCACTGTCAGTCCATGGGCTTTGTATGCTGCAGTGGTCGCTACTGTCAGTCCATGGGCTTTGTAAAGCTGCAGTGGTCACTACTGACAGTCCATGGGCTTTGTGTGCTGCAGTGGTCACTACTGACAGTCCATGGGCTTTGTGTGCTGCAGTGGTCACTACTGACAGTCCATGGTGTGTGTGCTGCAGTGGTCACTACTGTCAGTCCATGGGGGTGTGCTGCAGTGGTCACTACTGTCAGTCCATGGGTTTGTGCTGCAGTGGTCACTACTGACAGTCCATGGGTGTGTGCTGCAGTGGTCACTACTGACAGTCCATGGGGTTTGTGTGCTGCAGTGGTCACTAC
>CM031604.1:22263926-22273926 GCA_018398815.1 Conus ventricosus
TGACAGTCCATGGGCTTTGTGTGCTGCAGTGGTCACTACTGACAGTCCATGGGCTTTGTGTGCTGCAGTGGTCACTACTGACAGTCCATGGGCTTTGTGTTCTGCAGTCCTCACCACTGTCAGTCCATGGGTGTGTGCTGCAGTGGTCACTACTGACAGTCCATGGGTATGTGCTGCAGTGGTCACTACTGACAGTCCATGGTCTTTGTGTGCTGCAGTGGTCACTACTGTCAGTCCATGGGCTTTGTGTTCTGCAGTGGTCACTACTGACAGTCCATGGGCTTTGTGTGCTGCAGTGGTCACCACTGACAGTCCATGGGCTTTGTGTGCTGCAGTGGGCACTACTGACAGTCCATGGGCTTTGTGTGCTGCAGTGGTCACTACTGACAGTCCATGGGCTTTGTGTGCTGCAGTGGTCACCACTGACAGTCCATGGGCTTTGTGTGCTGCAGTGGTCACTACTGACAGTCCATGGGCTTTGTGTGCTGCAGTGGTCACCACTGACAGTCCATGGGCTTTGTGTGCTGCAGTGGTCACTACTGACAGTCCATGGGCTTTGTGTGCTGCAGTGGTCACTACTGACATCCATGGCTTGTGTGCTGCAGTCCTCACCACTGTCAGTCCATGGGCTTTGTGTGCTGCAGTGGTCACTACTGACAGTCCATGGGCTTTGTGTGCTGCAGTGGTCACTACTGACAGTCCATGGGCTTTGTGTGCTGCAGTGGTCACTACTGAAATTCCATGGACTGTGCGTGCGGCAGTATTACTAAAGAGGCTATCAAACATCATACTACATCAAAACGACGTTGTTGTTTTGATCTACATAATTAGTACAACCATTGGAGTAGACGTAAATAGCAAACACTACTGAAGAAAGTGTTGTCACTACAAAAAGGTATCTGCAGAGGATCTGATAATGATGGCATCCTGTGCATCCGCTGGTAGGCGTGTGTGTCTGTGTGTGCGCGCGCACGTGCATGTGTGTGTATGAGTGTGCGTGCCCGCACGTGCGCGTCTGTGTGTGTGTTGTTGTTTTGTTTTACGTCTTTCCACGCCACATTACGTGATATTAGACGGAAAAAAATAAATAAATAATCGGGCTGGGAAAAAAGGTTCACACGAGTCAAAAGAATTAACCTATCTACAACTATAACACAAAAATAGAATATCCTCTTAATCAAAGATAAAAAACACACACACACACAACCAAACAAAAAGAAAAATCAAACATATAACTCTTCTGTTTTGTCTCACCACTCACTGTTATCGATTATAAGTATTTGCCAGTGTGTGTGTGTGTGTGTGTTTGCGCGCGCGCGTGTACCTCCATCCAGGTCATAACCACTCATATGACACTGGCTTATCTTTAGGTCAAGAAGTGCAAAAACCGCAGAACACTTCAGCTACATGATGATGGATGTTTTGAGAAATGCTTTCCACTGGGGAATTCTAACTGGGACCCCACGAAGGTGGCACCTCCCCGACCCCCACCTCCCCTACCCACCGTGCCGGCTGCCACTCCACCGGCGCCAAAGCCCGCTGCTGTCAGAACCACTGGTGCCGCTGCCACCGCCGCCACCCCTCCCCCGACAGGCACTGCCACGTTCCACACCATGTCTGAAACTGAGATGTAGATCGGTTGACAGCCGGCAGCTGGCATGAGAGAGAGACAAGACAAGACAAGATTCCTTATTTACGAGGATGATAGATAAGCACTGATATGCATTTTTTTTACATCCAGTCCTCGCCCTGAGTAGGGTCAACAATGCAAAATAGGATGAGGCGATAAAAGGAGCATGAGAGAGAGAGAGAGAGAGAGAGAGAGAGAGAAAGAGGGGGAAGGGAGAACTGTTCTTACACCAAACTATTACAAGGTCATTTAGACAGATCTCACTGATGTCTTGAACTTAACTCACACCCCGTCACGTCTTAAGATACACACACACACACACACACACGCCCAAGAACACTGGATTTATGGTTGCAGTTCGTAGAGTGCTTGACCCGTGATCCTGGGGTTCCGGGTTGGAATCGCCACTGGAGAATGTCGGTGCAGGAGGTTTTCCCCTCAGAGTTCATATTGGTTCAGCCTTCACTCCCCCCCCCCCCCCCCCCCCCCCCCCAGCCAAAAAAAAAAAAGATGACTAGATCTATATACCAAGGTACACTGTGTGAACGCAGGAACACATCATCCACACACATCAAATCCCCAACGTTAGGAAAAGAAGGCCATTTGACCATTGGTATGAACGAGACGTACACACATAACATGTTGAATGTGGTGCCTGGAGGCAGGCTTTGAATCAGCTCTACCCAGGTAGGCAGTCTGTTGTGTAAAGGAAAGTGTGGACTATTAAACGCCTAAAGCTTCGTCTCAAACCGAGGATAGGCGCTACATCATCATCATCATCATCATCATCACCATCATCATTATCATCGTCATCATCATCATCGTCATCTTAACAATAATAGCGCCAAGTTCACAAGCTGACAAACACAGCGCCTTACCTTCAGGCCATTCCCAGGCTGAGGCTGTGTTGGCTGTCAGCAGCAGACAGCAGATCATCACAGCCTGAAGCAGACGGGTCGGCAGTAATTACCATGATGTGACCTTCAACTGGGAGATTTACATCTTTCAGTGGCGACATTTTTTAGTCCTTTCTGGACATACTGTTTGCATACCGCAGGAATCAGGAGTGAGAGCAGTGCTTTTCGCGCTGGACTGAATATATGCACACACACACGAACGCGCGCACGCAGACACACACGCACACATACACGCTCTCTCTCTCTCCTCCTCTCTCTCTCTTTATATATATATATATATATATATATATATATGGAGAAATTGTTAGTCCGCTCATATTTTACCCAACTAGGCTGCTAATTAGTTCAATATATGTGCTGTATGTTTTTCCGAATTCGGATCAGTTTCAGAACTGACCATCCAATTTTCAGAATTCCAGCTTTGCCCGTCCCTCCCGGATCAGTTTCAGAACTGACCATCCAATTTTCAGAATTCCAGCTTTGCCCGTCCCTCCCGGATCAGTTTCAGAACTGACCATCCAATTTTCAGAATTCCAGCTTTGCCCGTCCCTCCCGATCAGTTTCAGAACTGACCATCCAATTTTCAGAATTCCAGCTTTGCCCGTCCCTTTTAGGATCGCAAAGAATGATTCTAGAATCATCCCACACCCCAGCGTGGTCTTTCGATGAGTGGTGGGTAAAAAGAACCCCCGACCCCCAACCCCCTCCCAAAACAAGCAAACAAACAGTGTGATGAGTTCGCAATGCAAAGTGTGGTCACCTAGCAATAGGTGTTTGAGGCAGGCTTTCTGGTCCAATCCCGAAGAAGTTTACAACATGGGACCATTCAAAGACCCCGACACAATATTCATACCTACAATTCAAAGAAGCGGAGATCAAAAACACGAGGGAAAGTTTCAACAGTCTAGTTTCTGGTTCACTTTCTTTCGGTTTAGAATCCACATAATCTTCAATACAGTTAAGGTAAATGTTGCTTTAAAAGACGAAAGGTCAATAAGAAATGTGTTCCCAAGATTTCTGACCAGCCGTTATGTGCGTTCCCCTGCACACAGCGACGTCATCTAACAGGTAACACAAGAACTGCAACGTTCTCACTCTCCTACAGCAGAGGAAGGATGTAACAAAGCCGCATGCCCCCAGGTGCAAAATCACTTCACTCTGAATTCTATAAAACTGATTTTATGTTGCGATGAAGAATTGGTAATGCATATAAAATTGGTAGCCTAAATGCATATATCTGATTGTAAACTGTTTATAATCATGTCATCACCGATCGAAAATGACCGACGGACGACAAGAAAAGGCTAAATCCTGGCCAGGTCAAACGTGCAAACTGATCATAGTTGTAGGTTCGGATGTCCCTTACCAGTGCAGTGTGGCCAGCGCGCGCTGGTGGAAGACTCAGCCGGCTGGGTGAAAGTATGAACGAGAACACTGTATTCTGCACCAATCAGGAAAAGTTAGGGGTGAGGGAGGGGAGCAGAAAAGAGTTCACGGCGGTTCATAATCAGATCAGACTTCCTTTCTGTCCGACCTCTAGATCTAGTTTCCACAGACAACATTTAACTGCGATGTCCTATTATCATTTATTTATCTCCCTTAGGCCTATCTTCCAAACAAGAGCGGTGGCGAATCAGAGCCTTCAGGTTGATTAAGCATTGTATCTGACACTAAGCCAGTTTGACTCAATAATTCGTCATTTGCTGACTGACTGGCTGACACTGCAGCGGCGGCATGTTGTAATCTTATTACCTTCACTTTTTGCTAAGTCGCTAGATTATAACCGATGAAAATTGTGATTCACAAATGGTCACTGAAGCGAGACTCAAAGTGGCGAAAAAGGCCTACCTGGTACGTTGAGTGCGCCATGTTCGGCAAATGAGGGGGTGGAAAGTGAACAGCCAGGCACAGAGGTCGGACTACGCTAGCGACTGCTGTTGTCCAACGTTCTTAGTCCAGGGCCTACCACGTGATATGATTGGGCGTTGTTAATGTGCGAAGGGATTTAACTCCGTTACAAACGCTTTGCATTGAAGACTGACTGACTGACGAGAGAGAGAGAGAGAGAGAGAGACTTTGACACTGATATTTTATTGTCATTACCAAAGAGGTCTTTTGACAAGGGGGGAGGGGGTAACAGAACAATAACATTTCCCTCTTCCTTTCCTGCAAACAAATAGTACACATTCATTCCTAGTGTGTATCAAATCAAAGGTTAACAAAAACAAATGAATTCGTAACAAAACTCATAACTCGTAAATTCGTAAGAGAGAGAGAGAGAGAGTTGCGCACTTTGACGACTTTTTTTTTTTTATATTTTTTTTTACAATTCATTTGACCGTTTTTAAAAACCGAGTCCGATGCTGATCCTAACCTCATCCAACAGTCCGCCTCCTCCTCCCCCCCCCCCCCTTTTTTGTTGTTGTTGTTGCTTGTTTTGTTTTGTTTTAAACTGCAAATGAGGTCATCATGTTTCTGGGAAATGATGTCATCACCGTTCTGGGAAATTCTTACGTTGTGGTTCCCTTTTACGTTGTTTTTAACTTCGTGATTCTGAGAGGGCGATATCACTTATCGCACGCCCTGTGTGTGTGTGTGTGTGTGTGTGTGTGTGGTGTGTGTGTGTGTGTGTGTGTGTGTGTGTGTGTGGTGTGTGTGCGTGCGTGCGTGCGTGTGTGTATGTGTGTGTGTATGCGCGCGCGCGCGCGCTGACAAGCGCTCAGACTGTTGGTGTGCAATCGTAAACTTGCTGTTTTGCGGGCTGCCTATGTGCTGTCGTCGTGATTGCGTAGTCACGGTGTGAGATGCCCCCCCCCCCCCCCCCCCCCACCCCCCACCGCTTCCCCATTGGCGTGGATGTTTTTCCTCGTTTGTCGTGTTATTATCATTATAGCCATTATCTTTGTTATAATTATTAGAGTATTCATAAAGCGCCTATCCTCGGTTAGAGACCAAGCTTGCAATTCACGACTTGTCGCCTGCCTGGGTAGAGCCGACTGAAGAGCTGCCTGCTGGCGCTACATTCTGTCATTTTTCCCGTTTCAACAGAAGATCAGTCTCTCGGTCATTCTGTCACTTTTCATCCACGTGAGGTGCGTGCTATATACATCCATGTGTCATCCATTCAGCCTAGCTGGCCTCGTTTTCTCGAATGTTACTGATGGGATTTTCCATACGTGCAAGATGTCAAGCGTGCATTCACACACTGAACTTCGGTTAATAGTTATTCGAAGGACATTTCAGGAAAACCAGTATCAACTCCGAGGGAAAAATCTCCTTGCATTAAGAAATAGCCCGGCAGAGACTCGAACCTTTAACCCTATGATCACCAGGATCATGAGAGCGGCGTTTCCACCTACTGCGCTATTCCGCCCCCCTCACCCCCCCCCCCCCCCCCCCCCCCCCCCCCCCCCAAGTCACGGCGAGTGGTGCTGGGTGCATGGGGGCGTGAACCCTGGGTGTGCCCCGTGGAATGCCTGTGCACGTGTCAGTGCAGCCACTTCCAACAGTCGTGGCGGGATAGTCACAGGTTCGTGCCAAGCCAAGAACTTCTTCTTCCGATCATATACACACGTGTCCCGGGCTACATTACTGACCGCAGCGGTAAGCCCCACCGTCTGAAGAGAGCTCATTCTAAAATTAGAAAAAAAATCTAACCCGCCTTCACAAATGACCAACTACAATATAGCGAGCAGCATATGTTTTAAAACAGCCTTTCGCATACACTTGGAGTTCGAGCGTGACAATGAGTACGTACTTCGGTTTACGAAAGAGTGGATTTTCTCTGTAGATGTGTTTCTGATTTTAAACAGTTTGCAGTCTACGTAGAGGCCAGGAGACACAGCGCTGTGCTGAACAGTTTGCAGTCTACGCAGAGGCCAGGAGACACAGCGCTGTGCTGAACAGTTTGCAGTCTACGTAGAGGCCAGGAGACACAGCGCTGTGCTGAACAGTTTGCAGTCTACGCAGAGGCCATGAGGAGACACAGCGCTGTGCTGATTAAACACAGGCCATTGCTGACACTCGCTGTGTGACAGTGCCAGCTTTGTGGAGAGTGGAGGGGGAGCCACTCGCTGGGAAAGGCGTGCATGTGGTCTAGAATGTTGCGGTTGACACAGACATCGAACATCAACAGTGGATCTCATTCAGGGATGTCACTGTGAGACGAATGTTCATTTGGTCAAAGATGTATGGAATGAGATGCCGTTTTAAGGCGTTTTGTGTATGTTTGAAAAAAAATGGTGTGTTAATGCTTTTTTTTGTTTGTTTGTTTGTTTGTTTGTTTGTTTGTGACACGCATGTATGAAATCGAATTTGACGCTGCGGCAGCCCCTGCCTCCTGCTCCTCCCCCTGGCTAGAGTCGGCCTGGCTGTTTATACGAAGAAGATGAACTGCAGGTGGACACAGACCAACCAGCACTGCATTCCCATCGTCTTCATGTTGATCGCTCTGCTCTCTTTCAGGCATCAGGCCCACTTATCGTTTAACGCCGTCCTGTTCATGCTGTCTCCTCTCCTCTCCTTTATATGGACACAAGGAGTCCGCAAGTCGTGCCTATTTCTGCTGTCCTTGCCGACGCATGATGTTGAAATAAGCGACGGACCCAAAATGCCTGGCCCAAATCGTCTTGTTCACATTTTAAAAGTTTCATTTCAGCGAAGCAGGGCGATTTGCATCATCTTAAACGACAACTGGTTGTTACTGCTTGACCCCGACCGTAAACCCCCGAACTCTGACCTCGTTTTTAACCGCTGAACAGCGCTCTGTTCTTCAAATACAATCTTCCCATCCTATAGCGAGAGAAATGGAACGAGGGTTAAGCTGGTTGCCATGTTGCTGATGACTAGTGCCACTGACTTCAAGATAAAGCATTCAGAGTATATTTGACGTTCAGTTGCTATGGCTTTGTCAACGAAGATGGCTTCTACTTTCACTTTCTCTGTGTCAGTCTTGACAGAACATGCTCCTCCTTCCAGGCTGGCGGCCATAGTCTGATGCCAGTCACACAGTGACCTGCTCATCTTCCACGCTTCTCGCAGCAGTCGTCTGCTGACGCTCATCACCATTCGCATCTTCCCATCTGGCCAACCCAAGCCAGAATCGAACCACGGACCTACGAACAATGAATCTAAAGCACGCAGTTGAACTGTTTTGATGGCACGCTGCTTCTCCGGGCGTGAAGATTTCTGAATGAAGGGTCGGCTGGGATACGTTAGATAGGCGATAAAGGTGACAGCAAAACTGCCGCCAGGCGAACATGGCGTTCAATGAGACGGCATCGCAATTGCCGTCAGAAAATCTGGTATTACAGTAAGGCACCTCATGGACGATTGGAGAGTTTTACTGAAAGACATGCACTATCCTGACGGCTGTCCAGGAATCTCTAGCAGGCTAGTCTAAAGTTGTTCATAGGAGTGTGTCTAGTTTCAAGAAGCAGAGGGGGCGTCGTCTGGAAAGGAAGTGCGGTGGTGCCTTCAGGGAGAGAAGGTTCGATCCTGTGTCAGCAACGCAATGCTTCATGTGTGGCCGCCTCTGGGCTTCAGGTCTGGGGCAGGCCGTCACTCCGTTCCAGGTTATAGACGCTGTGATCACCAGGGACGACTTCTGTGTGTGTGTGTGTGTGTGTGTGTGTGTGTGTGTGTGTGTGTGTGTGTGTGTGTGTGTGTGTGTGTGCGTGCGTGCGTGCGTGCGTGCGTGCGTGCGTGCGTGCGTGCGTGCGTGCGTGCGTGCGTGCGTGCGTGTGTGTGTGTGTGTGTGTGTGTGTGTGTGTGTGTGACAGAGAGAGAAAGAGAGAGAGAGTGAGAGAGAGAGAGAAACATACATACAGAGATAGACACAGGCAGGTAGGCAAAGAGAGAGAGAGAGAGAGAGAGAGAGAGAGAGAGAGGAGAGAGAGAGAGAGAGAGAGAGAGAGAGAGAGAGCAGAATTTGGCAGGTGCAGATATGTGACTTAAAAACACCAACTGCTACAGATCATGTAATAGTGCTTATTGTGCACATCATTTTTGATGTGCATTTTACACCGATTCTCACATGGTGTGGTGAGCATGTGGAAATGAGTCATCACAAAAGGCGGTCAACCTGGCTAATGTCCAGTGGTGTGTCTATCAGACTCACAGAGACTGGAATCAACACACGACACTGGTTGAAAAGTTGATTCCAGAGTTGTAGCAATCAGTCGTAAAACCACAATGAGAATGGATTATGGCAGTCCTCCGTGCATGTAACTTCAGGTGCATGTGTGAAGGTAATCGACTTACACATGTTATTTGTTCATACATCTTGTCAATCTTGTCTTATCATTTTGTATAGATATCCAGATCTACAAGCACAGATATACATGGTGACTACGAAAGTGTGAGTTGCCTTATTTCATCATTTGGTGGGTTTTTTTGCACAAGAGTCACAATCCTAAATATTAAATAATATGCGTTCACTGTGTTTCTAATGTCCAAAAAATGTATGAAACCAGACGCGAAGTCTGAAACTTTAACACTTGTGAGAAGTTAGAGATGAACTAAACATCGGCTTTTTTACAAACAAACTGGATGTGTATTGTGGGACTGCAAGGAAGTAACTTTTCAACTCACAACTGAAGTACTCAAAGCAACCGCATAGCAATGAGAATGGTTGAGAAATTCAAACGTTCACGAGTTCAGCGTTTCTCAGTCCATTGAAAAAAAAAAATCAGCTGGAAAAAAAAAAGAGTAAAAGAGTTGAGAAAAAAAAAGAGGAAATCAATTGAAAAGAGGACAATTGGCATGCGAAGCTTTGTACTTGCCTACGTGGTTGTTCGCTTGCAGCTTGCTGTGCCGTTGCTAGATCGAACGCTTGCGCGAACGTACTCACCCCTTTGCTTACATTGTATAAGCAAGTATACTTACATACACATGTGAAATACATACCGTATCAGATCGTTGCATGCATGCATTAGCTTCTTTGATTACCGCTGTTTGATATTCTCCGGGGTCATTATACATGTAGTGGGGAGTCAGCAATCGAATCGCCGAACTCCGCCTGTGTCCACGTTTACTTTTGTGGTTTATTCATCACAGATGACTTCATGTCGTTTATTCATCACAGACGACTTCATGTCGTTTATTCATCACAGATGACTTCATGTGGTTTATTCATCACAGATGACTTCATGTGGTTTATTCATCACAGATGACTTCATGTGGTTTATTCATCACAGATGACTTCATGGTTTATTCATCACAGATGACTTCATGTGGTTTATTCATCACAGATGACCTCATGTGGTTTATTCATCACAGATGACTTCAAACAGCCGCCTCACCTCCCTCCTGTCCGCTGTATAATCATACACACAGGTTATGTTGCAGCGTTCTGTGTGTGTGTGTGTGTGTGTGTGTGTGTGTAAACAGACACTAAAATAACGATTCTGCAGGGAGGACGACAGCAAAGAAGCAAACAAAGGGGGAAAAAAAG
>CM031604.1:22278926-22281426 GCA_018398815.1 Conus ventricosus
TCTGCCTGCCTGTCTGTCTGTCTGGCTACTTGTCTCTCTCTCTCGGCATGGCAATCTTCATTCTCTTTCTGTCTGTCTACCTGTCTGTCTGCCTGTCTCTCTCTCGTCAGAGCCATTGACATTCTGTCTCTGTCTGTCTGTTTGTCTGTCTGTCTACCTGCCTGGCTGCCTGGCTCTTAGTATGGCCATCTGCATTCTCGGTCTGTCTGTCTGTGTCTCTCGAAGTCAATTCACTTGAGCCACAGACTTCAACATCGTGACGCTTTCATCGTTTCTTTTCCTTCAGCAACATCCACCCCAATCACCCTCCTCTCTGTCAGTGTCTCTGTTTGCCTCTCTGCCGTTCTTTCTCTCTGTCTCCCCTTTCCCTTGTCTCTCTGTCCGCTCTCTTCCTTCTCTCTCTCTCTCTCTCTCTCTCTCTCTCTCTCTCTCTCTCTCTCTCTCTGTGCATTTATGCGTACGAGCGAGTGTGCGCACATGCGTGTGTATGTATGTATGTGTGTGTGCGAGTGTGTGCGTGCGTGTGTGCGTGCCTGTGCGTGCGTGCGTGCGTGTGTGTGTGTGTGTGTGTGTGTGTGTGTGTGTGTGGTGTGTGTGTGTGTGTGTGTGTGTGCGCGCGCGCGCGCGCGCTCGCTCGCACCCTGTTAATTCTGGGCATCGACTGAAACGATAAACGAAGTAAACAACACGGATACAAGTAAAACTGTGATGGAGACGAAGACGGACACCGTGTGCTGATTACCAAACGTTTTTCTGAGCCACTCTTGCGGACACTCCTTCGTCTTGCCGGCCGTGTGAGACCGTTTGTTCCTTTGCAGTCGCCGTCCGTTCAGTTACGTCGTCACCTCCTGAATTAGGAAGATCCGTTCTTTGACAAAATAGACATTTCTTCGGGAGAAGGGAAGCGGGGTGGGGGGGGGGGGGGGGGGGGGGGGGGGGGAGGGGGGGACGGTGGGACGCAGGGAACAAAGTAGTCACGCAGTTGTGTCAATCCGCACTCAATCAGCGTATGGCCGTTTTCAGTGCTTGCGATCGTTGTGTACGTTTTTCAAGACGTCAGTCCCTGTACGTATGATCTTGAAAAAGAAAAAGTGTATGGCAGTCCGGAGTTACGTGAAAGCTCTCTCTCTCTCTCTATGGCCTTGCTCAAAGCAGCCGTCGACGTCAGTGCTAGCAGACATGTCACTTTCCACGTCACAATCTCACATTCAACGTCACAATCTCGTTCACATGACGTCATCCTGTGAAGGAAACTGAAACTGTGTGTCTGACGTGATCACACTTCGATATCTTCTTCCTCGTCCTCCGGGGCGTTCCCGTAGCTCATCAGACCGTGTGGTGAGGAAGCCAGGCCTGACCTGAAAAGACTGGGCGACCCTGAGAAAGGAGGGGGGTTGAAGGGAGTGGGGGAGGAGAGAGACGGGGACGTGGAGAGGGAGGGTGACCCCAGGTGGGACCCCCTTTCCCCGACACCCTCGCTGTCTCTGACACTCCCCCCTTCACCCACAGATATCACCGTGCGGTAACGTACCCCCGTTGACGTCGCCACCCCCTTGACGTCACAGCCCAGGTGGGATGGCGACCGGGAACTCTGAGATTTGTCATCGCCTTCCGAGTTTTTGACGTGACACGGAACTGAAGCATGCGGTTCGCTAGTCTCTCTGTTGTTTCCATCGTTCCTGCTCTTGCCACTGGTGGCCTCTCTTGTCCCGTGGTCTGTGCAAGCGTCTGTCTGACTGAGGGTGGCAGTCTGAACACCACTGGGCCCATCTGAAGGGGAATCCGCCGTGAGAGTGGCGTCAGCACTGTCGGCATGTTTTGGAACCGTGGACGTCTCCTGCTGAAGGTTCTGCTGTTCAATATCCAGCAAGGACATGTAGGTGGCGTTGGCCACGTCCTTGGTCCGAACACCGCTCAGATTGTCACTGCGGGAGCGGAACAGTTTCTGGTGCCACGCCCCTCCAGGTGCCAGCATCGCCCCTTTGCCTCCTGCCTCCTGCGCTTCCTCCTTCTCTCCCTTCTGCTGAGCATCGTCCGTGTCGTAGAAACTGCTTCGGCCGAAAGCCGAGCGAGATCGTCGCAGAGCGTTGACGTTTGAGGCTGCATTGGGATGCTGGAGGAATCGTTGAATGCTGCTGCTGGGGAAAGCCTTGGGATCCACTTCGTGCTGACTCTTATCCAGCACGTCCTGGGACTGCCCGCTGACGGACGACATGCTGGCCTGGCGAGGGTCTCCCTCGTGCATGGAGCGGAACGCTTTGTCCAGCTCGGAAGCCAGGCTGTCTGCCAGCGACACTGACGGCGCCAGGAAGTACTCGCTGCTGGCGATGCTGCTCTTGCGGGATTTGAACTCCGGGGGCTGTGGCTGGGGGTCATCCACCGTGGGCATGTAGGCCGTGTTGACCACCCCGTTCCAGGTCTTCACGGGGTGGAGGTGGTGACGGGGGCGAGGGAACTCGGAGGCTTTTTCTCGGGAGAAGCTGGACCCAGGGACCCTCCC
>CM031604.1:22286426-22291426 GCA_018398815.1 Conus ventricosus
CCCTGCTCTCCTTATACGCTTTTTTTCACCAGAGAAAGGCAAACAGAGGGAGATTCAGTTCATGTCTCTCTCTCTCTCTCTCTCTCTCTCTCTCTCGGGCTATCTATATCACGGCTGTCAGCTGGTCACTGTCGTTTTCGACACAGATGTGCACACACACACACACACACAAACACACACACACACACACACACACACACACACACACACACACACACACACACACACACACACCACAACACAAAACTCATTAAAACAGACTTTCTGAAAACGCGATGAAATTGCTAAAAAAAAAAATAAAATAAAAAATCTGTATTCCGTATATTCTAAGATCAGGTGAAAAAAATATGAATCTCTTTCAGGAACTCAAAACTCAAACAAGGTGGAACATCTCTGAACAAGATTTTCGTGGCGTCTGCTGTAGAGTGGTTATATTTGACACACACACTAAAAAAAAAAACACACACACACACACAAACTTTTATTAGTCTTCTAGTGATCGATATACCTTATGAAATATACCATGGAACTTCTTCACCTTTTAGGAGATACGAGTGGGTGTAAAAGAAGTGGCCTGTATGTAACTTATCAGCACAAAACGGTTTCTTCTCTACAGCTACCACTGGCACATTGTAAAACTCTTCTAGGTTTGGAGGGATTTGAGTTTGTTGTCTTCCTGCGAGTTCCATTGCTCCAGCCAGAGGTCTTCGACGTAAGTCGGAGCTTCAGGTTTCAAATCGATGTAAAGAATAGAGGATCTGGTCAACTCTGTATTTCTAGCATTCTTGGCAAGTGGACGAACCACCTCGTTGCTTCGTATGCCCAAATGACCAGGCACGCAAGCAACGACTGTGTTGTAACCGTCAGATGTTAGAGAGGTGCACAGTTCAAACAAATTCGGAAGTTCAGGGTGCCTGAGGTTATGGACAGCTGTAGCCTCCACAACGGAAAGGGAGTCGGGGTGAATGAGGAAGCATTTGAGAAGAGAGAGAGGAGAGAGAGAGAGAGAGAGAGAGAGAGAGAGAGAGAGAGAGAGAGAGAGAGATAGGCAGAGACAGAGACAGACAGAGACAGAGACAGAGAGACAGAGAGAGACAGAAAGAGAGAGAGAGAGAGAGAGAGAGAGAGAGAATGAGGGAAGGGAAAATGAGGGGGGGGGGGGTTAACTGTAAACAATAGCGCTAAAAACTATTTGTTGTTAGACGGGCACTCGAGAGAGCACTACAGGGAAAGCAATAGCTAGTTGTTCTTTTGTTTGTTTGGTTGTGTGCTTGTTTTGATGGGACATGTAAAGCACATAGTGTCAACGTTGATTATACCACCACAAAGTCCTCAGCATATATTATTTCGTAGAAAGCCATCCGTTGTTAAAGCACCGGTAATTTCACGGCGATCAAGTTCAAATGGAAGCTTCATAATAATCTTGTCAATAATGTGAACGGACCCTCGACCCCCCCCCCCCCCCCCCCCCCCCCCCCCTTTTTTTAAAAATTCGGAACAGACACGGCAGTGGCAGCGTGAAAATCCAGAGGAAGTTGACAGATACAGGGACTATTTTGCCAAGGGCACCCCCTGTCAAATGGTCAGAGCGCTTGCCAGCGGAGCTGATGGCCAGGAGTTCAAGTCCGATATTTTGGCTTAACCCCCCCCCCCCACCCCACCCCCACCCCACACACCCCCACCCCCACCCCTGTCCACCCAGCAGTAAACGAGCGTCTGATTCATATCAGGGAGAGTTGAGGCAGCAGAAAGAGAAGGACGGGCACCGACTTCCACAATGCCGTGACATTGACACACTACCTCGAACAGTTCACCCTCCGTATGGCCATTTCTCTCTGGGACGTTTAACTGCTCACCTTCAGGGAATCATACAGATGCAGACAGACAGGACTGGCAGAGAGGGACAGGCCAACAAAGGGAGACCATTTCAGACCCCCCTCCCCCCTCCAAAAAAAAAAAAAAACCCAGCGGGCTGACCTTCTGAATGGTGGGCGGCAGGAACTGCATCTTGGTGGCCTGCAGCAGGGCGTAGAGCTGGATGCTGAAGGCGGACGTCAGGCAGGGGAAGGAGATGGAGTAGAAGAAGTAGTCGACGCTGGGGTGGAAGGTGCCCTTGGAGTTGTAGCCGTCCACGGACAGGTAGACGGCGCGCGACAGGCAGAGCAGCAGCATGAGCAGGTTGAGGGAGACGAAGTAGCGGCGGGACAGCAGGCGGTGGATCCTCCACAGGCGGAGCACGGACACGAGGGTGTACACCCCCAGGCAGGCGAACAGACAGACGAAGACGTACAGGTGCACCTCCCACGCTCCCTGCCACACCATCTGGGGGGTGGGAGAGTGGGAAGGGGTGGGCGAGGGGTTGGGGAGGGGGGGGGGGGGGGGGGGTATCATTAACATCTTCGTCATCATCGTTAGTGGTAGCATTGTCCATCGTCGTTGTCGAATTTCTGCGGTTGCGGTCGGTGTTTGTTGTTGTTAGTACTACGTGTAGGAGGAAGATGATGTTTTGCGTGTTTGTTGAGCTGTGTGCAAGGTTGCGTTACCAGTTTCGGTAGGGTGAAGGATAATGAATCTCTGTCTGTCTCCGTCTGTTCTCCTCTCTCTCTCTCTCTCTCTCTCTCTCTCTCTCTCTCTCTCTCTCTCTCTCTCTCTCTGTCAGTCTGTCAGTCTGTCTGTCAGTCTGTCTCTCGCTCTCTCTGTCTCTCTCTCTCTCCGTGTCTCTATGTCTCTCCGTCTCTCCTCTCTCTCTCTCTCTCTCTCTCTCTCTCTCTCTCTCTCTCTCTCTCTCTCTCTCTCTCTCTCTCTCTTTCTCTCTTATTCATTCATATAGTGGCGTAATAATCTAATGTATGATTTAACTTCGCACCAAAACTACCACCACCACCACCACCACCCATCTTAGTCCTACTCAGGCCCTACCTATCTACAGTCCACCACCACCACCACCACCACCATCACTCACCTTAGCATTGTCCCAGTCAGGTCCGGCTCTGACACGGGCTCCTCCTCCCCATCCATTGTCTCGTTATTATCCCCTGCCCCGTCCACAGGCTCGGGATAAGAGCTGCCTCCCTCGGGACAGGCTCAGGGTCAGCCGTCCACAGGTCCCCGAACACGTCCTTCGGGGTCAGCTCCGTGCTGGACGGCTCCGAGCTGGGGGCAAGGTCGCTTGACGGCGAGGAAGCCCCGGAGGTGGGGTCCGTGGGCGACGTTGAGGAGGCAGGTTCCGCCGAGGGAGTGGACCCTGCGGGCAGATCTGAGGATGTTGACGTCGTGGTGGTGGTGGTGGTGGTGGGGGTAGTGACGGCGGAATCCGCTGAAGGGGTCGGTGGTGGTGACGTCGGGGTGCTGGATGAGGAGGTCTGGGTGGATCTGGCCGTTCTGCGAGACGTTCTCGTGGGAGACACCTCGTTCACTCCGGCGGTGGACGAAGACCCGAATTTTGAGTGTGGTGACGTCATGCCGTCCGCTCTGGTGATTGGCTGGCTATCGTTTGCGCCACTTGAGGTCACGTGGGAAGGCACGGGTTGTGTGGAGACGGACACTGTCTGTGCGACTGACGCTTTCGTTGTGGTGGCTGTGATGACAGACCTTGAACCTGTGGAAGACGTTTCCATGGTCTGAGCAGGTGGTATTATGGAAGACCCTGAAGAGCTGGAAGGCAGCATATTCGTTGATGAACCGTCATTAGAGGAAACGTTTGATGACGTAACTTGGGCGGTCGTTGAAGATGTTGGCGTCGATGAAGATACTGATAATGCTGATGAGGATGGTTGATGAAATCCGTTCGCAGCTGTTAACGCTAAGGTACTGTCACCCGAAATGACGCCAGTTGTCACAGATGACCACACACCAGATGCTGTTACAGTGGAATTTGTGTCGGATGACACAGACGACATTACGTGGACATTTTCTGCACTGCTTGTATGATTTTGGTCACCGTAAGTGGCATTGCTGGCATCAACAGTGTCGCTCATGCCGGCTACACTGCCATTTAAACCCACCCCATTCATGTCAGCAGTGATGTTAGCACCACCCCCTTTCCCATCGCCATCATTCTGAATGTCTCTTCTCACTCTTCCTCTCCTATCCGCCCCCCTCCTTGTCCCACTCTCCACAGAGAAATCGATGACGTTGACACTTTGGGACAGAAAGATGTTTGCCGGGGAAGGTGATGGCGGTGGGATGAGTGAGCGGGACTGACCACGGAGAGGGGAAGAGTGGCCAGTGACCTTGACCTCCCACTGACCATCCTTCGAGGCTGATCCTCGTTTGCTTTCCGCAGATGTTACTCCTGGCACCCCTGCGGAGTTGGTGATCGACTCTCCCGCTGGGATCATTCCACTGTCTCGGGGTTGACCACTTTTTTCGGAAGGGGTGTCTGGGTTCTGGCGTGTGCGACTGGGCTGAAAAGTTGGAAATAACGCTGATCTGGAACCACTGACAGGAGAGGCTGGGTTTCTGGACGCCTCTGACTTCAGTCTTTCAACTCGAGTAGCGGCAGACTTGTTCAGACTGGACTCGAGCAGCGTAAGGAGGTCACCCTCACCGACACCGTTCACCTCCTCTTCCACCTTCCGCTGCAGACTTTGCCTATCATGTACAGAGCCCCGCAGGGCGCTGCTCCTTTGCCAAGTTTCCACACTGGGAAAGATCGATGGTGTGATGGGCAGAGCAGGGGGGCCAGAAGAGAGTGCGCGGTGAGCCGGTGTCGATTTCCTGCCCGTATTTGGGTGGAGGTGGATGGCGTGAGGATGCCGCGAGAACGTCGGGTTTGTTTGAGCGGAAGAAGATGGCGCATTGTCACGTCGCTGTCGTTTGATGGCAGGGGCAGAAAACCCAGCCTGGCCCTCCCCTTTCCCTGTCCTCTCCCCCACCGTCTTCGGGGTTTCTTCGGGGTCGATAGACTCCTCTTCGTTAAGAGAGGGAAAGGAGAATGAAACCGCTCTTGTATCCCCTCTGGCAGGGTGAACTTCGATCGTTGATTTGGAGCGTTCGCT
>CM031604.1:22303926-22313926 GCA_018398815.1 Conus ventricosus
ATTATCGTGACTGCAGAGCCCACGGCGAAAAAAACCACCACCCTCTCAGTGCCGAGCAACCCACCTGGCCCCCCACCCAACTGCCCACGCACAGGCTGAAGACAGTTGCACTCCGCACCAGCCCCAGCTTTCCGGCCATTCGGTCTTTTTGCCCTCAAGAGAGAATCCAAAGTTGTAGTCTTTCCCATGTCACAGGACTTTCCCTGTGGTAGTGGGTCGTTCCTCACGTCACTGGACCTTTTCCAGGGTCAGCCAGTTAGGCCCCACCACAGACAAGCCACACGAAACAACCCGATCGGTGTGGAAGAGGACCCAGAGAAGCCATGGTCTTCACCTGCCTTTAGCGCAGTCCCGTAACCCCTTGCGGCCTTGCCGCACTGTGTTGACGATTGGGTACGGGCCGCACAGGACACTCCATTCAGATATAAGGGACATAATGGCCTGAACAGAGGGTCCATTAGCCTACAGGATGCAAGCTCATAAAGCCTTAAAAGTAGCATTCATGGTGTACCCGCCGTATTTCATGACTGCAGAGCCCACCTGCGAAAACACACCCTCCAGCTGCCCGAGCACACCCACAGACCAATCACCCCGTGCCACGGACAGATAAGATGGCAAGCCAGTGCCACTCCAGACACGCCAGTTTCGCATACGGGTATATGTGCCTCAAGAGAGCAATCCAAAGTTGTAGTCTTTCCCACTGCGCACCACTGGACCCATTTTTTCCGTTTGGGACATGTCCGAAGGTTGGAGTTAAAAAAATTCGTGCAAGACCTGAAAGACTTCCATTTAATGCTTTCACTAAGTGTTGGGAGAAAAACAAATTCTGAAGCTTAACGTTCACTTGATTTTCGAGGCTGGTGCCGAAGTTTTTCGATCCTACTCATTGTTCTCGTTGTTATGTATGATAGTTGGGAGAAAGTCGAAAGCGGTCACTGAGGTTTCCCATTTATTAGAGATGACTTGGGGAGGAGGTGTGGGCGGGAGTAACAGAGGTGATTACCGAAACAAGTGGGTCTTTTACTTGATTAATTTCAAATACCCGATCACCCCCCACCCCGCCCCTTCATTTTTTTTTTTTTTTTTTTTGGGGGGGGGGGGGGTTGTTTTTGCTTATTTGTGTTTCTCTGATATCAGGGAGATGGCGTATCGCGGCTAATTTTGGAGTTCAAATTCTTGATTACGGATTGACAGGGGGTGAAACTGGTCTCGATCTTTCCAGCTTGAGAATACAATGACTTACAACCTGGAACCGTGCTGTTTGGAATTAGTTTGCTCGCGACTCTGCCGCCCGAAATATTTCCTTCTAGTGGGGGGTGGCTTGGTTGTTATTACGACCCACCGGCGAAGCGAGGGTTAATGTAGGTCGCCCCCCCGTAGCAATAGGAATGTCACCCACCCCCCCCCCCCCCCGTGTCGCAGAAAGTTCCACGGACGGTTAATGCCAGGCTGATGAACAGAGGGATGAGTAAGACGCAGCAAGACACAGCACAAGGAGCACCTTTTTTTGTCTCTAGCACCATGATGTATCCCCGAACTTGGGCCCCCCGGGGAAGGCAGACCTCCACAAAGCTTGAGTGATCGGATCCGCCTCTTGACCGGAATCTGCTGCACGCTTCCGCCCCCCCCTAATCAGTGTTATTTTGCTTCCTGTTTACCTCAAGCCCAGTTTCGTGTGAAAATGCCTACAGTAGTTTTTTTTTTCGGTAACCGTGCTGACAGCACCAACAGCGATCGACGGGAGATGCAGACATCGCCCTTCTTTCAGGAGGGGTTGGTCTACCACATGAAGGTGGATTAGATGACGAATCGCCCCGTTTTTGTGAGTGTAGGTTGTCGCGAAACAGACCAGACCAGGGGGAGGAAAGCTTCGTTTATGTGTAGCTGAGAGATTCCACACACGATAGATGCATAATCCAACAACAGCCACCCCCACCCCCCCAACCCACCCACACCTTGGTGCCACTGAAATACATCCAGACGTTTTGCACTCCCCACCAGCAGCATCAGTGCACCTCAGCCTGCCTATTGATCGTCGTTCAGCAGAAAAGAAACGGGCGGGGTGGGGGGGGGGGGGGGGGGGGGAATGGAGGTGGAGGCCCAGTCGTTTTGCAAAAAGGGGGAAATTTGTTTTTTTAAAAGGAACGGACAAAGGGCGGTAAAAGGGGGCGTTTGCGACACACACCTCCTCCCAGCCCTCTTTCCCGTCCTCGTTCCTTTATCTTGTCTTGTCTATCTGTAACTCTCTGTGTCTCTTTGTCTTTGTCTCAGTCTTTCTCTCTTTCTTTCTTTTCGCCCCTCCATACCAACACACAACACACACACACTACACACACAGCCGCACGATTTCCACGCATGCGGCGCGCGCACCCACACACACCCACCACACACACTACTCCGAGCACCACCACGCCTTGAATAGTTCCCCCCCCACCGGCGTTGAGTCTGCGGACTTGACAACCTCTTAAGTGTGCGAGGACCACTTGAAGCGTGAATCCGCCAGCAACGACCATACATAATGGCGAAACTGGGAAGGGAAAAGTGTTGTTAGTCCAATGGCTGTAGCTTGATCCCCCCCCCCAGACAATGTCACATTCAGACGCTGAATGCACGAGGGGAAATGGGTTGCTGCTTTTTTTGTACAGATTGTCACAGAATGTCGCCCCCCCCCACCCCACACCCCACACCACACCACACACCAACACACACTTATATATTATTTATATATATATTATATCTATATATATTTATATTATATATAATGCGACAATCTATATATATACAGTTTACAATTGGATTTTACAATGCAGAGATTAAAACCGACAAGCTTGTTTCCCCAGCTCACACCCCGTCTCTCAGGGTATACCATTTGGGCACGCCACCGGTGTTATATCTTGTGGTGTGTGGGCGTGTGAGTTCTGTGCGTTTGGACGTGGTCTGCCGGTTTTTTTCTTGGGGGGACGGTTGCGGAAATGGTGCCTTGACAAAGATTTCAGTTATGCTGCTATTGTTTATCCATTCTTCTTTAGAGTTCAGGGGATGCTAGGTGGGGTTTACATTTAATATCAGCCATTTTCTGTAGTCCATAAGTTGCATTTTTTTTAGAATTGTTGGTGTATGGTGTTGCTCTTTTTCTAATTTTCCCCTGATATGTTGTCATCTATTTCTTATTTTTCATCCTTCCACTATATTACTCTAATTCTGTTTGGTTTTATCTTTTTCATTTTTGGAAGATGTTTATGGTTTGCATAATTGGTTTTAAAAGTGGTTTGCCCCGTGATTCCTGTATGTTTCTTTTATCACTGTCTGTTGTTAAGTAGCTTGGAACAGTTTTGTTGTCGCGACATTTCTTATTCAGAGGCACGGTCATTTTTTTGTGCCAATTACAGATAGCTTTCATCCCCTCTTGGGTTGTGTTGTTTTGGTTTTATTGGAAGAATCAATTTTCTAAATATTTTAAGTTGGGCATACACGAGTATGATAGTTGACGTTATTTTTGTTGACTATTTTAGCTAGTACATGTTCTTTTGGGAAACGAATGTTAAGGATTCTTGAGGAATTTCTTTTCCAGGTAGTTTATGTTCTTTTCAATCCATAGGGAGGGTTCTACCATATCATTTTTCTTTCTGTTTTCTGTTGCTGTTCATGTTATCTGGGTTGTATTGTCATTTGTTGGGTTGCTTCAGCCATTTTTCAGCGCCTTTGATATTTCCAGTGCTGCACTGTTAAATTCTTTTCATTGCATGACTGTTTAGATATCTTTTGTTTTTTTATACCCATTACGTATTATGGTTTTTAAGATGGAGGGTGGGTGGTTACTGTATTGATTATCTACGTAGTGGTGTGTCATTAGGTTTTTTATTATGGTTTGTATGTATGATCTTTCAGGAAATGTTAGTCTAAATAATTTACTGTTGTTGTTTTTTGGTGGTTCGACTGTGTTTTTAGGTTATGGCTTTGAAAAATTTTACAAAGTTCTTTTTTCTTGTTTCAATGGTTTTTGTTTATTGTTTAACGTGGCAAGACCTCATTTGTAATATAGCCAACCTGGTTACCAAGTATTTTTGTAGCTGAGACAACATGAAAAGTCCAAAGATCAACAAAAAACTTATGGTTTACGCATGGAGATCGCCACTATATAGAGAGAACTGACAGCCTTTTGAAGATTGCCTGTAAAAAATACGAGCTAATATTGCTTTCCAGACAAACCCACATAACAATTTCCAACAACCATTTGAATAATAACATAAAACACATCCAGACTGACAAAAAATATTCTAAGGCGGACAGACCACACACATTCTATAAACTGGAACACTAATGAGTACTCTCCACTCTCAAACAAAAAATATGAAAACTCATTAAAAAAAAGCTGATAAGACCCCCTATGACAACATCTGCAAAAACGAAACAGAATTGTGCACCAGGCTGGATTTCAGGTGATGAGGAATAGAGAAGCAACGCAATCAACGAAGCCTTATAACCCTTAAAAGGACCACAACCTAATTTTTCAACACATACTTGTATGTATGACTGATAAACCTCAAATCTGAATTAGGAAAATTAGTACAAAAGCTCTGGAAAAAGCAATAGAGGACATAAACACAAACACTGCATACATCTCTGTGAAAATCGTTCCTGAAGTTATCACACTGGTTTAAGAATTGAACAGACAGACAATACAGTGTTCATTCCTTTAGAATAGTGGACTTCTACCTTCCATTGATGAGGAAATATGAAATTCGCCATAAGATTCGCCCAAAAATATACCAAAATATACAGATTCGAGATGGAATAAATCATTCTTCCAACACTAATGGAAAAACCCTTCTTTCATAGCACAGTGACACTGGGATATAGAACACAGCAGAATTCACCATTCGATGTCACGATGGTATCTTCTGATGGGAGCTGCAGTTGTGCATTAGTTGGCCTTTTCTTGTTGTCTCATATACAGAAAATTCTTGGTAAACCGGTTGGCTTTACAGCAGATGATGTCCGTGCCACGTTAAACAATAAACAAAAAACCATTGGAACAACAAGACCAAACTTTGATATTCAGTTTATCAAAGCCCATAACTAAAAATACAGTAGAGAGCCCAACAACAAAAAACCCTAGTACATTATTTAGACATAACATTAGACCTTAAGGATCATACATACAAACCATAGAAAAAACTAATGACAACCTGTCTACGCAGCTAATCAATAGTAACCCACCAACCTCCATCTTAGACACAAAACCATACCTAAGGTATAACAAATGATGTATCTAAACTGTAATGCAATGAGAAAGCACTTAACAGTGCCGCAGCTTGAATCTTCATTAGCGCTGAACAAAAGTGGCTACAACTTACCACTACCAACCAGATCACAACATTAACAGCACAGGAAACCACAGGAAAAGAAAAATTCTTCACCTCATATGAGGCAGACAACAAAACTAACGTAGGAAGAAGAATTTCCTCTGAATCCTTAACAACCTCATTCCCCAACTGAACATGTACTATCTAAAATATTCACAAAACTACCGTCCAAGCTATCCACTATCGTGTATGCCCAAACCTTTAACAAATATAATTTGATTCTTCCAATAAAACAACAAACAACCACCCAAAGAGGGTGATGAAAGGATATCTTGTATTGCACAAAAAAAGACCAGTGCCCTTGAATAATAATGTTCTCTACAACCAAATATTGTGTCCAAAGCTACCGGTATCACCAGACAGTGCATAAAGAAAAACATAACTAGAATCACGGCAAAACACTTTACAACCGATATGCAAACCATAAACAGTCCTCTTCAAAAATGAAAATATAAAACCAAAACAGAATTACGTAATTATTTTTGGAAGACTGAACCTAAGACAAATAGCTTAAACCCTTATCATGGACAAATTTAAACAAGGAGCCAAACACCATACAACATCATTTCCTAAAAAATGCAACTTATGTACCCTACCCAGACAAGTGGCTGTATATCTGGAAAACCCACTCGCATCCTAATTAACGTAGAATGTAAAACATTGCAGGCATAAACTGGAAATCTTTGTCAATGCACCATTCGTAAACCACGTCTCCCCCCTGAACGTGTCCCAAAAATAGAAAAACGGCAGGCCACGGGCACACGCACAGAACTCACGCCCACACACCACAATATAAACCCCCGGTGGCGTGCCCAACATTGTCAACCCTGAGGCGAGGCTTTTTAGCTTGAACAAAGCTGTAGGTTTTATAATCTCTCATTTAAAAATCCTCTTTTAAGCTGGTATGTCGCTCCTCATGTTGAGCACTTTTTACGTTCTGAGTGGCTTTTTAAATCTGCTTTTTATATAGATATATATTTATTATGTATATGTTAAATGAATGTTACACAAATCCAGAACACACTCTCTCAATGCTATGGTCCGTTTTTCTGGGTCCTTAGCCCGATGATCGAAAGAAAGAAGGAAAAATGGACTGCCGAAAAAACCACTTGGTAGACTCCTTTATATGTGTCCACTATTTCGGTCCATAAAGACCTTCTTGGGACAGGAGTGCACAGACATATTTAATTCATTTTTTTACTACCGATAACAATTTACCAATGATTAAAACTATTGATTATCACAGGGCGGGGAGGGGGGGGGGGGCAGGGGAAAGGGGGGAGAGGGCAACGGGGGGGGGGGAGGGGGCAGAGGGAGGGGGGGGGGTAAATGGAAGGGAAATCAGTCACAGTCACGGGTTTTATTTGTGACAGGCAAGGTAATAGTCGGGGGGGGGTGGTGGGGTGGGGCGGGTTGAAGAGAGAGAGCAAGAGTAGAGAGATTGGGGGAGGGGGGAATTAGGAGATGGAATGGCATGTGGAAGGGGGGGGAGAAGGATGCGTAGTGTTTAGATGGGAGTATATAGCGGGGGAGCGGGGATTACGCTTCTGGGTAATTACATGTAAACAAATATTACAGTGGTGGGAGGCGGGAGGGGGGGAGGGGGGTGCGGGGGAGCGGGGGAAGGGGGAGCGGGGGGAAGGGGGAGCGGTTGTACCCTTACTCAACAGAGAATATCCACCAAAAAACCTTGGGCAGCTGTTCATACCTAACAAATAAAATACCTTATGTTTTTCCAAAATTCTATCTTGTACCGTTGGCTCAACAGACTAATGTATCAAACCAATCTATATCATTAAAAATCTGCATCAAAATATATATGCATTCATCCAAACCCATTCCATTTGCATCATATTACAATGCCACTGAATCGCTTCCATGCAAGCCAAATGAATCATTATTTATCATGGATAACTAATCATAGGAAGTAGGAGTAGAGCGAGCACCGAAACCGATGACCGAAGCAGGAGAAGACAAAGAGGAAGCCACCAGAGGCGGAAGGAGAGAGACATGCGGAAAACTCAAGGAATTAGCAACGAGCCCCCACCATCCACAACCGAGAACAGAAGAACACAACGGGAGAAACACACGTCGGACCACCACGCAGGCGGGGGCGGGGGCAAGGGGAAGCGAGGCGGATGGGGCATAAAGGTGAAGGAGAGCGGAGGAAGTGGGGGGGGGGCGGGGGAGACGGGAAAGAGGGGGAGAAAAAGGAAGGACGAGGTGGGAGAGGGGAGGGGGGGGGGGGCAAGAGGTGGAGAGAGAAAATCGTGAGGGGGGGGGGGGGGACGAGGGGGGGTTAGAGCGGGGAGGAAAAGAGAGAGAGAGGGTGGGTGGTGTGTAGGGGAGACACAGAAGAGAAACCGAGCACGACCGAACGGAGGACAACGGACAAAAAATAAGCAAAATATTTACAGGATTTGCAAGGCTATAACTCGGTTCTATAATCTTCCTTGACTATTCTCAGCACCTCATCTATTTTTGTTCTAACAGAAGTAGAACACTCACATTTATAACACCACGCAGGTAAAACAACAGGATTAAAATGCCAGGATTAAAAAGATTCCGTGTCTCAAAGTGGTTGGTTTCCCACACTTCTGCTGATGGAGGTGCTCTGGACCGGAAACCTAAGATGATGACCCAGCTTCAGGTTCTCGTGCAATACATTCTTCAAAACTGGTCACTTTTAACTTTCATTAACATATCTGCACGCGCACCTAATATACCTCTCTCTCTCTCTCTTCTCTCTTCTTGTGTGTCTCTCTCCTTCTTCTCTCTCTCTCTTTTTCCCCTCCCCTCCCCCCTCTTTTCCCTCTCTTCACCTCTCATTTCCCCTCTCCCCTCACCTACTCTCTATTTTTCTCTCTCTCTCCCTCTTGTCCCATCCCCCACCCAAAACACACATCCCAGAAACCACAACCCAACAACACACCAACACCACCACACACACAAACACAACACACAGTGCGCGCGCACGCACGCCTACGCACGCACGCACCCACACACACCCAAACAACACACACACCACCACCACACACACACAACATACGACACCCCCCAATCTTCGCGGCGCGCACGGCACCGCTCACACCCCAACCACACCCACCACACACAACAACCACCCCAACACCACAAACACACACACTTCTTATATCTAGTCCCATACAATAATAAGTACTCTCACTATCATCTCCCACCCACCCACCTCTTCCTTCGCCTCCCCCCTACACATTACATTGTTTCGCAGGAATTCCAGTCTTGAGTCTCACTGCTACTGCGTGTACTGATCCTTTGGTTCTTGGCCACTGTCAGGTCCCCTTCTCTGGTTAACCCATTGAAGCATGGTCCCCAGATGGCTGCCACTACAGTTCTCTTTCCAAGAGCTTTCCCACTTGTATACGGCCTCAACTGGAATATCTTTCAGGACTGACGGTCTTTACTTTCCGATGGGCTACAGTCAGCATGATTGAGCACTCTGCTTTTTGGGGTTATTTTTCTCAACTTAACAATCACTTTTCTGGATTTGCCCCTCTATGTTTTAAATTTATAGTAGATCCCACCCACTCCTCTGGCTAGGATGGAGTGTTACCAAATTCACACCTATATTGACATTTTTCGGTATGCAGGAGATTTTCTGTCTATTTTCCACGTGCGTCTATCCCACTCGTGCTCATCAATTGACTGGTGTTCTCAGAGTGGGCACATGTGTCGCATTTTTGGTACATGTCTCAAAACCCAGGCCTAGGGGAGTGGGCCCATATTCATTAGTCTTAGGTCTGTGGTTTGTATATTTCTGCTAAGTTTTCTCTTTTATCTGCTGCTATTAGGTTATTGCTTTGGGAAACCCCTTTTTTGTTCTCGGGTTGCTGTATAGACCAGGTTCCAGGTTCTTTTTAATCTATCTGAGGACGTACGCAGGCAGCTGGGGATCAAACCTAGTGATCCACGCCGCTCTTTCCCTGTCTGTCCTTTCGTGTCTTGTTTCAATAGCCCTCATTCTATTTTTATTTGCCACCTATCTTGTATTTTCTTTTAAAGCCGTTCTGTATAATTCCATCTGATAGGCGCATATTCCTTGATCTATCATTTAATGATTCCTCTCACTACAAAATCGTTTCAGGACATGTACCAATCCCTTGCTATCCCTTTAAAAACAGATGGCGTGGCATTGAAGTCGGGAAGTAAATAAATGTGGGTCAATCTTTTAGAAACACATCCTGTAACTATTTTCCGTTTTTAAAGGGAAGACTGATGAACATCCAAATCTTGTACTTGCTGTCCACGTGAAAATAGTCCACTGATCGATTCTGGAATAGTTGTTGTAAATGCCTTTCAAAATATCGATATATTTCTATTTTGGTGGCTGACACAACCATCGTCTCTAATCTACTTCAGTTAATAACTTGCGGTTTCTTCTCTATTTCGTATGGGTAGTAGGGATGTCTCGTATAGGGCCACTGGGCACTCATGTACAAGTTTTTCATTTAGTTCTCATAAAACAGTTTACATCGTCACCACGGCATGTGCTGGGCCCATTGCTGTTCCTCTATTAGTCCTAGCAAACGTTGTCCTGTGCCTTGATTCTGTGTATGACGCAGCATTATTTTTTCTAATACAATCTTAAGCGTCCTCCC
>CM031604.1:22323926-22326426 GCA_018398815.1 Conus ventricosus
TCTGCAGCATAATGATTGTGAACCCAGTGAATACTGGGTATAAATATGATGGAATTGCTGGATCTCACGAAGAGGGGAAACATTTAATCTGGATGATTTGAATCTGCTGGGCCAGGTTCAGTTTGCTCGAGACGTTTTTTGTTGATTAATTGCGTTCTGACGTCAAACGTCTCGAGTTGCTTTTCGTTTTTTGTTTTTGTTGTTGTTGTTGTTCTTTTTCTCCTGTAGCTCTTTCTCTTCTTGTGTAAATTTTCTTCTGCCTCTTCCTCTTCTTCTTCTTCTTCTTCTCTCTCTCTCTCTCTCTCTCTCTCTCCTCTCTCTCTCTCCTCTCTCTCTCTCTCTCTCTCTCCTCTCTCTCTCTCTCCACCGTACACTTTCCTGGCATGAAACTCACGAATCATTAGCGAAGGGTTGTTGACCATGCAAATACTAAAACGTGGTTTCAAAGGGAAAAGAAGTCATATAGCAATGAGCGCAGTCATTGCTCAACCGTGGACATGGCAGCACAAACATGTGACGGAGGCTGGGAGACGCTTCCCAATTTCCCGGGAGGAAGGTTTTTGTAGAGGCTGAGTCGGAAGGGCCGAGAGGAAGGAGTTCCATTTTATTATTACTTTTTAAAAAATCCTCCACGACCCTTACTTCAGGAGCTTGATTTCTTCGTGGTAGGTGTGCGTGTATAATGAGTATCCAGTTCCGTTTTGTTGTTTGTTTTCGAACTATTTTCATGAAGACAAAACGATTTTGATTTCAGGCAGTTCGTTTTTCGGAAGAAGTAAAGCTGAGAAAATCAGTGAGATCAGTTCGAAACTGAACATGTTATGGAGTTTACGTTTAAATTCCTTCTGTTGCGATTTCTGTTTGATAGAATTCTGATAGCTTCGCTTTCAAGGGGAAAAAATCGGACCTGTATGGTTAATCGGCTTAATGCACTGCTCAACGACTTCCCATGCAATATCAGTAGTAACAGTGACGATGATGATGATGGCGATAATGATGACAGTAATATAAGTAATGAAAACAATGTTAATAATGATAACCATTATAGTAGTACTACTACAACTACTATTACTACTACTACTACAAGTAGCAGCAGCAGCAGTAGCAGCAGCAGCAGCAGCAGCAGTAGTAGTAGTAGTAGTAGTAGTAGTAGTAGTAGTAGTAGTAGTAGCAGCAGCAGCAGCAGCAGCAGCAGCAGCAGCAGCAGCAACAACAACAACAATAATAATGACAACAACAACTATGATAATGATGATAAATAATTCGCCAAATGAAAAAGGAGTTACAGCTTGTACACGTGGATGAGTTAAAAAGAACTGCAGACTTTTATCGAGTGATCGGAATTTATGACGTATTATTTGCAGAGAGCGTTCGCGTGCACGCTTGCGTGTGCTACATCGAGACTACTAGGGCAGAGAGTTGGGAGCGGATGATGAAGACAAGGGCTGGGGGGAGGGGGAGGATAAGGACAAGGTCCACCATCACCCCCCAAAGCTGCATTGTCAGGGCTGCTGCAGCTGTCTGGCTCTTCTTCCCCTCCCTCCACCACCATCTCTCTCCGTCTGACGCGTCTCTCCCCCCCCCCCCCCTTCCCTCCCCCTTTTCCCCGGGGAACGGGTAATGAAGTGGGAACATTACTGCCAGCCCTCCCTCCCTCTTCACCCCTCTCTCCCTCCCCCTCTGCCCTCTGGTCAGAGTTGGACCCCCCCCCCCCCCCTAAAGTGACCGGCCACTTAAGTGGCTTACAGACGGAGGGGGGGGAGGGGGGGACGAGAGGGGCGGGGATGGGGAGTGTATGTCGGGGGGGGGGGGGGGAGGAGGGGGGCTGGGAGAGGGGGGGGGGGCACGAAGAGAAGATGAGAGACGAGGGACGAAGGGGAAGAGGAGAGAGGCTGTGGTTTCCAAGGTGTTTTGGTCAAGTTCTCCTTTCCCTTCCCTGTCCCCCCTCCCCTTCCATTATGTTCGCGAAGAAATCGTAATCATCGACCTTCTCATCGTCATCTTTATGGACATCTACGTAACCGCATTCGACGCTGTTACGGTTTACTATTAGAAGCTGCAAAAAGAGCTGCATTAGTAACAAGGTTACGGTGTGCGGCATATGATGGTGCCGCCTATTGAGGGATGTGCTGCTGCTATTTCTGCTGCTGCTGCTGCTGCTGCTGATGCTGCCTTTACTCCCCCCCCCCCCCCCCCCCCCCCCCAATATCTTCATGTCGTTGATGGTGTTTTAAACGTAGGACAAGAAATTTCACAGTCCTTTATTCATTCTGAACTATAGTTTGTCTCCGGAGTGTGTTTAGTTCTTCAGACAATGCGAGTATGCACATGAACAAAACAAAAAAAAAAAAAAAAAAAGATAACGCTTGTTCTCATTCTGTCTTTCTCCATCGTGTTTAGTTTCCTGTTTGTCCTGATGTTTCATTTGTCCATCTTTACACTCATCTCCTTCCTAACTGGTGTGTTCCCGCAGATGACATTTCCGAACCATCCTGTTGAT
>CM031604.1:22338926-22343926 GCA_018398815.1 Conus ventricosus
AGACGTTGGCCGGCAGACCAATCGAGACATTCGGCCAGACAGCTTAGTCGTCTAGCAGACAGTGCTGTCTCCACGAGAGCTAAAAATAGCCCTTTTAAATTTGGCTGAGGCGACAGGTGAATGCGTCGGTCAGCTATTTAGTCCGTCTGGTCTGACAGACCGTCTCTGTGGAGGATGAGGATTACCTCCCCCCCCTTTTTTAAATTTTCCTGGATCCGAACCATGGGGCGTCCCCCCCTAAACGCCCGGGAAAAAAATTTTTGCGTTAGAGCTTAAGCCAAACTGGGTTTGGGGCGATTGACCACGATTTTGGGTTGATTTTATTTTTGCCCGGGAAAAATTTTTCCCCCCTTTGAAAAAGCCCAATGCTCCGCATTGTCTCAAAACAAGGGTTTAACAAAAAGACAAAAAACCAAATTTTGCTGACCCACAGCTACCCGGCAAATTTTGAAAAATATTTTTACAAAAACCCGGGTTTAAAAATTTAAATAAAATAAAATAAATTATTTAATCCCAAACTCCAAAGTTATCATTGACGTGCACTTTTGGGCGTTATTTCGACCCTTTTTATAACAAACCCCCCCCCCCCTGTGCGCACTTATGAAATTTCCCCCTCCCCGGTTTTTGCCACTTTTTTTCTCTTCACAATTTTTTATAAAAAACCCACAATAAAATATGCTAAAGGGATCCATGACACTTCACGGGAATTCCACCCTCACTTTTTTGCAAAAAAATGCATTAACCACAAGCGGCCTGTATCTCCAAGCAAACTACATTTCACAAAACAAGCCCCCACAAAGAAAATATAACAAGTCTCACAAAAAAAATTTATAACCATACCCAAACCCGGGAAAAAACCCATAAACCCAACAATAACTGCCCAACAAAATTATCAACAAAGCCCCCCCCGGATATACTGATTTCCCTTTCTGATTGGGAAACTTGCTAGCCCTAAAATCCGGTTTTAAATAGTCAGCCCCGACATTTTCGACCGGGAATGTACTGCACTCGGTCCTGAAAGGGGGCCTGCAGGCCTTTGCCCAACGCAGAACCCTCCCTTTTTTTCACCCTGTGCCCCCCCTGCGGGAAATTTGGGAGGGGTTTGGGTGATCTGTCTCTATCACGAACTCTTTCCCATACAAGTTTTTGGGAACTTCTGCCCCGGCCCACACGACAAGCTAAACACTCCTTCCCACCGTTCGAACCCTTTTTTCACCTTTGCCCAACTTCCTGCAGCATATCTCACGGGAAAACTCGTCTCCTTCATTTTCCTCAAAAAATACTGCCCCTTAATCCCACCACCTGAGGGCATCTGCCCCAAAAAAAATGGGTTTGGACAAATCGGGAAAGCTTCAAGTGGGACGGAACCTATCTTTCTAATCCCGTCTGCAGTGCTTGCTCTGACGCCCCTGACCACCGACCACTCCCGGGTTTCCCTCCTGACCAAACCCACTGAGAGGACTCGGGATTGCTGCAAATTTGGAACAAACTCCCTATAAAAACCCAATAAAACCTAGCAGACTCCTGACTTCTTTTTTGGTTTTTTGTCTCTCTAATTTTCATCATCTTCTCCACCTTTCCTTTTTTCCCGGCTGCTTTGGCCCCCCTCCGACAACAAAACCAAGGAACTCCTACTGCCCTACCCCTTTCATACATTTGACACACCCCTGAAAGACTCTTCTGAAATTTAGGCAAAAAAAACTCCCCTTTTTCGCTGGGTCCCTTCCCCTCATCAATGATTGCTGCCCCGCCTATGTGCGAGTCCCCCACGCAAAATATTTTTGGGCGGAAAAAATTTTTGCATGGAAAAGTTTTAGTTTCCCATTCCAAAAATTCGGTAATCCCGACCGACCTTTTTAGTGGGTGGTGAATGGCCCCTCCAAAGCATCAGCGCTTGTTGTGACCCGTGGGAAGCAGTAAACCAAGGGGCTTTAAACTCCCCCCTTTAGGGGTTGCTTCCTCACCTTTCCCGTCATAATTTCTTTTTGTCCGACCCAGCCTTTTGAAACTTTCCTTTTCAAAACCCTTTCATGTCTCATACCTGGCCCCCCTTTGGAACAGGGCGCGATTGGGCCAATCAGATCAACCCCCACTCTCCTGAACGGGTGTCAATTTTAAAAGGGGGGTTTTTAAAAAGGCGCCCCTTTCCCCCTTTTAACCCCCCTTGTGGGTGAAACCTTTTACACACGTCACATCCCTTCAGAAACGCTTGGTCGCCATTTCTCCTGCCCAAGAAAGTCACAAAGATTCGGTCCCCTTTTTTTGCTGGTGCCGAGATGACCCCCATGAGCCAAAAACCCTGACCCACTGAAAATGACATGTCCAAGGGGGTAACCTGCTGGTACCTCTAACCCGAGTGGGCCCCCTTACCTGTTCCCTTTCCCCCTTTGGGGAACCTCCCGGGACAAAACCCGCCCTTTTACAAGAAAATTTTGCTCACCTCCTCTAAAACCTCCTGTTTTTCTCTCCCCCTTTCCCAAATTCCCCAAAAACTTCTCGACGAAGGGTCTTGTTCCCCGGCAGGGCCCCAAAAAATCATCAGGGGACACGTCTATTCCCGACTTCCTTCCTGGAACAACTAACGGGTTTTAAAAACCTTTTTTCCCCTTCTTTCTCCGTGTTTGAAATGCTGCCCCCGTAGAGTCAACAACTCAGGAAACCCCTGGATCCCCTTTCACCCGGAATATTTTCCCAAGATCAAATCGGGAAGGGGGTTTTTCCATCACCAAAGCAACAAAACCCCCTGAGAAGTAAGGGGTACTACTTCTTCTTAGCAACTGGAAACCCCCCACATGGGCCCTCGATTAGAAATACAGGTCTGGATTTTGGGCCCCGTCAAATTTTCCCCCTTTAAACCCACCACGTTTTTTCGACTACCCCGCATGAAAAAACCATGTCCCCGTAACACTTTCACCCCTGCTGGCCAATCCACCCTTTTTCCACTGGAACGAAACCCCTCCGCCTAGTGGGCCCCCCTCCCCCGACACTGACTGGGTGCCATGCTTTGCCATGGCTTTCACTCTAAACCCCCTTCAAAATTGGATCCCCCTTTTTTTTTCCAAATGCAGGTCGTTTTCCCCACGACCCCTTTTCCACCCTTTTCAAGGGTGCTGCCCTGGAACCCCATGCGACAGGGCCCCCCGCCACAGTCCCTTTTGTGACAAAGAAACAAACCCAAAGTCCCTTGCCCTTCCTTCTGCCCCACCCTGGGTTTTTCAGACTTTTCAGAAAAATCCCCTAGTCTCCTTGCACTCTTCTTTAAACCCGTGGGCCCAGACCTGTTTCTCCCGCACCTTAGTTCCCCAAAATGCCTCTCTATAAAACCTCGCGAACTTCAACAACTTTCCCCGGGTGTTCTGGGTGGCCTCCCTTTTTAAATGAAAGGTTTAACCGGGCCGCAACCTGACAAAAAACTGTTCTTTCATAACTAGCTCTTTCAATTCAGGAAATCCTTCTTTTGTACCACTCAACCTAACCATTTCTTAATAGGGGTTTTAGAAAAAGTGCACCAAACTGAGTGACGTCTCACCGCTTGTAATTTACTGAACAAATTTTTTTCCTAACCCCCCCTCTTTAGGGCAAAACCTTTTTTTTTAAACAATGATTTCCCTTTACAGCACGAAAACCCGATTGGTGTCTGCTGGCAATGCAGTGAAAATTTGGGAATGCCTTACCCGTCATAACGCCCACAAATGACGGGCCCCCTCTTCTGGGGCCAAAACCCGACTGGTCGCAAACTTTTTTAAACGAACCCGATGTATCTTTAATCGAATCGGTTTTCCCCCAAGAATTTTGGCAACTTGGGCGGGGACGTAAACCCCAAAAAAAGAGTCCCCTGGAAACTGAAACCCCCTCCTCGGTGGGGCCCCCTGTATTCTTTTACTTTCCTAGCCTAATTGAACCTTTAATTTTCCGTTTCCCCGCGTTTTTCCCCAGCCTGATTTTCATTAGCCTGAATCCTTAATTTTTCTGTTTCCTGCTTCATTCTTTCTTTTTCCTGGCCCCCCTTTATTCTTCTGTTTTGCTTCATTCTTTCTTTTTTCCTTTTTCTCTACTGCGACCCGGCGCCCTTCTGCCCGCTCATCTTTTTCCATCTTCGTGGTTTTTTCAACAAATGCACGAAAACTCTCCCGGTAATAAATCACGAGCGACCCCCAAATTTTTCAATGGGGGTTTTCTTTTCTTCCGCCATTATATCTCTTTTTTTTTTTGAAAAAGTTTTAAACTACACACCAAACGGGGGTTACCGAACGAGTGACGTAATAGCAAACCTATAAATGAAATATTACTTGGGACAACGTAGTTAGTTTTTATAAGAGCCCCAGCCCTGACCCAATATGAGGCGAATTATAGGTAATCTGTGCAAAATAATCTTGGGGTGAAATGCCAAGCCAAGTATTAACTATCTTGGGAAAAGCAAATCCCAACCCTAGTATTTAACTATCTTGGAACTACGTAAAAAACCCCCTTGTCTTAGGTTACAACACTTGAATCCCACCCTTTCCTTTGAAAGTTGAACAATTATAAAAAAGGGGCCAAATACCCTGCAGGCTCGCCAATAAATTGTAAAATGGGTGATGCGATGGGGGAAGGGGACTAGCCACCCAAAAACACCACAGCTTGCTTACATTCTTTCTATACGGCATTCTCACATCAAACCACAGTAAAGTCTTAACTTATACACATGTTCTAAAACAAAAAACATCATGCTAGAATCAAATGAAATAAAAATTCTCTTTTTCCCCTGAACTTCACAAAATCATTTTTCTAAAACATATTAACAAACCCCGGGATAAATAATTTTACTTACCCTGGCCGGGTAAAATTTAAACTATTCACGAATCACTGTTCTTTTTTTTTTCCCTTTTTTTTTTTCTTTTCACGTCACTTTCACAACACGACACAACTCCCGGGACGGTGTTGGTCTGCTTGCCCCGGGGTAAAGCGGGATGCGGCCCCGGGTAGGGGGGACTGCTGATGAAATGGCGCGGGCCCAATAT
>CM031604.1:22351426-22366426 GCA_018398815.1 Conus ventricosus
CGCAAAGGCGTTGGCCGCGGAGATAGGGTCAAGAGCGTCTGTCCTTGACCCCTGGACATGCAGTGGTCAGCATCAGCTGGTCCGTACGCTGCCGCTCTGCACTGCTTTCCCACAGACAGCTCTTGACCCGTGTCCTGGCACTGAATGTCCCTTCACTTCCTGCCTTGGCCCGTTGGCATGACCAAGACGACGTGTAACAGACAGCTTGTGACAGCAGCGACAGCTTCGCCTTGCACAAGCTAATAAAATACACCGCGATTCTGATCCGTTAGATTCCCGAGTTTGAGCAGACACAGTTGTGACAGCAGTCACAGCTTCCTTGGACAAGTATATGAAATACACAGCGATTGTGATCAGTGTGATCCCCCTTCACTTTGAAATCACAAGCAAGTGTTCGCAGGTGCGTATCAGATTACAACTGAACGAAGTTAGCCTTGTACAAAGCGCACTCATCTTTTACCTCTCTGTGACCATCCAGACCCACCACGCTGTTCGGGAGGACCTGCTCACGTTTGCTGGGCTGCTGGAAGTGGTGTGATGGAAGAAGTCCACAGGTTGTGGGCGCATGCAGTGCTGCTTCAGAGTGGACAGCTAGCTCTGTGGTGGCGGCCCTGGGGTGCGTTTGGGGGGTTCAAACTTAACATCCTTCCCCCTCTCTCTTTCTTCTCTGTCTTTTCTCCCATTTTTGTCAAAAATTGTGCCCCGCCCCCTCCCTGCACCCCACCCCCCTCCCCTTAGGGTCCGACGTCACGTCTCTGAGCCTCGTACATGTTTTTAATGTATAGGGGGGGGGGGGGGGGAGGAACGGGAGAGACGGGGAATCTGGGGGAGAGAGAGAGAGAGAGAGAGAGAGAGAGAGAGAGGCTATCTGCATATCTAGATCTATCTATATGTCTAACCCTATAAACGACCAAGGTTAAAGAAAGACAAGTATTGATTTTCCCTCCCAATATTTTGGCCTGCGGCTTTCCCTCGGGGTAACTAATTTGCATACATGTGTGTGTGTGTGTGTGTGTGTGTGTGTGTGTGTGTGTGTGTGGTGTGTGTGTGTGTGTGTGTGTGAGTGTGTGTGTGTGTGTATGTGTGTGGTGTGTGTGTGTGTGTGTGTGTGTGTGTGTGTGTGTGTGTGTGTGTGTGTGTGTGACGGTGGAGGAGAACCTTGTCTTCCGTCGTTTAATCTGCATGACGTGGCAGAAATGGGGAACAAGATGCCGACAATAAATTAAACCCTGTAAATTCCCCGAAGCTGGAGTATGGCTGCCTTTAATGGCGGGATAAAAAAAAAAACGGTCATACACACAAAACTCCACTCCCTTTGTTGGCTAGATGGGATTAATCCTCGTCCGTCTAGACAGGGAGTGTCCGCAGGAGTATCAGCCTGCGTTCGCAGAAGAAGAAGAAATCCAGTAAAGACAGCGGTGATCTCTGACGATCCCCTCTCTCTCTCTCTCTCTCTCTCTCTCTCCAACCGAGTTGAAAGCGTAGGTCCGCGCAAGGTGTCTATAAAAATTCTTTGAGAAAAAAATGTGTTGCGCTAAAGTTTGTTCTGTAATGTTAAATGGTATAGAATTGTCTCATGCTGTATTGAAATGCAACGTTCTTTTTGTTTTTGTTTTGTTTGCTTTTTTTTTCCATTGTGTTGTGTTACAGCGTGTTGGTTGTTGTGTACTGCATTGTGTTGACCGGTGTTGTTCTGTATTGTTCTGTATTGCACTGCGTCGAGTCGTATGGTGTTGAAGTTACATCTATATCGCCACAACTGATATCCCTGCGTCCACTTCGGCTGATCTCCGCGGGATGAGAGCATCACTGTTCGTTGCCCTGGGATCTTTTCCGTGCACTGAATGCGAGCTGCTCTGCAGAACTCGATTCATTCTTCATCTCCCAAAGGGTGGCTCTCAGACCATCACTGAGGGCCTAGCGGTAAAGGGGGTGGGAGGGGGGGAGGGGGGGGGGGTACGGAGAAAAACAAAAACATACAAAAAATGTTCGCAGCGAGATTCGAACCTCAGACCCGGGTTTCTCCCTCGTTGTAAGGGACTGGGCCATCTTTGAAGTTGCCTTCTGAGGGAAAAAAAGAAACAGTTACCAGCTGGAGAGGGGGGAGGAGGTTTGGGGGGGGGGGGGGGGACGGGGGAGCTGTGCGGCTGAAGTATTGATCGTCCGCCTCCAAAGCGTGTCAAACTGGAGGAGCGAGCGACCCTCTTCCTCAGCTCCTCCTCTCTCACCCCCCCCCCCCCCCCCCCCCCATCCTCTCCCTTCCACCCCACCCTCCCGGCGCGCTAAAGATGCTGACTGTCTGCTGACCCAGTGGAAGGCAGAATGTCGTAGTCCAGCAGGATCACGCAGGCCGCGGAGGAGGGACCCCCCCTCTTCAAACGGCTCCGGATGATGAGCTGCTATTTCCAACGTTTACGCACGATATTATGGTGGTACTGACCTGGGTGACAAACGTGAATTAAAAAAGACAAGGATTTTTTGGGTGTCAGCCAACTTCTTTATTGAGCGGAAAATAAGGGATTGGATTGGGGTTCTGCTGAATGGAGAGGCGGGAGGTGGAGGGAGGAGTGGAGTGGGGAGGGGAGACTGGGGTGGTGGTGATGGCTTAACCTTAGCCTTTGCCAACACTTCGTGGAATGGAAGTCAGCATCTCTTCATTGGGTGTGGAGAGAGTCGACGTCATCTATGTCATACCGCTAGTGCAAAACGCTTCGTGTGGACATGCGTCTCTCTCTCTCTCTCTCTCTCTCTCTCTCGCTCTCTCTGTTATAGCCACGGCAAAAGATGTTATGTTTCCATCCGTGTCTGCACTTGTTTAGCAGGGTGACGTATAAACAACAAAATCTGTTTCATCCAGACTTCATCAAAAGATGACCGCGTTACGAATCCATGACATTCTTGGGCGGATCCGTGGGGCGTATCCGGATCACACGCCTGATCTTGTATCGTTCATGGTTATTTTCAGATGGATTTGCACCCGCCCTCTTCAGCTGCGTGTATTGGACTGCTTCGTCTCAGCCCTGATATGGCCCTGCGGTCGGCAGGACCAGAAGCAACACTACTGACCTCACCTGACCGCCTCTTCAGCGGGCGAGTTGGCGGTGAACGCACTCCCTGGCACAGATCACGCCCTGCCTGTCATTGTCCGATATGGGCGGCCTGTCCTAAACCGGGGAACTTGGTTTACAAACACGCTCCAGCTCCACGCTAGCATGATGTCATTGGCGTTTTTTTTTTAACCTGAATCAAAACGCGTTTCCCACCCGTGCTCACGGCTAGTATAACACACAATTAAGGGACATGTATCCATGAATGGTGATAAGACCTTCGGTGGTAAGTTGGTGAGGGCGCTCTGTTCGCTGAACAGAAGTCTGATTAAGAGTTGTGGGTCGTTGACTCGAACCAACATTCATCACTTCCGGTCTTACATAAACGTTTCTTGTGCCGTGTCGGAAAAGCCGCTGGAGGGCTAGCGATGACATGACTGTAAAGTGGTCTGAAAACTGCGGGATGGTGATCGGGAGCGATCGGCCTGGCCTGTGTCAGCCCCTGGGGTCGTCTTTCCCCTTCCGTTTCTTCGTCGGTCCTCGTCCGCCGTCTGTGACAGCGCAGCCTGGGCCAGAATGCCATCTGTCACGCTTCGTCACTGGTTGTCAGGAAGAGGGCGGTTTGGTTTGTATGCGGCTTTGCCATGGAGTTGGACACGGAATGAACGGGAAGGAGGCTAAATCGGGGAGTTTACAGCTAAACAGCATTCCATGCATGCGTGTGTGTGTGTGTGTGTGTGTGTGTGTGTGTGTGTGTGTGTTGTGTGTGTGTGTGTGTGTGTGTCATATGTGTGTGTATGTGTTTGTGTGCGCGCGTGCGCGTGTATGTATGTGTGTATTAGCACGAGTGCGCGCATGAATAGAACCCAATCGGTATTGTATCTTTTGCATACACTACCTTGACCACAATATTGCATAATGGATGGATAAGGCCCCCCCCCCCCCCCCACCACCACCACACACACACACTCCAAAGAGAAGAGAGAGAGAGAGAGAGAGAGAGAAGAGAGAGAGAGAGACAGACAGACAGACAGACAGACAGACAGACAGACAGACAGACATCGAGAGACGCCCGCACGTTCAAACTGCCAGCAAACATGAAAGGTGCATGCTCAAGACTGTGACCTTCATCCCACCCCTTCCCTCTCCCTCCTGTATCACACATTCTGAACAGGTGCCCGCACGTGTGTCAAGCGACTAACTTCTGAAACATTACTAGTACTATTATCTTCTGAAAACACTACTATAATTTTCATAAGATAGTAGTAATACTACTAACGTATGAAAATTATAGTAGAGTTTTCAGAAGGTAGTAGTTCTAGCAACGTTTCAGAAGTTAGTAGCTAGCGTTTGCGACTATCCTATTGGAAATGATCCTTGTTTGAAATTTAAGTCCTCTTTCATAGTATTCTTACTATCCAGGGTCACTGATCGATGGCCATGCTATTTTCACCGCTTGACTGCTAAAACAGTATAGTACTGTTTCATGTGAACAATTTAATGACGTTTGCTGACCATGGATCAGTGTCAATGACCAGTGTCTTTTTTGCCCAATTCCACTGTTTGACAGCTAAATGGGTTCATTCCATCACAGTCAACTGTTAGTAGAATGTTTATGCCCAACCACCCCTACCCCCCGCGCTCAGTTTGCTATGGATCAGCTGGGAAGATTGGGACCAACACTGCAGGTGTCTGTAACTCTCGGGCTCCGCGACTAAGCATTTATACTCATTAATATACAGAGTTTAGTAGGTGGGTGTTTCTGCTTACGTGAATCAAACAGTAGCAGTGAACACCACAAAGTGACTCAGCAACAGTGCAGTGCCTCCTCTGGTGGTTATTGTTCATCGAACTTCTTCCTGTGATTGCCGGTGCCGGAGCTGTGCTGTGGACGGGGGGGGGGGGGGGGGGGGGGGGGGGGGGGGGGGGGGGGGGAGGGGGGGGTGGGGGGGGGGGGGGGGGGGTGGGGGGGGGGGGGGGGGGGGGGGGGGGGGGGGGTGGGGGGGGGGGGGGGGGGGGGGGGGCGGAGCGGGATGAGCGGTATGCGTTGCAAGTGCCCACTAAAGTGGCACGAAGATAGGAAAAAAACTCGTTGGAAAGATTTCGTGTGCACGCGCGCGCACACAACACATCACACACCACACACCCACACACACACACACACACACACACACAACACACTACTACACAGCGCGCGCGCACACACCACACCACACACACACACACACACCCACACACACACACACACACTCACAACACACACATCACACACACACATACACACACACACAACACACACACTGCTCAGGCAAAGAGAGAGAGAGAGAGAGACAGACAGAGAGAGAAACGAAGAGAGAATTAGTGGAACAAGGCATGTCTTGTTTATTTTTTTGCGATCCTTTTGCCAGATGGAGTGCTCTCACAACTCCTCCCTCTCTCTCTCTCTTTCTTACTCTCACCCCCCCCCCCCTCCCTGTCTCCTCTACACAACACACACACACACACACACACACACACACACACACACCCACAACACACAAATAACCCACAACACAGCCCCACGCACAGGCTGCAAGAAAGTGTAGAACAGAAGAGAGAGAGAAGAGAGAAGAGAAAGAGAGAGAGAAGAGAGAGAGAGAGAGAGAGAGAGAGAGAGAGAGTCAAAATTAACATGAACGTAAAGCGGTCCTATGTTTATTTTTTCCTTATGATCCCATTGCCAGATGGAGTGCTCTCTCTCTCTCTCTCCTCATCTCTTCTCAGTCTCTCTCCTCATCTTCTCTCTCCTCACTCTCTCTCTCTCACTTCTCTCTCTCATCCTCTCTCCGTCTCCCTGTCTCCGTCTCTTCGTCGCATCTCGCCCTCTCTCTCTCTCTCTCCTCTCCGTCTCTTCTCTCTCTCACTCGTCCCCTAACCCCCCTCTCGCAAAAGGCCTTATTTATACTGCCCTGTGTAGTTGGTTGCGGCGTTGTACTATATCAAGCCATGGATACGCGGCCTGAAACTACCGGACCTCACTTGGGCCGTTGTCCACTAACCCACTCCATTGGAAACCAGCCAAAGAAATCATATGATTGATGAGCTCCTGACCTTCGTCCCACGGAAAGGAGGAGAGGGAGGTGTTGGAGGTGGAGTGCGTAATCTTCAGCGTAAAATAAATATTTTGCTCGGAATATCTGGCGTTCATCAAAAGGGAAGAAGGTGAGATATTTGGGGGTGTGGGAGGTGGTGTCGGGGGGGGGGGGGGGGGGGGGAGCAGGGCATCTCTCTTTAATCTATCAGCGTCCCAACGTTCCAATCCTGATTTACTGGCTTCTTTTCTAATCATTTTCCCGCTTCCATCCGAGATAACTGAGGGTTTTTTTGGTTTTTTTTAATCTCCAAAGTTAAGGAGAGCCATTAGCTTGAGCCAAACAAACGTTAAAACCAACCAAATAACCCCCCCCCCTCCCCCCACTAAACCTTAAGGCGATGTTCAGGCTATTCATTTTAGTAGTCTCCGTTCTTTCTGTTTGTGAGTCTGTTCTTTTTGTCATCAGTGAATAACTGGAAGTGGTCATGTGCGCGTGTGTGAGTGTGTGTGTTGTGTGTGGAGAGAGAGAGAGAGAGAGAGAGAGAGAGAGTGTGTTTGGTGTGTGTGTGGAGGTTGGTGTGTGAGGTTGAAGAACATACCGAAGAAACAGATGAGGGAAGCGCGGGGCAAGCTTCATTACTGTGTGGTCAGACACTACTGTGGTTTTTCCCCTTTAATCCCTATCTCTCTGTAGCTTTGACTTCAATTCTAGCTGTGGTTTACCCCCTTTAATCCTGTCTCTCTGTAGCTTTGTCTACAAATCCTCTATCTCCGTTTTCTTCTCTCTCTGCTTCTGTCTGCTGTCCTGAGCAGACTGCATCGCTATTTTCCTCTCTTCTCTCTGCGTGTATCTCTCTCTAGTGTCTCTGTCTTTCTGTCCTCTTCCAGTGTCTCTCTGTCTCTGTCAGTCCTGTCCTGTCAGGTTTCGGGTCACACTCTCTCTTTAAACCCAAACACACATGTATATTTACACTCACTCACACACACAGCACCAAACACACACACAGTAACAATCTGGCTTATCCTCCAGAGACTTGTTCTCCAAATAGAAGGAGCTGAAAATCAAATAAAAAAGCTTGTCATGTTCCCCCCCCCCACTCCCCCCCCCCCCGGAAAAACTTGGGCGGAAAAAGTGAGGGGAAAATCTGGTTGGATACGGACAGGTAGATTAAGACACACGTAAGTTCTCCTATCTCCCAGTGAAGGAGGGGGCATATAAGAATAGAGAGAGAGAGAGAGAGAGGAAGAAGAAGAGATAGGCGATGAAGAAGAGAAAAAGAAGCAGAAGGAAGAGGAGAGGAAGAGGAAAAAGAAAAGAAAGAAAGATGAGGCAGACAGCAGATGTATTAAAGTTTGAAGGACCATAATGAAATTCCGATCCATCTTCTTATTCTCTCCCTATCACTCCCCCCTGTCCACCCTCACGCACGCACACGCACACACACACACACCAACTCCCTCTTTTCCACCTCCCCCCTTCCACACACACACCGACCCCTTCCCCCCCATACACACACACAAACCACCACCACCTACACCACCCCACACACACACCCCACCCCCTCGTCCTCCGCCCGCCTCCCCACAACACACACACACCGACCCCCCTTCCCCCCCATACACCCCCCCACACACACACAACACCACACCACACCCACCACACACACACACACACACACACCATCACACACACGAGCTTCCGCGCAGCCGCACTAACACACACACACACACATCACACACACACACACACACACTCACACACCCACACCACACACACACACACACACACAATCTCATCCCCCTTTAAACCTCCAAGGCTAGCCCACCTTTCGCCCCTACCTGGAGTCACACCGCCTGACCGTTTATGCAGCGAACACATTCTGACGGCTGCCTGACTACCGTGACAACTACAAAGCAGCTTTACGTGTCGGACTTCAATATCCCCTCCTCCCCCCCTTCCCTGGTCCCTCCTCTCCCTCCTTCCCGACTCCCTCACTCCACCTCTCTCTCTGCTCTCCTCTGTCGTCTGTCTGTCCTGTCTGTCCTCTTTCAATAATTCTAGACAATATGCTAATGTAGGCCTACACGTCCTTTGCACTGCGACCTGCACATAAACTCACACACACGCCACACCGCGCACTGCACGCGCGTGTGCGCGCGCACACACACGCACACCAACACACACACCATGCACCCACCACACACACACACACAACGCATCGCAAGCATGCACGCGCACAAGGCGCAGACAGACAGACAGATAGACACACACTGATAAAGGAGGGCGAGAGAGGAGAGGTGAAGGAGAGAAGAGAGAGAGAGAGAAGAGTGAGAGAGAGAGAGAGAGAGAGGGCGCAGACGGACCGACGGGTAGACAAACAGACAAAAACATTGTTATTACGTAAGATCTATAACAGCAAGCCCGGATATGGTTTTTGTTCATGTCACAAGCGAATAAATACTTAACGAGACAGCAACATGATCTATTAATTTTACAAAAGCAATAAGCACACGCACGCATGCACACCACGACGCTCATTGCACACACGGAAGCACACATAACGCACGCACGCATGCACGATCATAGCGTGACGCACTACGCCGCGCGCGCGCGCGCACACACACACACACACACACACACACACACACACACAAACACACACACACATTAGAGACCACCCGCACACACCCGCACGCATGCACGCACACAGACATACCAATCCGCAGTGCAACTACGTCTTCTGAAAGAAACCAGCGTTACATCCTCCAGTTCCTGACAGTGTCACTTCACCTCGTTCCGGATACACTTCTACTTCAGGGCCTCTCTCTTGTTTCACACCACGGAGCCAACCACGCCCAGACAGCACACACACACACACACACACACAAACAGCCAAGACTATGTTGTCACAGAATATCAAGAACAGTGAGGCTGCAGATGTCACAAAGGTTCAGTCACGAGCAGAGGAGCCGTAGCTGTATGACGTTTACCACCCAAGAGCGTTGCGATGGCAATAAAGCAAAGGACTGGAGAAAATAATCCCAGATGTCAACGAAGTTTAAAAAAATATAAATTTTTTTTTTTAGTATCACACAATTTTTTAACGGTGACGAGCAGCAGAGTGGACCGCGATCCTCCACCGACAAGTGACAATAAATAGGGGGACTGACTACTCGCACGCCGATCGGAATGATTTAGCCACACGTCACTGCTGATGGGACGAGCAGCGGCAGCCGACCCCACAGTGACGAACCGCTATGGTGGGGGTTATTTTGTGTCCCCGTCAGACAAAAACATTGGTAACACACAGGACGCGAGGCTGAGCAGGCTCCACTCTTTCCACACGCTTCTGGCTGCTGGCGAGGACACGAGAGAGGAGCAAGAGTAGAGAGCGAGAGGCGTGCTGTTTCCCTCGACTGGTGGGTGTCCTAAGCAGCGGACGAATAGAAGCGGACTTTCGGTTTAACCCATGCCGGGCAGAAGGGGGAGTGACTTGAAGGCAGAGGCGGACACGGCGACAACTAGGCGTACTACTACTGTCTCAACCTGTCTTAGGGCGAACTATCTTGGTTGCTACCCAGGGCAAAGGGACTCTAGCCACTCGCGACTCTCGGTTGCACCGCTCTGCGCCGTCCCTCGCTCCCGCACGGTTTCTGCACACTCCGAGTTTCCCTACTGGTCGTTGTCGTTGTCGCCGTCGTCGTCTCGTCGTCTTGTGTCTCACTGAAGTAGTGATGGTGGCAGTGGTTTCCTGTGTCTCTGTTTCGTTGCCTGTCTGTATTGTGCATGGTCGCTGCCTCCTGTCACCGGCCCACACGTGGCCTTTCGCGATCGGCTATACAGTAAACAGTATGACTGGTCTGAGAGAGAGAGAGAAGAAGAGAGAGAGAAAAAGAGAAGAGAAGATAGACAGACAGACAGAGAGAAAAGAATCATTTATCATCACTTCAAGCATACATCCTTCAAAGGGGCCACACACACACACACATCACACACGCAACGCACGCACACTCACACACACACACACATCACACACTCAGCCCCAGGGGGGAATACACACCATCTCTCACCTCTCCATATATATATATATATATATATATATATATTATATATAAATTTATATATATATATATCTAAAAAATGGAATACTAAACAAGTGAAACGTCTTTTCCCACAGGGCCAACTTTAATATTCCTAAGCTTTCCTTTCGCACGAAGGCTTCATCAGGAATAAAACACTTCCATAAAAGTCCAATTCTTAGGATGTGAATACTCCTCAGCAGACACAACAATCTATTTTAGCAACAAACACCCAACACACACACACAACAAACACAACCCACACACACGTACACACACACACACTCACCTACACACTCACACATTCACTCACAACCCTCAACAAACACACATTCTGCACGCACTCATATACCCCCTGCACGCATAAACGTACTGGGAGATTTGGAAGGGGGGAAGGTGGGGGGGGGGGGGGGGGAGGGGTTGCAGGAAGGTGGAAAGGGGGGGGGGGGGGAGGGAAGAGAGGCGGAGGGAAGAGAGTGGAAGATAGAAGAAAGAGGTGAGTAGATAAATAGAAAGAATTAAGAGGAGTCTTCGATAGAAAGAAGAAAACAAAGCGGAAGCAATACACAATAAAACAATATGTTGAATAGGAAGTGCACAGGTATCAGGTATTGGAAAGTGGTAGAGAAGGAGGGGAAGTTACACAAACGGAGAGGGGGTGGGGGGGGGGGGGGGAGTAAAGGGAATATACTGACGAGGGGGGGGGGTGTTGGGGATGGGGAAAGTGGGGGGGGAGGGGCTCCGGAAGGGGTACAAGAAGGAAAACCATCCAAACTCACTATTGTAAAATGTAACTGACATATTTTCAGTATCAAAATGATAAAACAACTTTCATTAACATAGGATCTGAAATTAGATAAATAACCGTAGTGCAAATTGAAGCTAAGAAAACAAAGTACGATAATCAGTAAATTATCACTACCGTTGCAGTGACATATCCATCAAAGTGTAAATAGGCATAAACATATCTATAAACAACTAACTGATAAAAATCTGTCAACACCATTATAAAATGCAAATAACGAATTAAAATATCTAAGCGCATACAAACTCAGTGACAAGGCCTAATCTAAAATCCAACGATAAACGAAAAAAATCATGGAACAAGAAAAATTTTGGTATAAGAATTGTACATGTCATTTTACCTCAGACCATCCGTATACATTTCCAAAATACTTTCATTAGTGAAACATTCTATTAATTATTTCAGAACCTTTCTCATCAAAACAATAACAACACCCAACACCAACCTCCTCACACACAAAAACTCCCACACACAAACACACACCACACACACACACACCCACACACACACACACACACACACACACTCACAAACACACAAACACGCACACACCACACACACACACACACACACACACACTCTCACACACACACACCCACACACACACACACACACACACACACACACACACACACAATCACACACACACGACACAGCACACACACCGCGCACACACGCACACACACACACACACACATTCACACACACCACACACACACACGCACACACACACGAGATTCATTTTCTTATTCCACACTCAAATGTTCAAGGAATGTATAGACCGAAGATTTGTCTGTTTCCCCTTCTCTGCAGCGTACACAATTCTGTTCTAATGTTTATTCCATTTAAAAATAAGTACCTAAGTTCGCCTGCCAGAAAGTTTCTTTCTCTGTCCAATAAATTGTTCTTCTTTTTTCACAGCTTCAATGGCATAATGGACAGGAACATTATCTGTTAGGATCTTGAGGGTGCACAGTTTCCGTCACATGTTAGCTACACTCACAATACATTTTGTTGCTCATTTTCAGTAAACATCAGAATTTAAGGTTAGCCCATCTTAGATCAAGTTTTGGAGAACCAATGTATCCAATTGCCGGATGGGTCTTCCCCCTTGCCCCCTCCCCCCCTTCCCCCCCTCCCCCCTTTCCCCCCCCTCCCCCCCCCCCCTCCCCCTTCCCCACATCTCAGTCAGGACGTTTTATGCGTGTGTGGGTATGATTCGTGCAGTGTGTGTTTGTTGAGGGTTGTTGTGAGTTGTGGAGTGTGTATGGAGTGAGTGTGTGTGTGTGTGTGTGTGTGTGTGTGTGTGTGAGCGTTTGTTGCTAAATTAATTGTTGTGTCTGCTGAGGAGTATTCACATCCTAAGAATTGTACCTTTAAGAGTGTTTTATTCTGAAGAAGCCTTCCGTGGTGAAACTAGAATATCAAAGATGTCCCTTGGAAAAGACTTTCTAACTTGTTATAGATATTCATTTTATTCAAATCTACCTGTGACGTCGTTTTGTTGAGGCGCGTGTCAGTTAGTGAGAATATTACCTGTGAAAAAAAAAAAAAAATTATATATATATATATATATATATATATATATAGAGAGAAGAGGAGAGAGAGAGAGAGAAAAGAGAGAGAGAGAGAGTTACATCTCTCTCATCTCCCTCCCTCTCACTCTCCTCTCTCTCTCTCGCTCTCTCTCTCTCCTCTCTCTCTCACTATAATAAATATAGTATATATATATAAATATATATAAATATTTGTGTGTGTGTGTGTGCGGTGTTCGTGTGTGTGTGTGTGTGTGTGAGTGTGAATTTTTTTTTAAACGCTCGACAAACATCTTTTTGTCAAATCAATCATGTTTTTTTTTTTTTTTTTATTTTTTTTTTTTTTTGCACTTTCTCAACGTTCCTAGTCATGATACATGCAACAGAACTGCCTTGTACCCACACAGAAATATCATAACTTTGTTCGAAAACTGCAAGGGGAGGTAACTTGTGACAGGGCCCCGCGTTCAGCTAGAGTGCCCGAGCCATTTTCAACTCGAAAGAAAGCACTGGTGGCACGCCACAAAGCAATTCAGTCCCATCAGTCAGCCTAACAGTTCAACAGAGAGAGAAAATGCTAAAAAATCATGCGACAACGATCCGTCCTGAAAGCAGACAGTGTAGCTGCAAACCGTTCGGCGTCACGTTTTGTTAAATTCCGTTAACAACGTTCGATTTCAGTCCTGTAGTCATGCGTTTGATGTACGTTCGTTTATCAAATGACGCATCGCACAAAATGCGTAATGACCCGAAAACTGAGGAAAAGTAACTCTATCTGCATAGAAAAGACAGCGTTTCTCTCGCCTGAATTTTCTTTTCGGAGCAGCTCTGTTAAGTTCAATGATGTCTGAACTGAGTGCTCTTGAGATTCTCAACTTGTATAAAAAAAAAAAAAAAAATCAAAAAATAAAACCCAGAAACGTTGTTCTTTGTAATGAGACCATGCGTACGCAGACTAAACAAATTGACGTTCTTAGTAGAGAGAATGAATAACTTATGCAGACGTAAACATATTGTTGTTCCTTTGTAGTGAGTTACATACGTAAGCAGACTATACATATGATGTTCTTTGTAGTGAGTTACATACTATGCATGACTAACCATATTGTTGTTCTTTGTAGTGAGTTACAGTACTTATGCAGACAAAAACATATTGTTGTTCTTTTAGTGAGTTACATCCGTATGGCAGACTAAACATTTGTTTTCTTTGTAGTGAGTTACATACGTAATGCAGACTAAAACATATTGTTGTTTCTTTGTAGTGAGTACATACGTATGCAGGCTAAACATTTCGTTCTTTGTAGTATGCAGGACTAAACGTATTGTTGGTCTATGTTAATATCATATCCATAGGGGCCTACTCTTGCAACACAAACAGAACGAATCTTCACTGTCATATCATAGCTGTGAGTTGTATGACTTCCTTAATCTCTGTTCCTTCCATGTAAATCCTACAGGCAAATACCACCAGTCCTCTCCTATCACTGAATCCGAGATGGAAACCTCTGGCGGAAAACAGTATCTGATAGCAGTGCAACAATAATCCAGTACACAGCAACCACTAGGGGAGACAAATGTACATCAACCGCTGGCATCGTTTTAAATAACAGCCATTTGACTACATATAACAACAGTTGAACATAAAATCTTTCATTCATAACTAGTCCAAACAATGGAGAAGAGTTTGAGATTACTCTGATCATCATCAACGTCCCTGTTATCGTCCAGTGAGGATAAAACAGTTTAACTGCTAGTTCACTGTCTGGATTGTTAGCTGCAGTTCTGGACGAGCTCACCAAGAATCGTATACATGTGAAAGTTCCTGATGGGAATATGACTGAATGCTTCGTCCCCTCCAAGGTAACTATACTATCTTAGGTTTTGCATCTGATCATAAAGTGGACGTTTGGGTACGCCATATCAAGCGAGAGAGAGAGAAGAAGGAGAGAGAGAGAGAGGAGTGAGAGAAGAGAGAGAGAGAGAGAACGGAAAAGAATTTTATTCAATAAAGGCCTTATCCCCATTTGAAGGGTTCTATATTCCCCACATACTATAAATAAGAACAAAACAAGTATGCAAGTTCAAAAAAGAGAGAAGAGAGAGAGAGAGAGAGAGAGAGAGAAGAGAGAAGAGAGAGAGAAGAGAGAGAGAGAGAGAGAAAAGAGATAGAGAGAAGAGAGAGAGACAGAGAGAAGAGACAGAGAGAGAAGAGAGAGAGAGAGAGAGAGAGAGAGAGAGAGAGAGAGAGAAGAAGGTTTGGATGTGAAAATATAGTGAGCTCCTTCCTCCTCGACAGCAAACACTATCTCTTGCACCCTTCACCCTCCCCCCCATCCTGTCCCCCACCCCCCCCCCCCCCCCCCCCATCCAAACTGTCCCGTCTGTGTCCTATGATCCCTTGGACAAAACACTACACACACACACACACACACACAACACACCCACACACACACACACAAC
>CM031604.1:22373926-22378926 GCA_018398815.1 Conus ventricosus
CGATCGATGTCAAATTTCAGACTGAGCTTTGCTCGTGGTGTGTGTGTGTGTGTGTGTGTGTGTGTGTGTGTGTGTGTGTGTGTGTGTGTGTGTGTGTGTGTGTGTGTGTGTGTGTGTGTGAGAGAGAGAGAGAGAGAGAGAGAGAGAGAGAGAGAGAGAGAGGGGAGAGAGAGAGAGAAGAGTGAGTGGTGTGTGTGTGTGTGTGTGTATGTTTAACACGTGCCTATATTTGCGTGCGTACGTCCGCGTTTGTTCGAACATAAGTGTGTTTATTTATGTGCCTTGTGTGTTTACAGAGAAAGGTAATTTTCTCTCTAAAAAAGAAAATGAAAAAAAAAGAACGGCAATCTGTTACTTCGTTAATTAACCAGGACACCTGTGTCAGGGCGAAACGATACCGGGGCGGATGACACGGGGCGGGATGAGACGGGTGAAAATGACATGGGGCGAAATGACATGGGGCGAAATGACACGGGGGGGGGGGGGGGGAACACGGGGGGAAATGACACGGGGGGAACACGGGGGGAAATGACATGGGGCGAAATGACACGGGGTAAAATGACACGGGGCAACACGGGGGGAATGACACGGGGGGGGGGGGGGGGGGGGGACACGGGGGAAAATGACATGGGGGAAATGACACGGGGCGAAATGACACGGGGGGAACATGGGGGGAAATGACACGGGGGGAACACGGGGGGAATGACACGGGGGGGAACACAGGGGGAAATACATGGGGCGAAATGACACGGGGGGAAATGACATGGGGGGAACACGGGAGGAAATGACACGGGGAAATGACACAAGGGGGAAATGACAGGGGGGGGAGGGGGGGGAATGACACGGGGGGAAATACACGGGGGGAACACGGGGGAAAAGGACACGGGGGAAATGACATGGGGTGAAATGACACGGGGGGGAAATGACAGGGGGGAGGCACGGGGAAAAAACAAAACAAAAATGACACGGGGTGAAATGACTCGGGCGGAAATGAAAACGGGGTGAAATGACTCGACGCGGAACGAGACGGGGGAAATGACCCAGGGCGAAATGAGACGGGGTGAAATGACCCGGGCAGAATGAGACGGGGGTGAAATGACTCAGGGGAAATGACTCGGACGGAATGAGACGGGGGTGAAATGACATCGGCGCGGAATAAACGGGGTGAAATGACTCGGGCAAAATGACTCGGGCGGAATGAGAGGGGTGAAATGACTCAGAGCGAAATGACTCGGGCGGAATGAGACGGGGTGAAATGACTCGGGACAGAATGAGACGGGGCGAAATGACTCGGGGCGGAATGAGACGGGTGAAATGACTCGGGGTGATAGAGACAGGGTGAAATGACTCGGGACGGAAAAGAGACGGGGCGAAATGACTCAGGCGAATGAGACGGGGTAAATGACTCAGGGTGATATGAGACGGGGTGAGATGACTCGGGCGAAATGAGACGGGGCGAAATGACTCGGGGTTTATATGAGAGACGGGGCGAAATGACTCGGGTGATATGAGACGGGGCGAAATGACTCAGGGTGATATAAGACGGGGCGAAATGACTCGGGGTGATATAAGACGTGGAGAAATGACTCGGGGTGATATGAGATGGGGCGAAATGACTCGGGGTGATATAAGATGGGGCGAAATGACTCGGATGATATAAGACGGGGCGAAATGACTCGGGGTGATATGAGACGAGGCGAAATGACTCGGGGCGAAATGAGACGGGGTGAAATGACTCGGGGCGATATGAGACGGGGCGAAATGACTCGGGGTGATATGAGACGGGGCGAAATGACTCGGGGCGAAATGAGACGGGGCGAAATGACCAGGGCGGAATGACTCGGGGTGATATGAGACGGGGTGAAACGAGACGGGGTGAAATGAGACGGGGCGAAATGACCAGGGCGGAATGACTCAGGGTGGAATGAGATGGGGCAAAATGATTCGGGGCATGGGACGATAGGATATCGTGGCGAAACGGGAAAGGGCAAAATGAAAAAAGGGCGAATCGCGATGTCCCCGGCCATTGGCCCTTTTTCAAACCATGCGTGGATGGGGTAGGATGTTCGGATAATGGTCGTTAACTATATTTACGTCTAGGTCTTTCACACACACACACACTCTCTCTCTCTCTCTCTCCTCTTCTCTCTCTCTCTCTCTCTCTAAGAAGACGTGCTGACTGAGAAGACGTGCTAAATGTTCCTGGTGTTAGTAGTTGCACAGCATTTCGAGCAGCAGAAATATGAGTAGTGCAAGCAATGATGGTAGTAAAGTGTTACAGCAACTGACTTAGAACTCATATTAGCTAGTCCTGATGAAGTAGCAATAAACAGTGAAGGTGTAGTGATGTGAAAATTGTACAGCATTTAGAGCAGCAGAAATATGAATAGTACAAGCAATGATGGTAAAGTGTTATACAGCAACTGACATTGGCTATTCCTCATGAAGTAACAGTAAAAAGTGAAGGTGTAGTGATGGGAATCTTGTTTGTACGGTGCATCACAAATTCGATCTCAATAATTTAATGACCACAAAACATACATCTCTCTCTCTCATCTCTCTCTCTCTCTCTCTCTCTCTCTTGCTTCACATTTTCACATTCTTCTGTCGTAAATTTTTCTTGTTTTTCTTTTTTTTCCTGCTGTGTTGGTCTTCTCGTAGCGTCAGGCAGAGTGAACACAAGGCGTCAAGGTTCAGGCTACATTCTCATTAATAGAAGCTTTGGTCTGTCACCTTCTCTGCCTCTGTCTCTCTGTCTGCCTACCTGCCACTGTTTTTCTCTGTCTCTGTCCTTCTCTCTGTCTCCGTCTGTCTGTCTGTCTGTCCGTCTGTCTGTCCGTCTATCTGTCTCTGTCTCTTTGTCTCCGTCTCTCTTTCTCTCTATCTCTTTCCCTCCCTCCCTCACTCTCTCTTTCTCTCTCAGTGTACGCGCGCGCGCGCGCGCGCGCGCGCGTGTGTGTGTGTGTGTGTGTGTGTGTGTGTGTGTGTGTGTGTGTGTGTGTGTGTGAGTGTGTGTGTGCGTGCGCGCGCACGTGTATGTATGTGTGTGTGTGTATGTGAGCGCGTGCGTGTGTGCGTGCGTGCATGCATGTATATGTGTGTGTGTGTGTGTGCGTGCTCGCCTATGTGTGTGTGTGTGTGTGTGGTGTGTGTGGGGTGTGTGTGTGTGTGTGTGTGTGTGTGTGCGCGTGCGTGCGTGCGTGCGCGTGCGTGCGTGCGTGCGCGCGGTATGTGTGTACGTGCTCGCTCGCGTCCTTGTATGGTGTGGTGCGTGCGTGCGTATGTGCGTGCGTGCGCGCGCACGCCTGTATATATATTTTATGTGTGTGTGTGTGTGTGTGTGTGTGTGTGTGTGTGTGTGTGTGTGTGTGTGTGTGTGAGTGTGTAAATGCGCGCGCGTGTATACGTTTTTTATTCGGATTTCACATACTAGGTGTGATGATGGTCATAAATGTTATAAAAGCCAGGCGGTCTATTGATCTGATCCGTCTGATCCGCTCCCTTCCTTTTGTATTACTTTTGTCTTGTTGTGTCTCCTGTGTCTTGGCCTTCATTTGTTCCTTTCTCCTTTCCTTTCCGTCTTCATCTCCTCCTCCTCCTCATCCCCCTTTCCTTCCCTCCTCCTTCTCTTCCTTCTCTTTTCATCCACATCTTCCATACTTATCTTCTGTCTCCTTTCCTTTCAGTCTTCATCTATTCCTCCTCCTCCTCCTCTTCCTCCCCACTTCCTCCTCCACTTCCTCCTCCTCCACCCCTCCCCTCCACCTCCACTTCCTCCTCCTTTCTCTCCTCCTTTATCTTCCTTCTCTTTCTCATCCTCATCTTCCTAAATACTTATCTTCCTGTCTCCTTTCCTTTCAGTCTTCATCTATTCCTCCCCCCCCTCCTCTTCCCCCTCCACTTCCTCCTCCCCTCCTGCTCCTTTTCCCTCCTCCACTTCCTCCCTCCTTCCGTCGTCCTTCTCTTCCTCTCTTTCTCATCCTCATCTTCCTCATACTTATCTTCCTGTCTCCTTTCCTTTCATTTCTTCATCTATTCCTCCTCCCCCTCCTCTTCCTCCTCCACTTCCTCCTCCTTCCGTCGTCCTTCCTTCCTTCTCTTTCTCACCCTCATCTTCCTCATACTTATCTTCCTGTTCCTCCGTCTCCTTTTTTTCTCTCGTCATCATCCTTCTACTTTTTTTTCCTTTTCCCTTCTTCACCTTCTCCTCTCCTCTTCGTCGTTCTTTTCGCCTTCTTCCTTCTCCTATTCCTTCTCCTTCTCTTTTTTGCTTCTTCTGCTGTTTCCTTCTTCTCGTGCCCCTTTTTCCCTTCACCTCCTCTCTTCCTTAAAACCCTCTTCCTCCTTTTTATCCTTGATTTCCTCTTTCTTCTTCTCCTCTTCCATTTTAGTCTCCTCCCTTCTCCCCCTCTTCCTCCTTTTTATTTTATTCTCACTGTCTTCCTCCTTCTTCTTCCGTCTTGTCCTCTTCCCTTTTCCCTTCTCCTGTTTTTCCTTCCCTCTCTTCTTCCCAGCGCCCTCTTCCTCCTAGTCCTCTCTTCCTGTTCTTCTCTTTGTTCCCTTTTTCCCTCTTTGCTCCTCCCTCCCTTTTCCCTTTTCCCCTCTCCTTCCGTTTTCCCCCTCCTTTTTCTCCTGATCTTTCTTCTCCTCTCCTCTCTTCTCTTTTTTTTTTCTTCTCTTTTTCATTTTTTCTTTGTCCTTCTTGTCTTCGTTCTGTTCTTTCTTTATTCTCGTCTAATTACTCCTTATTTCTTTTTCTTCCCTCCCCCCCCCCCCCCCCCCCCACCACACACTCCCTAACCCCCTGTCCTCCCCTTTTCCTACCATTTCTTCCTAATTCCTAAAGGAGTTCTGGTCGTTTCCCTAATTTTATTTAGGATTTTTTTTTTACAGGATTATAGTTTCTATACTTCTTAAATCAGGTTGTAAAAAAAAAAAAAACATTGTTAGATGTGATGTGTGATCTGGTCTTTGGTTTCTGTCTCATTTTCTACTTCGTC
>CM031604.1:22383926-22388926 GCA_018398815.1 Conus ventricosus
GGATCGGTATAATGGTATATTTGGGACAGAGGAGAATGTAGCAGGTCAAATAAAAAATCCTTTTCGTTAAATCTTTAAAACACCTATATAGGAAGATTTATGACCTGGTTTTTTGGGAAATTTTTACCCCCCCTTTTCCCCCAAGTAATACAACTGGGGAGTGATCACTGCACCCAGTCGCTGGAGAAGAGATTTCCCAAATGTTATGTTTTAGATGTGACATAAATGTGGTTCAATGGGGAGTATGGAATTAGTTGTAATTCGTGTTGGTCGATTTCCACTATCGGTGTAAATTTAAAGAGGTTACATTTCGGTCCATTGTTTTTGAGGCTTTAACAAGTCAATTGAAGTCACCAAACATAAACATTCTTCATTGTCAATTAGAGCGGCGTCCATCATTCTACTAAAGTTATCAAACCAATTTATTCTTTCAGCCGGATTTCGATATATGAATCCAACAGTATGGGACTGAATGCTTTATTTTTATTTCTAGCCATATTGATTCGACACCAAAAATGTTCCAGATTCCCTTTCTGTTTTAAAAATTATCGAAATGATTATAGTAAACTAACAAACCTGTGTCCATTTTAACTTTTGGATCTAGACGAATAAATTTATAACCAGGCCCTAGCTATATCAGAATCTAATGTACAGTCTGTAATCGTGATTCTGAAAAACAAAACAGGTGAAGGGATTCCCGGAATTTTCAAGATCGCTGATATATCAGTTAGCTTGCTTAATTTCACGGTTTAAAAATTGAGATAGCCAATCCGGAGTCCTTCTTTACAAGGCCAGGTACTCAATGTAGCCCTAATGGGGAACTAATGAACGAGAACAAATGAATAAGAGATTAGTAGCACGACTAGGAAAACCACGCACAAACTTTTCGAGGGTACAAATTCAAAGAAATATAGAAATAGTTTTAGTAAAGAGATAACTGATTGAATTATAGAAAATTCACAAAAAGCTCCAAAAAACTGAAATCAAGATTAAGCATACAAATTTCAATCCCCAAAAACATTAAATTAAGTTTAACTATTGTGTACAGTGAATCATCGGACGAGTCCAAAACAGCCGGCAATTGAAAATCAGTTTCTTCGAAAGCAGTTCAGGCGAACAGCTTTTCAGCACGACCTCTACACATTCTGTGATGAATTTCATCCAACCCCCCCCCACCAACCCGCCCACCTACTAGCAACAGCTATGATAATAATACTGAGGAGTAAAGGGGATGTTAGGATAAGGCAGGAAGAGGGGAGTGAGGGCTGGGGAAAAATGGAAGAAAGGATTAATTTGTTTTTCGCGATCAGCGCAATCAAAATACCAAGTATATATATAAGCAATCCTTACTGTTACATGAACAAATAGCTTGAAATAATACTTTTGTCCCACACAAGAAAACACGAGGTAAATAGGTTTTAAAAGCTGCTGTTGTGCTAGAATTTGAGAGGCCATATTGTTTATTTGCTGCAAGCAAAAAGGGTTTAAACAGATCCCCTTTTGATGCTAGAGCTTGGGCAGGGGGGTCTGCACATGGATATTGGGGGACTTCAGGATTGTTGTACATTCTCCCTGGCAAAATTTGTGTTTCAACATTGGGAAAACTTTTTTCGTGACTGGGAAACAGAGGAGAAATCCTTTTCGGTTTATGCATGTGGTTAATTCCTGTTTGTTTACACCGGAATAGGAGACCATTGGAATCTGAGGATACTGCATGGCTCTCTCAAATTTAAAATTCACAGGGAGAGGAAACGGTACGGAAGGCCGGGTGCTGGGGGAAGGACTTCTGTCTTAGGGCTGTAAGGGTGAGAGAGTTGAGGGGCCGGGCCAAAGATGGTGGGAGAGGACAGCTCTTGATACTTCAGGATTGAGGAATGGATGGGACGGGGCTCCCTGGAGAGAGACGGAATCATCCTTTATGTCCCCAGAACGAGGGGGATGGAGGGAGGGGCACGATGTGCGGGGAAAAGACTTCTGTCGGAAATCCTGGGGGTAAGGGGAAATGATGGGGTGGAGCATGTTGTCCAGACACAGGCCTCTGACCGACATGTTTTAGAAGGAACTGGTAGGGAGGAGTCTGTTGACGGGAATCATGCCCTGGTCAACATTGACCGGAGAGGGAAGTGTGCGATTAGGGACTTGCTGATGGGGGGATGGGATTGCATGGGTGCAAAACGTTGTTTGGGAAGTGACGGGAAATGATGGATAGAGGAGGGAAAGCGGGCATTCTCCATTATCATGACCGAGAATACAGTTGTTGTACATTTTCTCTGGCACTGACATGGGCGACCATCCGGACCTGGGGGGAAAAAGACTGTTAACACCTTTGAATTTGTTCTGTGAATTCCCGATCTTTATTTTGGGGATCAAACGGGTATTTCGGTAATTATGAACGGATCTTTAAAATGATATTCTTTTCCAGTTTAGGACACGCAATGCTTTAAATTCACAGCAAGCTTTGCTGTGCCTTTTGCACTGGGGTGGGTCAGGTTGTCGTACAATGCTAGACGCGGAGCCCCTGATGCTGCGGTGAAAGCATCATGGTTGTCTATGAAGAGAACATTCATCTCTTTACTGACATGACTCAGATTTTTGTTGGAGGGAAGGATTGCATTATTCAAGTTATGGCGCCCTCTAGCGGGAATAATTGAACTCATTGCTACAGAAGATCTTGGAAAAACTGTTTTGACAGCACTGACTAATCTTGTCCAAGATTCTTTTGAGATGGGACCAGCGGGACAGCTGTTTATCCCCACATGCACCAGTACAGTCTTGATCTGATCTGAAGAAGAAAGGGTCAGAAGCAAATTTGTCAAATGAGTCACAGTTGAACCTGGAATACATAGTTTGTAATAAATTCCCCACGGGGGCAAGTTTCTCTCGGGTTGATAAACTTTAGTACAGAGTCCCCAACAAGAAGTATAGAGGTGTGTGAAGGAAGTTGACGAAGGATGGCTATTTTGGGAATCAGCTGATGGACTGACAATGTCGTTTGTTTTGTCACGGAAGGGAGACATAGGGTGATTAACCTTGGTGTCAGATAAGGAACCCAACGGGTGCCTTTGTCATGTCAGTGTTGGGGGCCTTGTTTGGGAAAAGTTTGTCCGGGTGTGAGAGCGTCAGTAGTCTACTAGGATCCTGTCATTTGGTTCATCGTCAGCCAGAATTTGGAAAGGGTTGTTTGTCGGTAAGCTACAGACTACTTCTTTGATTCAGTTTCAAAAGGTCCCAAAATGAGCAGGGCTTGTTTTTGTCATAAACAATTTGGGCAGACAGAGAGATTGTTGGTGAATGTCTGTCATGCTCATTTGTCAAGCCGGTAGCTGTCGATCAGTTTGAATTTTAGGGGGGCGTTCAGTCAAAAGAACTTCTTCATAAGATTGGAAATCGTTGGTCAGAGTCAGCTTGTGTACTGACATGACTAACTGATGGCACCGTGTGACATTTTGTTTTTTGATTTCAGACTGTAAAGTCCCAAGGTGTGTTTTCAGGGAGTTTATTTTCTTTTGAAAGATGATCTGTCTTTGTTTGTAAGTAGGAAAGTTTTTTTATTGAGGGCATCAATGTAACAGTGAAGAAGAGTCAATTTTATCTTGGATCAAAGCACGTACTTCATTTTTTAAAGCACATTTTTCATCATTCAATAAAGAAGTCATTGCCACCGAGATTCCTTTTGCGCATCAGTGATAAAGGGCAATGGCAGTTTCAATATATTTCAGTTCCTCTCTTAACACAGGAGGACGAACACACACCTGGGGGGTTTTCTGTCTAAAAAGATTTCGGGTGAAACAGAGCGTACGTCGACGATTTCTTTTTACGTGGTTGGGGACTGGTGACTCGTGGCGGGGTGGGGTGACATCGTTGGAAGCTGTGCCCTGACTGCCAGTGTCCGCAGTGTGGGAGGGGAAAGGCTGGAGTGGGAGGAAGAACGACGACGCTGCTGTGTGTGGCCTCCCACGTGCAGCAGGCCGTGCACAGGGCCCGGGCAGGGAGGCTGTGTGGTCGTGGAGAATGTGGGCAGGGACAGGTCACAGGGATGTCTCAGGGACACGGGGTCCGGCAGAGGCGGTAAAGGTGACAGTGGTGTCCAGCAGACAATGGCCAGTTCTTTTCATCATGTGTGTCCAAGAAACGTGTGACAAAGTGTCTCACTGTTCACATTCTTCTTTACTCCATGTGAAGCAGTCTAAACCCTGACACATAAAGTGCCGCCTTCGTGTGATTTGAAATATAGGCTGAGTTTGATACTTTTGTGTTGAGGGCCCTATAAAATTCCTATTACGTTTTGCTTAAATAATACGGTGGAGGGAAGTCTTAGGGCTGGAAAGGAGGTAAGAATTCATCTGAAACGTCAAAATCTGAAATGTACACTTTATATTTCGTCGTAAAAAAATGGCAGAATACCATATACTAGGCTTTTTTCTCCACACCCACAGTTCTTTTTGGCTGCAGAAGAAAAGTTTTTGTATCGAATCGTTAGTAGGTAAAATTTTTTCATCTTGGTGTTCGTCCATTCTCTTACAAGAAATTCTGTTTAAGAGAAGTAAGAAGCCCGACATTATTATTCTTGTCGTGTTTGTTTAGTGTAGGAAGTGTGCAGTTGAATTCTCACAATTTTCACATTATTCCTGGGGTGATGAACGGAAATCTTCCTGAGAATGATTGCACAGGCACGGTTTTCCTCCCAGAAGTGAAAATTGCATTTCAACTTTTTGTTGTAAATAAACACCGTTTCTGACAAATACCCCCTGAAATTAAAAACCAACAACACCAAGAAGATGACAGTGAATTGCTGAAGTTGTAGACGAGGCTGTCACTGCACTAGAGTTGTAACCCCAACAATAATCAAGCGCAGTCACAATTTCTGATTTGCTGCATTACAACAGTCTTGAGTCAAAACCTTTTATCACTATATTTTGTATTAATCAGGGAATCAAAATTTTGCACATAGAATTAGTAACTAAACTTCAAACACGCCAAAACAGTGAAAAAATGAAAAA
>CM031604.1:22398926-22411426 GCA_018398815.1 Conus ventricosus
TTTCCCTCTTAATTATTTCTGTCTCTGTCTCTCTGTTTGTACGTGTGTTTCTCTGTCTGTCTGTCTGTCTGTCTGTCTGTCTGTCTGTCTGTCTGTCTGTCTCTCTCTCTCTCTCTCTCTCTCTCTCTCTCTCTCTCTCTCTCTCTCTCTCTGTCTTTCTCTGTCTGTGTCTTCCCCCCTTCCCGCTCTCTCTCCTCTCTCTCTCTCTCTCTCTCTCTCTCTCTCTCTCTCTCTCTCTCTCTCTCTCTCTCTCTCTCTCTCTCTCTCTGTCAGACAGCAGATGGCAAAACCACAACAGCCATATTTTACGGTCGTAATTGGTTTGATTAGGATGAAAGGTTTTGGGATAATCATGATTTGAAATGTCACTGGCAAATAGATACGGATCGGAAACTGAAGTATGCTTGTCATGACTTAGACTTGGCATATCTGATTGGATCACGCATCCTTTTGAATACGAACTATGTACAAGCAATGAGTCGGTGTGTCCTATGTCTAACGTATCAAAGCAAGATGATGTACATATGTACATATTGTTCTCCGCTGTCAACGACCTGGAAACGTTAACGAAGATGATTTCATCCATGCTCAATAAAGGACCTCTAAAGAACTCTATTGATGTCTTGCACGAAGCTGTTTATGCCTTGCACAAAACCTGACGATACTTGCAAATTTCCTTAGTTTTTTGTTGTTGTTGTTGTTGTTTTTTTGTCTCTATAAGGGTATCCTACAGAGAGAGACAAGTAGTTCGTGTTGTTGCGCGTAAACCGGTCGTTACAATTGTTATTGTTTCCGCATTTTTTGTGTATTATTGTCAAAGCTTTGTATATTGCTCATGCACACATTTATGAAGGGCCGAGCCTTAAATGAATAAATCACAATATTCATTTCACTCATTCTGTCTGTCTGTCAGTCTCTCGTCTCGTCTTCCTTCCTCTGTGTGTGTGTGTGTGTGTGTGTGTGTGTGTGTGTGTGTGTGTGTGTGTGTGTGCTTGCGTGCGTGCGTGCGTGCGTGCGTGCGTGTGTGCGTGCGTGCGTGCGTGCGTGTATGTTTCTCTCCTCTCTCTGTGTCTGTCTGTCTGTCTGTATTCCTATCTGTGTGTGTGTGTCTGTCTGTCTCTCAGTCAGGTATGTTGTCATGTCCTCAGGTGCCGGGGAGAAACCTTCCAGGTGAATTTGTCCTGGTCAGTGTCATCCTTGGTGAGTCAGAAACCATGGACACACAGAGAGATGAGGGAGGAGGAAAAAGGAGGAGGAGGAGGAGAGAGGGAGGATGGAGATGAGAGCAGCGAAGGGAGGAACGGCCATGAGTGAGTATGTGTTTTTCAGCATGGCTGTGCATTTCATCCTGTGATGTCCTGTGTTTATCTCTGTGTGCATTTCATCCTGTGATGTCCTGTGTTTATCTCTGTGTGCATTTCATCCTGTGATGTCCTGTGTTGATCTCTCTGTGCATTTCATCCTGTGATGTTCTGTGTTGATCTCTCTGTGCATTTCATCCTGTGATGTTCTGTGTTGATCTCTCTGTGCATTTCATCCTGTGATGTTCTGTGTTGATCTCTGTGCATTTCATCCTGTGGTGTTCTGTGTTTATCTCTGTGTGCATTTCATCCTGTGGTGTTCTGTGTTGATCTCTCTGTGCATTTCATCCTGTGATGTTCTGTGTTTATCTCTGTGCATTTCATCCTGTGGTGTTCTGTGTTTATCTCTGTGTGCATTTCATCCTGTGGTGTTCTGTGTTGATCTCTCTGTGCATTTCATCCTGTGATGTTCTGTGTTTATCTCTGTGCATTTCATCTTGTGATGTTCTGTGTTTATCTCTCTGTTTGTAAAAGACTTTCTGTTTCTGCACACTTTCTGTGATTATTTCATATTTCTCTCCCGTTATTTCTTCTGTCTGTCAGTCTGTCAGTCTGTCTCTCCTTTGCCTGCCTCCCTCTCCCTCCCTCCCCCCACTCTCTGTCCCTCTCCAACCCCTGTCTGTAATTCTCATTCTTCTACCTCTCTGACTGTCTGTCTATCTGTGTCTGTCTGTCTCTGTCTGTCTGTCTCTGTCTGTCTGTCTGTCCAACCCCCTGTCTGTAATTGTCATTCCTCTGCGTGCGTGCGTGCGTGCGTGCGTGCCTGCCTGCATGCCTGCCTGCCTGCCTGCCTGCCTGCCTGCCAGTCTCTGTCTGTTTGACTGTCTGTCTGTCTGTCTGTCTGTCTGCCTGTCTCTCTCTCTCTCTCTCTTTCTCTTTCTCTCTCCTGCCATACCCCGCTCCCCGCCACTCTCACTCTCTCCCGTCCACCCTGTCTCCACTCTTGATTCCAGCTTTCCTGCCACTGTCAGTCTGTTTTTCTGTCTGCAGATCCATCTCTGCCTGCTTGTCCATCTGTCTGTGTGTACGTCCGTCAGTTACACACGATAGAGACAGGTGGTGGAGAAGAGGAGGAGAAAGCGGAGGAGGAAGCGGAGGGACGGGGGTTAGTGTACGTTACCTCTGAACTTGCACGTGCGTGTTACGTTCTTTGATGTACCGTCTTTGTCGGTCGGCCTGCTCTTCAAAGTCTCTTTGTCCTTTCTTTCCCTGTGGTCTTTGAACACCTCTGTTTCTCTGTCTCTGTCTCTCACTGCTCTCTCATTGCTCTCTCTCTCTCTCTATCTCTAAGTCTGTCTGTCTGTCTGCCTCTCTCTCAGTTTGTCTGTCTCACCCTCTCTCTCTCTCTCTCTCTCTCTCTGAATGTCTCAGTTTGTTGCGTATGTGAATATGTGACGGTCGACCTGCATGCTTTGAGGCGTATCTGTCTTTTAGTCGAGTCTGTCTGTCTGTCTGTCTGTATCTCTTTATCTCTGTCTCCTTATATGCTTCTTTGTCAGCCTGTTCGCATGTGTGCTGGTCTGTCTGAATATTGGAGAGTGTGTAATGGAGAAGGGGCTTGTGGAGAGAGGAGGGGCTAACGACAGAATGGGTCACAACAGTATCGTCTTCACCACGTGACTCAGCGTCCCGACCAGTCACATATCGGAGAAAGCACACACACACACACACACACACACACACACTCACTTACACACACACACACACACATACACACCACGCACGCACACACACACACACACACACACACACACACACACACACACACACACACACACACACACACACACACACACACACACTCACATGGTGGACTTCAAAGCGTTGACTCATGCTCCGCTCTCCTCCTTACCCCTTTCTTCTTCACCGTTCTTCCTCCTCCCCCCCCCCCCCCCCCCCACTCTACCTTTTATTTTTTGAAAATGTTTGTCGGTCTGCATCGTATTGGGCGCTTTTTGTATGGTCATTGTAGAATCACAAGGCCGTTACTCCGGGGCAATTCCCTTTTTCTTTAAAAAAAAAAAATTTCTTTTTTTGTGTGTGTGTGTTTTTGTTTCAATCCGGTTAGTCTGGAAGCAGAAAAGGGGAATCGGAATTATAATTATGGTGTTGGTCATTTGGTATACACCATTAAAGTGGGTGACTGGAAAGCAACATTCTGATCAAAAACTGGTGCGCTTACGAGAAAAAACAAATACAGATACAATCGCGATTTCAGTTGTGCTCGCTCTCTCTCACTGTCACACACACACACACACACACACACACACACACACACACACACACCACACAGGCACAAACACACACCACACACACACACACACACACACACACACACACACACACACACACACACACACACGCACACATACACACCATACAGAGAGAGGGGGGTGAGTGCGGGAAGGAAGGCGTGGTGATTGGGGAGCGGGAGGGTTGCAGAGGCAGGTAGACCTCCCGGACAATCCTACAGGGTCCTGTTGTGTCCACAGGTGACTGAAGGCATCACGTTGTGAATTACCCTGGGTCAGCGTCAGCCTTGATGAGTCAGACTGTATGCAGACACGAGAGAGGGGGGGGGGGGGGGGAAGGAGGATTGGAGATGAGTGCAGCAGAAACATGGACAGCTGTGGGTGAGTTCCCCTGGTTGTGAGTTCAGTCTGTGCTGTCCTGTCTGTGTTTGTCGATGGTTTGGTCTGTGTGTGTGCCTTTATGTCCGTTTGTCTGTCTGACTGTCTGCCTGTGTCTGTGTGTGTTGTGTGCCTTTATGTCCGTTTGTCTGTCTGACTGTCTGCCTGTGTCTTTGTGTGCTGTGTGCCTTTATGTCCGTTTGTCTGCCTGACTGTCTGTCTGTCTCTTTGTGGTCGTCCTTGTGTTTCTCTCCCCTTTCCTCTCTCTGTCCTGTCTGTCTGGCTCTGTCCTGTCTGTCTGTCTCTTTCTCTTTCTTTCCTTCACCATCTTTCCCCTCCCCCCCTCTGTTTGAGTCTGTTGTTCTTTCTGTCTTCTATATGCCTTTACCTGTCTGCCCGTCTGTCTGTCCGTTCCTCTCTCACTCTCTCTCTCTCTTTCTCATTGACTCTCTCTACCTCTGTCTGTCTGTCTCTCTCTCACTCATGTGCGCACTCACGCGCTTGTCCCTTTTGACTCTGAATCTCACTTTTCCTGTTTCTCTGCATCATTTTCTACCTTCCTGCCTGTCTGTCTGTCTGCTTGTATATCTGTCTGTCCGCCCATCTGTCTGTCTGTCTGTCTCTGTGTCAAGCAAGGTAAGTGAGTGAGGACAGAGAATGACGATGGAGAGGACAAGGAGAGAGTGGAGGAGAAAGAAGGGAGCGAAAGACAGGACAGCCTCGGGTAAGTGTGCCTGGTTTGCTTCACGTGTGAATGTCTGGTCTGGTCAGGTCCTTTCTCCCGTCTTTGTGCCTGTGCGTCTCTCTCTCTCTCTCTCTCTCTCTCTCTCTCTCCTCTCTCTCTCTCTCTCTCTCTCTCTCTCTGTCCATCATCAGTCTCTCTCGTTCCATCTCTGATGCCTTTCGATTTAATTTAATTTCGTTCTGTAGCTGCGACTGTTGACGTGCATGCGTATGTGATTGTTTCTTGGCGTGTCTGTCAGTCGGTTGTCCAACCTACCTCCCTGCATTTTTGTTTATGTGTCCGTTTGTCTGTTGGTCAGTATGTCTGAACATTGCTGGGGGTGTGGTAGAAAAGGTAATGATCGAAATTTATTTGGGGATAGGGATAGGATGGAGAGAGCGATGAGAGGAGGGAAAAGGAGACAAAGAAAAGTATTAGTCGCAACAGATGAAAGAACAACACTAATAATAATAACAACAATAACAATAATGATAATAATAATAATAATAATACTGATATTAATAATAATAGACCTGTAGCTCCTCCTTTAGAGTTGACAAACCACCATTGTCCATTAGAGAAAGCAACTGTTTATGTAGACCTTCTATTGAGCCAAATCACTGATTACTGATTAGTAGTAATAATAATAATAATAATTATAATAATGATGATAATAGCAATTTGCCCATTTTGATTTTTCTTTGTAGCAAAGACTACCAGCTTTAAATAATGTATGTTATCACTGTCTTTATGAAGTAAGTAATTAGACACAAAAAGAAACAAATCATATTTACGAAATATCCTTCTGCGTTTGTCTCTGTTTCTCCTTCATTTCTGTGTTCGTACCGCTGTTTTTGTTCGTCTCCCTATCTCTTGTTTACTGTCTTTGTCTCACCATCTCTCTCTCTCTCTGTCTCTCTCTCTCTCTGTCTCTCTCTCTCTCTGTCTCTCTCTCTCTCTCTCTCTCTGTCTATCTGTCTGTCTCTCTGTCTCTGTCTCTATATCTCTCTATCTGTCTCTCTGTCTCTGTCTCTGTCTCTCTCTCTCTCTCTCTCTCTCTCTCTCTCTCTCTGTCTATCTGTCTGTCTGTCTCTGTCTGTCTCTCTCTCTGTCTGCCTATCTGTCTGTCTCTCTGTCTCTGTTTCTCTCTCTCTCTCTCTCTCTCTCTATCTCTCTCTCTCTCTCTCTCTCTCTCTCTCTCTCTCTCTCTCTCTTTCACTCTCACGTACATAAATGATCAAGTCTTTTGCATCTCTAATTCTCTGTTTCTGTATTTGTCTCGCTGTTTCTCTGCCAGTCTCACCGTCTCATCATCTCATATGATGTGTGTCTCTCTCTCTTTCTCTCTCTCTCTCTCTCCTCTCTCTCTCTCTCTCTTTCTCTCTCTCTCTCTCTCTCTCTCTCTTCACTCTCTCCTCTCTCTCTCTCTCTCTCTCTCTCTCTCTCTCTCTCTCCTCTCTCTCTCTCTCTCTCTCTCTCTCTCTCTCCCCATCCCATACCCCACATACACCCCCCCCTTCATACCTAGTCGTCAAGTCACTGGGTTGGGTGATGCCCATTCGATCTGACATGCCAGGTAATATCTTAAATGAGCCAGTGCGAAGTAACAGAGACATCGTGTCTGATTTCACACCGATTCTACCTGGGACTGCCAGTTTGCTTGTCCAGGAAAAAGATCGAACCTGTGTATTGAAACAGAAACGTATTTTTGTTGTCGTTTTCTCCATTTGTCAGAAACTGTGTCTGTGCCTGTCTCTTTTTTGATCTACTTGAGTCTTTTTTTCCTTTTTTCTAACACCATTGACCATACAAGAAAGCAACTGCATGCTATTTAGTCCCTTTATAAATGCAAATCACTAACCAGTAATAATGATAATAATGATGATTAAAATAATTTGTTCATTTAGATTTTTCACTATAGCAAACTGCCAGCTTTAAATGACGTATATGAATATTGTGTTTATGAATTAAGTAACGTGACATGAAAAAGGACAGATAATGTTCACAAATTGTCTTGCTGCTTTCGTCTCTGTTTCCCCTTCATTTCAATGTTCGTACCTCTGCGTCTGCCCTTGTCTCCCTGTCTCTTGTTTACTATCTTTGTCTCACCCCCCCCCCCCCCCCCCCTCTCTCTTTCTCTATCAGTCTGTCCTCTCTCTCCACTGTCTCTCTCTCTCTCTGTCTCTGTGTCTCCTCTCTCTGTGTCTGTCACACACACACACACACACACACTCCCTCTCTCTCTCTCTGTCTCTGTCTCTCTCTCTCTCTCTCTCTCTCTCTCTCTCTCTCTCTCTCTCTCTTTCCCGCTCTGTCTTACGCGTGTGCATACACGCGCGCATATGTGTGTGCACGCACACTCTCATCACACACACACACACACACACACACACACACACACACACACACACACACACACACACACACACAGAGAAGGGAGGGAGAGAGAGAGAGTGAGTGTGTCACACTCTGCCTTCAGGTCATTTGGGCTGGATGATGCCCATTCGATCTGACATGCCAGGCAATATCTGAAATGAGCCAGTGCAGAGGAGCAGAGACATTGTGTCTGATTTCACATCGATCATACCTGGGACTGCCCCTTAGTTTGCCCACAGCAGAAAAATCAAGGCAAAAGCACATGTTTTCCCCCATGCGATAAATGGACGTATTTTTCTGTTGTTGTTGTTTTTCCCCGTCAGAATAGAGAGCGTTATATAACGGAGCGAGAGTATGGTTGACATAAAGAACTTTTTTTTTATATCTGTAATACATGGAGTAAACGGAAAAGCTCAATTTGTAGAGCGTTGGACTCAGGATCCTGCTGATCCTGGGGTTGCGTGTTCAAAACTCCGCCAGACCGTTTCGGTGTAGGGAATTTTTTCCCTTCGTTCTGACTCCTTTTCCCGAATAGCCTTTCAAATGAGACTATAGGCTGAGGTTCTGCGTGTGAACACGTGCAGTACATCTTGCACACGCGTAAAATCCCATCACCAGATTTTGGAATAGCAGGCCAATTTTTGCTGTTGGTATGGGTGACAAGTATACACATGCCATGCACATCGACGAAAATCAAACGAATGGGTGAACATCTGAATGACTGATATTCCTCTAATGACACGGGAACGACAGAATGTATTGGCAGCAGGCAGCTCTTCACTGGGCTCCACCCAGGTAGGCAACACGTGGTGTAAACGGGTGCATGGACTGTAAAGCGCTTACGGCTTGATTTCTGACTGAGGATAGACATAGAGCTTGATTTCTGACTGAGGATAGACATAGAGCTTGATTTCTGACTGAAAACAGGCACTATGTAGGCCTAAGTAATAATGAAAATAATACAACGAAAAAAGCATGATAAACGAAATGATACAGTAAGTTATACAACTGTGATCCCCGCATATTTTCAAGAGGTTAAACTCCGTGAAAAATAATAATCGTAGCAAGAACGCTTACAATAGTCGACGCTTGACACACGTGTATGTCAGTCTGTATAGAACAAGTGCCAAACGTGAAAAAGAATGTTTCAAGATTCCGGTCTCCGATTTGTGTGTGTGTGTGTGTGTGGGTGGGTGGGTTTTTTTTTTTTTTTTTTTTTTTTTTTTTTTTTTTTTTTTTGCTGTCCCAACCTCTGCGCTACCTCAGAGGCAGTGCACCCACGCCACTCATTCCGACACCCCGTCCACAGCCACAGCCCGGTCAGCCCCGGCACCAGCAATCCACAGGGAGCAGTCAATGTCAAGTCGTCATGAGGCAACCCACCGGAGGAGACACTGCACTGCTGCCGAGTCACTTCGGTGGTGTTCAGTGGCGCCTGTTCTGATCTAACATACGCAGGACACCACCTACTAAGCCCCCTACTGACGACAATAATTGCTTAGTCGCGGAGCCGGCGTGAGTGAGCTCTCCCTCCGGAGGACGCCACCACGTCCGTCCAACGACAGCCCCCATGGACTCGCCGATACCGGTGTCCCCGACGGAAGCAAACCAAGGCCACAGACGCGGAGAGGACATCGAAACTGAGGTCACCATGAGAGCAGGGCATGAAGGGCCACAGAATTTGAGACTTTTTTTTTTTTAATGCTGATCAATGGGAATGAGGATGATTAAGATGATGCTACGGATTTTCATTTCGGTCTGAGACTACATGACAGGGCTGTACTCTACGCTTCCTTTCATAATATATCCTGGCGTCAACCAGGCCCGAGAGATACAGGCACCTGCAGTGTTGGTCAGGAAATTTGAGCAACACTCTCAGAAACGCATCCATTAAGTGGATGAAACTCGACTGTGTGGTCCCAGTCTTCCCAACTGAGTCCGCAGCAAACTCAACTCTGGGTAGGAGCCGGTCGGGGCAGAAAAAACCCACATGACTGATGGGATTCGAACTCACGACCTCCCAGCCGGGAGTCCGCGACGCTAACCACTTCGCCACGGCGGCTGGTCCGATTTGTGTTTTTCCCAGCCCCTTCCTAATCGCCGGCGACATATGCTGGCGCGGCAACTGGTCTGGCGGTGTGGAACCTGCAGTCTAACAGAACATCTGTTTTTCCTTCCTTCACCACGCGATCACGTGTGACACGTAGTTTGGAGTCCTGGCTAAAGAAAAGCGATTTAGAAACAATAATACAAATGGCATTTTTTACGTGAAAGAGCTTAGAACTTGAAATACCGGACATTTCATGTCAGGCAGTTAAAATTCCATAGTGTTTTTATTTTTAGTTATAACAGCCTTGCGACATCAGCTATCGGCTAAAGGGTGTTTAACTGCATACTGAGACCAAAGTTAATGTTTCATCCTGTCTGGTCATACACACCAAGAGGCTATTAGGTTTGCATTGAAAGGCGTCACACACACACACGCATGCACGCACGCACGCACGCACACACGCACGCACGCACGCACGCACGCACGCACGCACGCACGCACGCACGCACGCACGCACACACCACACACACACACCTCTCTCTCTCTCTCTCTCTCTCTCTCTCTCTCTCTCTCTCTCTCTCTCTCTCTCTCTCTCTCTTCGTAGACACACGTACTCAAACATTCATACACTGCGTTATTGTACTTCTTCTTTCTCAGAGACCTATCGCATTTCTCGGGTTTGACTGCATTGTAGGCCTTATTTGAAGCACTATTATAATTCCTGTATAGAGTACTTTCGTCATTTTCTTTCATTTTGTTAAGAGCAGTAAATGTGACAGTATGAATGTGTCAGCACACCACACATTAGTACAGTGATAAAACCAGACGCTGTGTACCACACGTTGAAGCATTAAAGTCAGCAAAGGAATGTCCATCGATAATCAAACATACAGACTGTGCATGGTGAGCGAGTGTGTTTTAATCCAACGGAGGGGAAAAAAGACAAAAAGGTGGGGGGGGGGGGGGGGGGGGGGGGGGGAATAGGAGAATGGAGGCCCCACTCACAAAAAAAGCAAAAAGAAAGACAAAAAAGAAAACAAAAGTGGGAAAAAAATGGAGGTTGGAGGACCCACAAAAGAAAAGAAAAGAAAAAAATCTACAGAAACGGTTTCCTTGCTGAAATAAGTCCGAAGATTTCTGGCGGAACACGGTGTAAACGGATCTCCATCTAACTCCAATCTGCGCGATCTTCTTCGAGTTTACCTCAGGTTGTTCCGTGCTCTTCATCTCCTCGTCGTTCTGATTGGTGCAAAGTCTTCATGGAATGAATTGTGTCCGTGCTCTTCATCTCCTCGTTCTGACTGGTGCAAAGTCTTCATGGAATGAATTGTGTCCGTGCTCTTCATCTCCTCGTCGTTCTGATTGGTGCAAAGTCTTCATGGAATGGGTTGTTCCGTGCTCTTCATCTCCTCGTCGTTCTGATTGGTGCAAAGTCTTCATGGAATGGGTTGTTCCGTGCTCTTCATCTCCTCATCGTTCTGATTGGTGCAAAGTCTTCATTGAGTGGGTTGTTCTGTGCTCTTCATCTCCTCGTCGTTCTGATTGGTGCAAAGTCTTCATGGAATGAATTGTGTCCGTGCTCTTCATCTCCTCGTCGTTCTGATTGGTGCAAAGTCTTCATGGAATGAATTGTGTCCGTGCTCTTCATCTCCTCGTTCTGACTGGTGCAAAGTCTTCATGGAATGAATTGTTTCCGTGCTCTCCATCTCCTCATCGTTCTGATTGGTGCAAAATCTTCATGGAATGGGTTGTTTCCGTGCTCTTCATCTCCTCACCGTTCTGACTGGTGCAAAATCTTCATGGAATGGGTTGTTTCCGTGCTCTCCATCTCCTCACCGTTCTGACTGGTGCAAAATCTTCATGGAATGGGTTGTTTCCGTGCTCTCCATCTCCTCATCGTTCTGATTGGTGCAGAGGCTTCATGGAATCCTCACTCATTTTCTACCACCTCCCCCTTCCCCACTTACATACTATCCACTATTTAGTGTGCACAATATTTCTGGCTTCAAGTCAGTCCACTTTGTGACATCCGCCACAGACTAAGCGGTGACGAACGACATAATTTTCACTGAATTTGATGCTGGCCTTTTAGTCATCACAACTTCTTCAAATGCCCAGACGGTCGCTTTGGACTTTTTCTTTTGTCACGGTAGATGTGTCAAACGAAAGGGAAGAACCTTTTGAACTTTTTTCTGTATGAATTGTGCTGAGTCAGCGTGCACAGAAAAAGAGAAGACGTGGGTGCTGGTGAGGGGAAGGAGGAGGAGGAGGAGGAGGAGGAGGCAACTGAAAAGTGGACAGTCGGAGTCGTAGGTAAGTTGGTCATGGTCTTTTCTTTGTTTGTCTCACTCAAAGTCTCTGTCCGTCTGTTTGTCTGTCTGATTGAATGTTTGCCTGTCTGTCTGTCTTTCTGACTGAATGTTTGTCTGTCTGTCTGTCTGTCAGACTGAACGTCTGTATGACTCTCTGTCTCTGTCCGTCCATCCGTCCGTCCGTCCGTCCGTCCGTCCGTCCACCCGTCTGTCTGTCTGTCTCTCTCTCTCTCTGTCTCTCTCTCTCTCCCCTCTCTCTCTCTCTCTCTCTCTCTCTCTCTCTCTGTGTGTGTCTCTGTCTCTGCCTGTCAGTTTTCTGTCTACTTAAGTATTCATGTGTTTCTATTTATTCATATTGTTTATAACCCAACTCACTGCAGGGCTGATCTGTCTGTAAATGTTTCGTAAATAACACACACATCAACACATGCGCACAAGCCCAGTTGTGCTCTCTCTCTCTCACACACAGCTGCACACACATGCATACACGACACACACACACACACACACACACACACACACACACACACACACACACACACACACACACACACACGTGAAGAGACAAGGGATTGGGGCGGAAAGACAGATGATGGAGCACTGGGGTCACAGAGGCAGGTGTTTCTCTGATAATCCAACAGGTACGTTGTTGTTGTACTCACAGGTGTCTCTCTCACACACACACACACACACACACACACACACACACACACACACACACACACACACACACACACACATGCGCGCGCGCGCGCGCGCGCGCACTCTCTTTCTCTCTCTCTCTCTCTCTCTCACTCTCTCTTCCACTCGCTTGCACGCACGCACGCACACGAGCAAAGCATCACAAGTGGATTCATCAGATTTTTAGACCCATTTTTAACTGGTGTACCATCCACGGAAACATGTCAACGTTAGAAAGGCAATTTTATTACCAAAATACTCCGTTCAATACTGTTTAACAGCTATACCCTTTTGTCTTTTTTTTAATTTTTAAAGTAACTTGCACCAATAGATTCAGAAGTGTAAGATGAAGTGTGTAAATGAACA